>VWZW01003174.1:347206-396823 GCA_013397115.1 Edolisoma coerulescens
ACTCACAGACCCTCCCTTCCTGTGGCCAGGTCCTTTTGTCTCTCTTAAGTACTCAGTGATTTGTCTCCTAGCTGCTAATATGGGAAAAATTCTTTAAGAGAAAAGGAAAACAAAAGGGTAACTCCTAAAACCCAAACACCCTCATAGCTGAGTTTCAATGAAATGCATTTGTATCCATTATGCTAACACAGAAAAAAGTTTCACTGTCAGTAAAATGGAAAATCCCCTGAGTTTTATATCTTTGCCTTTGTAATAAGCAAGTTTTTCTCCTGCAAAGTTCTTTACTAAATAGACTTCTGAATGTACTTCTGAATGTCCTTTGAAGAGGATGTGGAGAGGAACAGGCGGGGATCCTTCTTCCAATAATGAGCTCATCCCGGCTGGACTTGCCTTAGGCAACTTGGAATCATTTTCGTTAGAGGCTTGGAAATGGCAGAACCAAGATAAAATGAAGTTTAACTGAAATATTTTTGGGATATTGTAGAATAAACTGGCAGGGTTTTGTGTGGGTCAGGACAGCAAAGTTGTACTTGCAATGTGCTTGAATCCAGACAGCCTGCTTGTAATTTTACTTCCTGAGGAGAAGTACTAAATTTTCACAGATTTAAATAAATGTTGTAAGTAACTGCATGCCTAATTCCTTGCACAATTGACTCAAAATGCACTCCTTAGGAGTCGAATTGATACGTACCTGTCAAATACTGCTTTGGTGTTGTTTTTTCATGCAAATTGAATCCTAGGCAATAAATCAGATCCTTGGTGTGCAATTTTCTTAAGTACATGTCTGGTGTCATTAAACAAACAAAGAAGTAATATACCAGGTTAGAGGAAAGAAGAAAGTAACAGTACCTTGTTTTAAGAACAGCACAGAATCTGAAACAGCAGTTAATGATCTTTCCTTTAATGATTGCTCTTAACGATATTGTTGACCTTACTGGTATTCTTTTCCCCTTGCCTCCCTGTGGCTTGTCCTTTTGCTCTTTCATTGCAACATTCTAAGTCACTTGTCTTATATTTCTTGGATAGATGCCTTTACACAATGGCTGAGGGGTAGTTCAGTGAATAAGAACATGACCAGTTTTATGATCCATTCTGACAATGATGAGATCCTCTCGTACTCCCTACATTTTCCCTCCTACAGTTTACTTGTCTGGTAATTACAGTATCTCTGGAGCAGAGACAACCTCCTACAAGTGCTGAAGTAAGGCTGGACCTGGCTTTACCTGGAGCCAATAGGTGCTGATGCAACACCAAAGCATCTAACATAACAAGGTCTTAAGTTGAAGCTATAAGTCAAAATGCATGAGATTTAATGATTTTTTCATATGTAGAATCATTATGAAGTTGGTGGCAAAAACACAAGAGAAGGGATTTAAAAGGAACCTAGGTAAGTACTTTGAAGAAAACAGCACAAATTTCGCTGGTCAGGAAAGCACGAGAGCATTGTTTGTTCATTTCAGCATATTTCAGTGGGAGAGATCTCAAGTGAATTTGGGATGTCAAAAATTTTCATTGCTGCCTATACTAGTCAGGGCTGTGCTCAACTATTAACCATTTTCGGTGTTGTTTATACAACAATGCTTAATGAAATGATTAAATTTTTAGATCAAAGGCTTTGTCAAATATTCTGCATCAAAAGCAGTACTTCTACAGCCTTAGCAATCTTGGGTCAGGTATTTGGTGGGTACATCAGAGGTCAAGCTGCCAAATCTCCTATCTATTGACAAACAAAATATGCTGAATATCTGAGAAGTAGACCAATGAACCACATAACACAAGACGGTGTGCAAGCTAAATTTTCAGTTGTAAATTGCAGAATCTTTGGGGTCAGAACAAAACCAGAACACTGTGTAATGCAAATCAGGAGAATGCAGTACAGTGAACTAAAAAAATCTGCCATTTTCAAGTATGCAGACTGTTGTAATGATCAACCTCATTCCCCACCAAAGAAGAGACCTCAGTTGGATCTTCATGCACAGAAAAATCTGAAAACTGCCTTTTGAAGTGTTGCTTTTGTGGGCTTTGTCTGAGCTTGTACCAAATTTGCCCAAATGTGTCTCTTACTGTTTAACCAAAAGGTAGAACGGGGACTTCAGATTTGCACACAGTTTGATGCACAGATGTAGCAAGCAAATAGAAATTTCAGACACAAGTGCTAATATTAATAATAATTAATAATTTTCCAGGGGAAAATTTTTTTTCCTAATGTCCACTCTGAAGCTTGCCAGCCACGGTTTGGCCATGGCCCCTTGATACACTGCCTGGTGTTACTCATCACCACTTGGCTCCATCATCCTTGTAACCACCCCTCAACTAGAAATGGATTTAAAGTAAACCTCTCAACCTTTGTTTTGCCAGACCAATCAAGCTCAGCACCATCAGTGTCTCTGTGCAGATCATATTGTCCATGCCCCACTGCCAGGGTTGCTGTCTGCTGGATCCCCTGAGGTTTCTCCACTTCTGTCATGGGCTCTGTGTGTGTGTGGGCAAAAAGAGGACATGCTGGTCCATCTGGGGTCTTATCAGTGCTGAATGTATATATAAAAATAATGTATTCGTACTTATATGTTGCTATACTTTTAAGTGACAGAAGACAAGATCAAAAAAACACCTTTTTAGAAGGAAGGTGGTGAATTTTGGATTTGCCTTGTAGCTGTAGCATAAGACAAAGTATAAGACTGGCTCCAATAGCATTCATCTTCTCAAGGAGGTCCAGCTGAACCCTGGAAAACTCATTGTTCCAGAGTAGCCAATATGTTGACCATGATTTGCCTCCCCTGTAGATTTGTCAGATTTATAGTAACAGTAAGCTGTTTAAAGGTAAGGACTCTAAATTTTATTAAGAATGGAAGAGACCCTTACTTGCTGCAAACAAAGCAAACTCCAGTGAGTTCAGTGTGTACCCAGTGATTTACCATGTAAATAAAAGTTATTACAAAGTTTGCTTTTGGAATATGAGAACTCACAGGCCAATAAGAAAACAAAGTATTTTTAATCAGGAATTCCTGTTGCATATGCCTTGCTAACATGCACAAGTAATGGGAGTGACAACAAAAATCAAAATAAAGCACCTCCAGGAAAGAACCTGGCAATAGGTAAAGGACGTAACACTGGAAAGGTACTAATCTGCAAATACCCCAGTATGAAAAATGTGGGTTTATATTTTTATTTTCTTGTCTCCTCTTATGGTTCAAAGTTTGTATAATGAAGAACTATAATGATGGTTGAGATAAAGGTATTTGACATTACTGGTTTCATTACCTTCCCCTCTGGACTTCTCATTCTGTCTTTAGCACACAGCTCATTTATTACTGGAGCTTGAATTCTATTTATTAGAGAAACACCAAGGTTACATTAGTTCTGCCATCTGTAATATGGTAAGTTCTACATTATTACACATAAAAAGAGGACCAGGGATTTGAAAAAAAAAAAATATCCCCTCCCCTCTCTGCTCCCATCACACATTAAATACAGAACCTTTCAGGAGAGATCATGGCTTATTTGATGCAGTGGATGGAAATTCTCATTTCAATCAGGTAGTGAACCTTCAAAGGGAAGGATCATCAGGAGGAATGGGAGAGACCTTGATATATCAAAACAAGCCTTTAAATAATAAACACACTTCAAACCCAGGGCTTATCCTGCATATAAAGCATAAGGACTATGAGCAAGTCAATGTGAAAGATATTTACAAGGCTATTTTCTATGCAACACAAAACCGGCTACTTTTACCCTCATATATAAGGTATATTTTCATCATGAATCACAAATAAATAGTTTCACTTCTCATGAATCCAAAAGAGGATTTCAGGTTTTAGTCCCATATTTTGGCACAGAAAATTGACACTTTTTTGAAACTGCCAGCATGATAATGGGTAGAAAGAATCTAGACACCATGAATCTTCCTCAATGCACTTAATGGGTTTTGTCTGTCCTCTCTGCATCTCCAGCCCCACTAGTTCAAAATGAAGAAATGTGAAGCATTCTAATATCAGCTGTCTCTCCCTCTGGATGAAAGTTTGCTTTTAAACAAGGCAAAGAGAGACTTTCTGCTGACTTCAGAGTACTTTTAGATTCTGTCCAGTCCAATTGGTTATCTTCTTGGACAATCTTTGGAGAATACAGATACAGGTTGCCCTATGCTCCACTTTAGGCAGCAAGCTCTTGACTGGCCAAGCAAAATTAGATCTTGTTTCTTATATTTTATTTTAAATTCCCATAGCTTGCTTCAAAGAAGAAGGAACATTTGATGTGTTTTCTTGTACAAAAGGAAAACATGTCAAATGTGCCAAACTTGTGGTCCAGGACCTTTTAAAAGACATTTTACATGTAAGAAAACATTGCTGTGTGTCCCATTCAGAGTGAGAAATGTCCCAGGTCTAGAGAAATGTGATGGCGAAATTATTACAAGTCACAGCAAATAGATCCTTGGTTACTGTTAAGTGTGCTTCAAATGCAGAATAGATACAGCTTTGGAGGAGATTTAAAGGTTGATAAGTAGTGCATATGCCCCAAGCAAAGATACTGAATAGACCTGTGGAACTTCTCCCATGAAAGGAAGAAAATATATGTTGGATGTCAAGGTCAGCATTAATGGAAGTGTGTAAGCACAGGGCATCAATAGCTTCATAGATTATTCATGCATAAAAAGAATAAAGAAACATCAAGGATAGGCTTTGAAAGTAAGTATGGGAATTACTATATGAAATGGAAAGAGGGATCACAGACATGTGGTACCATGACAGAGGTGATTGATTGAAGCAGTGGATATTTTTGTAGTCCCATTTGCACTGGCCTGAAAGGGAGAAGAAAATGGGATTCTCAAAGCCCAAATAAAAAAGGTTCCTCTCTATCACTCCATTTTCTGTTGGCTGTGGGTCAATTTTTATTATCCATCAGAAGCTATGGCTATTGGATGCATTCCAGGTTGGGGCTTCTGTAATTTCAGCAGAGTAGTAAAAATAGAATGAAGGAAAGAAAAATTGATTACAGCTTGAAGGCTGGATATATGAAACTGATAGAATATTCAGAGATATTCACACTGCCTAACTTTTAGACTAGTAAGTCTAAGTTCAAGCTAGGAAATGAGACTCTTGGAGGGTCACCAGACCTCTCTAGGTTTTTTCAAATGATCAGTCACAGGACCTGAGTCACATTCCTGTTTGTTTTGCTTTTGTTTTGCCCTCACAAGGGACCTTTGAGCATCTAAGAAGTCCACTGGTCTAACAGTAACCATCTAAGGTAGGTGGGGTGAAGTCTTTTCCTTGTCTCTCTCCAAGCTCCTATTTCATGCAGCAACTGTAAGTAAGTAGTTTTCATTCAGATCAGATATTACTTATTACATTTTCTTCTCCCTGAGTGTAAAAAGAAAAGAGAGGAATTTGTAGCATGCATTTCATCTTATTAAATTAGTAGATTATCTGCAGAAACAAGTTTTATTGGGAGATTCAGACATATTGATTGGCTAGACTGAACAGAAAAACACACAGATTAATGTATGAACTACATACACTGAAGAGTGAAAATGAGCATAGAAGATGTTTTCCTCCTGGCTATTTTTGGAGAATTATCTCTGTTTCTCCAGACAGTATTGTATGGGATGCATCCCTCTCAGCATGACATGAAGTGTTATACTGGCATAAGCTATTTCACTTTATTAGTCTAGTTCTGCAACAAAATTAATGAGAGAAGAAGTTAGACCTATATTATCTTGAATTTCATTAATTAAAATTTAATAAATAACAACCTCCTTGTCTTCCTGCTACCCTAATCACAAATCACAATTACATGGAAAATCATGAGTCTACCATCTTTCTCCCTCTTTGTCTCCCACTAAGCATTAAATTAGTTACACAGAGATAAATTTCCCTGTTGGAAAATCTGAAGAAGGTAGTAGGATCCTTTTTTTTGTGGTCTGTAAACCCATCATTTGAATTCCTAGCATGCACAAAGCAAAACAAGACTTCAGCAGATGCTACCTCCCCTTTAAAATGCCCAGATTTATCCCAAGTATGAAACAGGTTGATATAAAAACAGCTGTTTGAATGGAAGGGAATATTTGATGGAGCCAAACTCCACCACTCAGAACTTTTTTCCTGAAAAGATCTATAAGTTACATAAAAGTAGTGATGAGTTGTTTTTGACATGGCACTAGGAAAAGGAGTTGCTTGTTGTAATGGGCATGAGTTTCTAAATGAAAGCAGGTCTGAGCTGAACTAGCTTTCACCCCTAGAAGTCAGCTAAGAGCTGCAGAACAAAGGCGATTTTCCTATAACATCATATTGTGGGACACATTAGCAGATATTTTTGAGAGGAAAAGACACAGGGAGACTCAGTTGAGCATTTTACTGCATATGAGCCTTAAAAAAAGAAGTGGATTTTCAGTACTAAAAGGACAGCTGAGTGCATTGGGCTTGCAAGTCTCTGAAAAGCCCTTTTTATTAAGAAAAATAATCCCTTTTTATTGTATTGCAGAATCCCATCATCCCACAGTTTCTTATCTTGTCCTCTTTATGAGCATTCCCATGGAATTACAACACTGAAAATAATGAAGTGCTGTATTGAGGGTAGGATGATAATTTCACCGGGCCAGATAGCAGTGGGAGGGTACTGAGTCTCAGGGTGAGACGGACAGACCCACTTCCAGAGCAGGAAGCTTCTAGGGCAGCCTTCAGTGCAGCTCTCTGCAGCCAGGTAGCCTGCTGGAAGGACTGGGAACACAGGAAAAAGACAGGATGGCTAAGAAAAAGACAGGATTGCTGTCCCATGACATGCAGTTGGCAGCACATTCAACAGCCTAACACAAGGGAGGAGGGTGTAGCTCCTGCAGGTGCTGTTGGCTGTACCGATGGCACACAGCGATTTCAGAGGACACGGGAAAATGGTGCATCCTTGCTGCCCCCTCACATCCTCAGATGAGCCCTGGCAGGTGACCTGGTTGCAGGTGACCTGGTTGCAGGTGATCCATCACATTTGTACAGGGACAGATGGCAACTGGCCGCCAGAAGGATTCAGCTGCCTTGAGACCCCCTCCCCTCTCGGGTGTGACAGACTGGCAAGGATTTAATGTCCCTTCAGAGATACTTTGAACACTCCCACTGCCCATTAATAGCACAGATGGGAAAGCATCTTCTGCCTGCCTATATTGCATTAGGACAGAAGCCAGAAGTCCAGACATGAATCAAAGCAATCCAATGGCTTTGCTGAATGATTCCAAGGTGCTCCTTTCCAGCTCTGTCCACAAGGCCTTCTGCAGGTAGACCTGAAACTGCTCTGTGGGTCACAAATAGGATGGCTTGGCTCTTGAATGAAGCATTTCTGAGCCAAACACAGTGTTATGCTTGGAGGTGGCTCAAATTCTGTTGCTTAAGCTCAGGAACACTGAAGGACCGGTATGTGAAAGACAGAACAGACATGTCTGTTTTGATGCCAACATAAAAGAAACCCACCAAAAATCTTCAGTGTTTGCATTTGGTATGTTATACCTTTTACTTTTGTCCCTATACCCATCCGAGTGTACCACCCCATCATTTCTGCCAGTGCTGTAGTCCACAATCCATCCCAAAACTGATGATGAGAGGAGAGGAGAGAGTTTTATTCCATTTTTTATGGATCTGTATTCAAAAAAAGTTTATTTTCTCTCATTAACATTACTTGAAACTCAGAAGCCAGAACACTCCACATTAATGCAGCAGCAGCAGCAGCAGCAGCAGCAGTAGCAAAAAAAAAAAAAAAAAGCCCCAAATACCCAATCAAACCCAAAACAAAATAAAAATGGGAAGAATATTAGTTAGTTCAGGGAATAGGAAATATGACACCATTATTCTGAAGGTGTAAAAAAACCATACAGAAGAGTAATGATGTAAACCCCCAGTTTTTCAGAACTAAAATATTGTCACTGTTCTACCAATGAGACAGTGTTCTGTAAAATGCTTTGCAAAAGCTCATATTCAGAATAAGTGCAACGTTCATGCTATAGTTTTAAATATGAGATTAATATCAGCATCCTTCTTCAGTGGAAGGCTTCCACTTGAAAATCAGTCTGTTAAAGAAAAAAATGCAAATGGTAAGTGATTGTTAAAGTGATTATTAACATGTGACTAGTTATACAAGTCTATAGCTGAATAGGAAAAAATACAATTATAATTAAAATTATTTTAAATCTTATTTAGGTATTTAAGTTATTAGTTTCTTTTTACATTTCTCTCAGGAAAAATCATAAAGACACTCTTAATCCACTTTCTTGGATTATCAGTATACAAAACTCCTTTTGCACTGTACCAACATGAGCACAGAACCACAAAAGCTGTTGTATAAAATAAATTCTAAGTCTAGGAAACAGAAAATGAAACTGAGCATTTCCATTAGATCATTTCATTAATTAAACTTAAACCAACCCCGCATCAGAGATGCAGGTTCAGGTCTTGGTACACAGCAGACAGAGTTAACTCTGCCAGCTGAGCTGGTAGTAATTGCTAAAGGTAATCTCTGCACTTATAAGCAGACAAATACCTCTCATTCAGATGCCTCTTTGTGCATACATAGGGCCAGGAACAGCCTTGATTTAAATTCCAGTACCATGAGGAACATTTTCCTGAGTGATTTTAGTCTGTTCAGTGGACTAACAGTTATGTTGAAACAGAATCTGCTTCTGCTTCATTGATAAGAACTGTTTTGGTATTTTTCTCCTGACTTTCTCTGTAAAAAATTTTAATGAAGCACACAATGTAGCTAGTAATTTCCTGCCAGAGCACATCCATCACAAAGCTTTGCTCTGAGGCTATGCTCTCCTGTTCTCTGCTCTGCTGTTCATTGTGTTGCTGGAGTTCAGCAAATGTCTACCTGAGCAGATCAAAGCATAATCTTGGCTTTTGTTGCTTCTCTGTGGTTTCTGGTGCTTATGTTAATCCTACTTAAACTAAGTGGTCAGAGATTTGGGAGATTTGAAATACAAAATAGATTCTAACCTTGAGATGGATTAGGGTTGTCAGATGACACAGAACTGTCATGTAGGACTAACATTATGAAAACAAGAGCTGAAAATACTGTTTTAGTGTAGCTGACAGCAGGGATTTATCCTAAAAGAGACATGGATGTGTTTGATTAAAGCAGCTCCTTAGTGAATATGTAGCCTGAATGCCTTGCAAGGTTATTGATTATGTATCTTAAGTCAAAGATACGGCTTCTTCCCCAGGAGATATGTTTTTTCATCCAGTAAACACAATAGTCTTCAGAACATGGATACAGTCTTTCACAAAAGTACTTTATTTCGTATGATAAGGAGAGGATTACCTTGCATTATAATTACATATATATGACTTTTTCTTCAGAAAGCCTGCTTGTTTTGTGAGTTATTTTCAAACAATAATGAAAAACTTATTTACTAGGATCCAGTGGGGTAATCTAAGCCTCTCAAAGGGGAGAGGACACTTAATTTGCTCTCATTGACTTATTCAGAGGGCAGGGACATGTTGACAGGGTAGACTATGGGTCTTGGTTGAATGAGTGGTCCGAGGTTGGTTTGTGGACAGATGTTACTGTGCAGCTGGCCAGCAGAGACCATACTCAGGAAAAGTTTGTGAACATTTCAAAAATATTTCTGGGCTCATTTTTCTTTTAATTATGAAAATGTTTTTCAGGTTTTTTTCAACACCATTTTCTTTTCCTTTTTGGTAGTAACATCCCATTTTGACATGGAAATGTGTGCCATGACCAGCCTTCATTCTGCTCCAAAGAACAGGACTTTGTATGGTTTTATCATCAGCCAGCAGAGATCAGTATCCACCACTGACTTAAGCACTTTCCGGAAGCTTGGGCAGTTGTCACTTCCCTTACAGTCAGCACCAGAGATGAAATGACAGTGACATCAGAAATGACAAGGTATGTGGCAACTATGAAAGTGATCCCCAAGTCCCTTCATCCCCCCCGTGGTGCTCCAGGGGCACCCATGAGCCCAGCAACCCTCAGAAACACGGGGCAGGAGAGCAGTCACCTCCCAAAGACCTGGAACAGGCATGAACTAGGACTGAACCGTCCCCCCTGCGACCACACATGACTCATGTCTAGCCTTGGATTCATGGGTTCAGGAGAGAGAAACCTGGGGAAAAGCAAGGCAAGGAAGGCTTGTCCCTAAATTTGGTGTCTCAGTACATATTTGTTATCAGGCTGGAGAGGAGGCATTTACTTTGATTTCTTTTTGCTTTTAAGCATGAAACCACCAAGCTATGCTAGAGCACCCCTCTTATCCCTTGTCTTTTTTTGGTGGGCTGTGAATTCAGTTCTTGAAAGAGAGAACCATCCTGTCTTTACAGTACAGATAGATCCGGGTCCACGTGTCCCTGGTCATGCTTGCAGTTTTCTATGTCGGAAGCACATTTTTGTCCAAGATACTTATTTCCTGAGAAGCCAAATTCAGGCATAGCTTTTCTTGATATTAAAAAAAAAAAAAAATAGAAACCCATCCACAACTGACCTTTTGTACTGGTAGCATTATTATGGTGGAGGGCAAAAAATCCATTCTCTGCTTTTTTTAATCTGGCTTCCACTTCAAGAAACAGATCTCATAAAATGCAACAAAACAATACCTGCAGAGAGGGCTCCCATCCTCCTTATTCTCTGCAGTTTTAAAGACTGACAGCTAAGTAGTCTTTTTCAGCCTTGCTGCTGCTGTATAGCTAGTTTGGGAAGCAGAGGGATAATGAGGTATCAAAGTAAAGGAAGGAGCTACTTACATGAAACAAAAGTGCAAACTGCATAGAAGAGAGAATATTTATGACAGAGCTGTCTCCAGTCTGCAGACAATTATTTATTACCATAATCTCTATTCTTGGCAAAAGAACAACCTGCAGAGAAGACAGGGACCCTGAACACACCCCAGCTCTCAACTTATGGCAGCCCATTGCCTTTCCCAAACATGGGCACAGGCTCCTCCAGCTCGTGCTTTGGGACAGCAGCTGCTTTCTGCCCGCTTGCCATCTCTAAGAGTGAAGGTAGGAGTGGGGCAGAGCTGAGGACCTCTCTGCCACCTCACATCTACAGTGCGGAGGCACCAGGGCTAAAGACTCTTACTTTCAAAATACACTTTGAGAATGAACTAGGTAAGCATTTTCTTCTATGCTTTTTTCGTCTTCTCCCAAGCATTCTTCATTGAAGCTCTCTTCTGGATGAATAAATAGTAAGTCGGAAATATTTTACCTGATGATATTTAAGCGTCCTTAGCTCCTGGTACAAAATTTGATGGATGAATCGTTACCAAACCATAACGGCTAAGTGGCAATGCTAAAAAACAACTGTCTTTATTGATCTTACTGTTCTTCTCCAGACTACAGGAACAAAAAGGATTTAAATCATGTTTGCTAACACATTAATATCCTTTAAGCAGCTGTTTTCACCTCATGTAGACAAAGAAAATCATATTGGAAAAGATGTAATGTGGTCATGATCAATTAGGCGACAGATTTACATTCTGAAGGTTCAGGGCCAGACGCTTCCTAATTTAACATAACTCTCATAATTTCACAGAGAAAGGAACACCATACTAGAGAAGTATCAATATGGCAAAACAAATTTATTTTATAATGACAAAATCCCTTTTATGTCTGTTAAGCTGACAATCATGTCAGTCAGAGATGCAGGACCAAAGACAACATTCCTCTGAATATCTGGGCAAGCTGTCAATGCTTTCAGCCTTTATGTCTCTGCTTTCGAGTGTAAATAACAGCTTTCAAATGTGACTGCACTGCTCAAATACTAGCTTCTGTTCATATGCTTGGAAACTGAACCAATAATTAAGGATGTTTTCCAAAGATCACCTGAGTCAGTGGACATTCCTAATGGTCACCTGGAAATAAAAATCCCATGTAATGAGTAAGACCTCGTTAAGAATGAACACAATTTGAACTGTACACGTGAATGACATTCCTTTTCCCTTCTTTAAGAAATATCAGCAAGAAATTCTTGAAAAAAAAGATGATAATGCACCTTCAGATAAATTATTTAAGACTAGTTTTGCATATAAGGATTAATTGGTAACTTTGAGGATGAAAAGTTTGGTAACAGGTAGTAGCTAAAAATTAGCTAAAAATAGCTAAAAATTTATTGTCTCATTCATGTAATAGAGCATAACTATTTTTAGTTCTTAGACTAAGAAAAACATTATTTCTATGATAAATACAAGCAAGTTGTAATACAGGTTATATTGTAAAATATGCTCGATGTAGGACATGCCTCCTTCCTTTAATTTGAGGACAAGGTTTGCACTAATTTTAGGTTTAAGTCTTAGATCAAAATGGCCTTCCAGTGTGAAATTTCAAATGATGCTAGGTTTCAGGCTTTCTGAATTATCTGTGCAGCTTTTGTTTGATGTCTTTTTATATACTTTTGAAAGGGAGTCTCCGAAATGTGTATATGGCTGAAATCTTTATATCTGTCATCTTGTTTTTGTCATTTGTTATCTTTTAGATCAAGGTCTTTTTTTCCTTTTATTTTTTTAATGAAAGAATCTCCCAATCTTAGCAGAACGAAACAAAAAGGGAGTAAAATTAACCCTACAGTCCACCTTAGGCTGCCACTACCACTAACTTTTGCATTTCATCCCACCTTCTTTGTTTCCTTATTTATGCATATGGAGGCATATTTTGGTTTTGGTTTTTAAATATTCAACCATTATTGGGGCAATCCTGTGGTATCTTATGGATTGCCAGTAATTTGTATTTTATATCTGATTACCTTCCCTTTAGAATGTTGATTAAAAAGTGGAACATAAACC
Source organism: Edolisoma coerulescens (assembly GCA_013397115.1). Lineage (NCBI taxonomy): Eukaryota > Metazoa > Chordata > Aves > Passeriformes > Campephagidae > Edolisoma > Edolisoma coerulescens. The sequence continues at coordinate 359,973 of VWZW01003174.1, forward strand.
TCTTATGCAATGGATGGATGATACTGAAATCAAGATAAAAGAAAATTATCAGTGACAATACTTTGGTTATGAGTTAGATGCTTCCATCAGTAAGAAAACACAATTTTGTTGCTACTTGTTAGTATTTATATCTTACAGGCTGCCAAAGAACAAGCTCTACCTCTGCGATCCTGACTCCCACTTGTAATATTAATCTTTCATTATCCTCTTCGAGAACCTTCCTCTCTCATCACAATTGAATGCCGTGCCAGATGCAGAGAAATACTTACTCTGGGAAGAACTTTATGATTAAGAGATGTGGGCAGGTTTAAAATCCTAAAGGGAAGCCTTGTGTATTGTAGTGTGTGGATTATTGATCTGTGGGAATAATAAGATACAAAACCTTTGGACAAAACAGTTAAACTACGGACTGCTCAGATTAGTTATCCCACACTATTGGAACTGTTTGGGAAAAAAAATTCCCTTCCATAAGGAGCAAAAAATCAGAGATATTTTATTCCAAAATGCATGAAAACCCTCTCAGAAATGTTAAAAAAACTTGTAAATAAAAATGGCCACCTTTATTTTTTGGAAAAGAATCCAAAAAAACAGGGTTTCTTTATATTATATTTTGTTGGAAGTCATGTTTCAATTCAAGTTTGTCAAGATATTTTTTGTTTTATTTTAATCTGAATGCTGAATAACCTTAGCAAATCAGGAACATTTATATGGCTTTCAAGATGTGAAATAGCTATAAAGAGAGAATAGAAATTCTTTTGACCAATTCATATATATAAACCAATACAATATACAAGGTACATAAAAATAAATATAGAAGTAATATTTTAGTCAATTTACATTTTCTATATAAATATTTTATCTAATTATATATAAATTAGTTTAAATTATACCTTTATTTGTAAATAGCATATATATTATGTTATTATTTACAAATTTGTATACATGAATTGGTCATAAGAGTACCAATTTTTTATATAGATGCATTATTATTGCCCTATTTTTGGATCTCATCCAACATAACAGGCATTTTTTTCAAATGTTGTCTGCTTGGTTTTTCAGCCCAATGTTTTAATGGATGCAAATGTGGCATGAATAGCTCACAAATGATTAATGGATAATATTTCAAGATATAAATAACAAAAGCAATTTAAAAAGCCATGATAGATTGTCTTTTTCATAAATGAAACCACTTTTGCTTTATGCACTATGCTTTAGCAATTAAAAAGGTTATTGTACATTAGGAAAAAATTGATATAAACTCACATATATTAGAAAATAAAGCAAATGAAACAACACAATTGACAGTACAGACCTATCTGAATGCATTTTAAAACACATAGGATTCTGTAGGGAAGGGTTAATAAATCTAATTTGACGATATGAACCTTACTGACATTAGAATTATGTCAATGAACAAACTGCAAGGATACTAGAAAAAAATATTGACTCTGAAGTTGTGAAGTCTCCGAATCCTCTTTGTATATCCTGAAAGATGCAGTGAAGGGCATTGCTGAAGGGATCAAATCACCCTCTCAGTTCTAAGCAATCCTTGGCCATCTCACATCAAGTCCAGGCCTGCCTGGTAGAGTTCATAGCCAATTTCTTTAGTGCAAAAGCAAGTCAGAATAAGGCTCAAAAACTCTGACATGCTGTGGAAGCTCTCAAAGTTGAAGTCAAAAGAAAGATATAAGCAAATAAGCAATGTGTGCTTTTCCATACCCTTGAATTTGCTCAATAGTGTAACAGTCACTGTTCTGTAGGACTGGTGTATGGGTAATGGGACATTAGTTAGTTACACACAGTTTCTGAAGTACTTTCATAGAGCAAGAAAGTTCAACAGTGGTCAGATTTCTCTCAAGAGAGTTGTTTTTGTCGTGTACAGGTAGTGAGCGTCACCCACAGACTGCCAGAATTGCTGCAATGCCATAGTATGAGCAGTGTGCTCCCACGGGCAGGCAAGCAGAACAAGTTTTGGGCTCTGAACCTGAAGAAATGCCCCGTCATCTCTTAAGGGAGATTTGTAATTTGTTCGATGCAAAGTGCCTGAAAAATTCTGTAAGGGTCAGAGTAAGCAGCAGCAGCACGTGGCCTCTGGGAAGGGATTTACATGGCAAATGCTAATTATTATATGCCAGTGAATTTAAAGGGAAGAAGTCTTTTTCCTTTCTGAGTTGGTGCAGTTATCCCCAGGAAGCTAAGGCACCTTGCCTTGCCAACCTGCCCCTTCAGTAAGAGGCCTCGTTACCTTGCTTGGAGGTTAAAAACAATGCCCATCAGTGTAAGCTGCCACTTCCTGGCAGGACTCAAAGGAGGAGGTGGCCAGTCTGGTCCAGACGAGGACAGATGTACGATTCCCAGCCTGCCCTGTCGCTTGACACCCTTCCAGAGCAAACAAAGATGTGTGGGGGCTGCAGTCGGGTGGACCTCACTGTGCTCCAAGTGTGGCTGAGGTGGGCAATTTCAGGGGGCAAGTCATACTTGCCAGATGCCTGGCTTGGAAGGACACACCATTTCTTACCTGCTGGGTCACAGCCAAACCTGGGACACCCCTCTCAAAGAAGGAATGATTTGCAGATTCTGGTTTCTCCAATGTTTTACACAGCAGGACCCTAGAGGTATGTGACAGCTGATAAAGAAATGCTGTGTTCCTTTGAATCCTGCACAGTTTGGATGTATGTTGCTGCTCTGCTTTCAAAAATGCAGCAGCTTGCTACTTCTGTGGTGAATTTTACAGCTAAGAACTCTTCCTACCTTTTGATGAATGCTCTTTATAGCTGCTTCCTCATCTTTTGATGAATGCCTTCATAAGAATAGATAAATATTGTACTATTTTATTTTCTTGACACAATCTTTGTTACATGAATGAGGCAGTAACTTTTAATGTCTTGTGCCTCCTGTGAATTATAGAAATAAGCTTTTAACTTTCTGACCTTTTTCAGTGGGCTGTGTTTCCAACAGAAGGCCATTCTACTCTATTTTATCAGCTTCACTTAATTTGTGGGGAAGGCACAGGCATGTTCAAGTGCAAACAGTAGAAAGTACTGACTCTTTTGTCCTTACAGGATGGTACTTCATGAGTGATACACAGCATTAACATCCTGATGCTCTAGCAGATAAGAAAATGGAAGACCATACTAGCAGAAATGTATTCCTACAGCAACAACAGGATGCAGCACATTCCTACTGCAGGTTTGTTATGAAGCTGAGACAGAAAATCCTGCTCTTCTTCCTAGATGAAAACACAAATATATCCAAATATCTTCTCATATATATGTAACCAGTGTTTGTATTTTACTTGGGTGCCTTTAAATAGCAACAGCAACAACATAAATAACAAACAACACAATTTTAAGACCTAGTACTCAGAGTCCCTTACATTAACCAAAGAGAAACATTACTTATTTAATGGACTAATTTCAAAAATAACTAGGGTTTTTCTCAGGGATCAACCCCTTAATAACAGAATCAATTAAGGGTTTAATTTGGCATAGTTTGGTCAGCTCTAAACCTGAATCACAAGTTGAGATAAAATATACCATGTGGTGATCCTCAGATGTGAGTCTCATAGCTCACATGCTAACATGGAGCTGATCTCCAGAGGTCTCTTCCAACCCCAATCATTCTGTGATTCTGGGATTCTCTGAAAGCTCTTCTCTAATGCTAAAAAGAATTTCCTGCCTATTGTCATTAGAAGAGGGAGCAATGTTAACAATTAAAGTGCTTCTAAATTAATCAATTAATTAATTAATTAATTAAAGTGCTTTTACCCTTCTGCTTGAAATAATCCAGTTTGTCATTTAATAGAAGTTCAATTCACATTGAATATAAGATATGAGGTGTAGCGATTCAGGGGTGGTTCATATTCCTAAACACGAGAGTAAATAGTGGGTAGACTACCAAACCCCACAATCTGTGCTTTCTTATCCTCTTCAGTATGTGTTTGATAAGACTTTGCACAGGGAAGTCCATCAAACTCCTAAAACAAGCCATGGGACAGAAAAATGAGCTCATCATTTATAATTTTAATTGTAGAACTTAGCACTTGCAATCAACCACTCACCCAAAAACAAACTCTGTGCTGCCTATTTATTTTTAGCCACTGCACAATTAGCACTCCATTAAATACTACACCTGCAGTGCCTTTTTCTTTCAATCTGTTGTTCAGTCTCCCTGCACCTTAAAGTTTGCTCCAGAATTTCTTTTTCTCTTTTTTCTTCCTTAACAGTTTCAAGTTTCGATAACAGTTACTGACAACAGTTTAAGGCTTAAGATTACTATTTATTTTCAAACTAGACATGAAAGGATTTTTTGAGCATGCATAATAACACAGCCATTGTGCTAGAAAAGAACAAGGATACAGTGGTATTTTGCCTGGTGTGTTTTCCCGCATTCCAGATACCTATGGATAGATAGGCTAAATCTGTATTTGTGTATCCTTTCCAGATTTTTCTTCAATAAAATACATATAATATTTTTTGGCACTGCTTCTTGATTTTCCACAGGAAATCTAAAGCATAAGCACTCCTACCCTATGCTGCTACATCCACGTGGTTAATCCTACAGAAGTGGAGTGTAGGTGTTTGGACAGTACTACCCCATCTACAGCTCCAGCACTTTATTAAGATAACCTACCACATACCCCAGTTTCCCAATCCTCTTTCATCCCTCTTTCTAATGTGGATGTGGATGTGTTTGGCTGGCAGGATGCACAGGTAGAACACTCACATCTGCTGAAGCCCAAGTGACACACCTTGAGTAAAGCCCATTGAGAGGGAAAAACATATCCGATGTTTATTTAAAGGTTGTTGAACTGAGCTCTGCATCCACAACATTAGCTGCTAATATTATTTCCCCAGTCTATGGCTTTAGGAAAGACCTTTACAGGAAAATTTACTGCGCACTGCTTTAATTCCTTGTAAACCAAAAGCAAACAGTTTAATCCTTGCTGGCATTACTTGCACTTTATTTGTCAGAGGGAAACAGAGAAGCGTAATTAACTGTCATGTTCTCCATGGCCAACTGGCTCACAGAGAAATAAAATAAATAAGGGAGAACGTGAAACTTAAGGCCTTCTGGTGCCCCCATAACACATCCCAGACTGAAGCTTTTAATTTTAATTTGAATGATGTCTTCTATCCACAAGGGTATCCCAGTAGGGTCTCAAATGAGAGAAGTCTTTTATTCCTGTCACCAACACTCTCTGCCCCCTTGCTTAAAGAACTTAAATTTGAACCTTAAAAATGGCATTTGAATCTTCTTACAAATTAGTGTAATGAAGCAAGAGAAACAAATCACATCTCTTCCAAAAGTCTGCCACAGCTTTTTTTCCTCAAACATCAAAATCTCCTATTTTTTATACACCAGATGGCAATGTCTTCAGACAACTCCCAGCCTTATAATGACAGAGCATTGTGGTGTTACATGTACCCCTGATTTAAATCCCAAACAGTCTGGGTTTTTATTCAGATCATCAGAAACGGATGTTCCAGTAGAGAAACAGCCAGACGACTGCCTCACATCTTTAAATCTGGAGACTATAACAACATATGCCACAGCCAGTTTGGACTGCTGCTGGGAGAGGTGGCCAAGTTCCCGGTTCTCTGCAAAGAGTTCTTGCACCAGGCAACTATACATAAGACAATAAATTTTTACTGTATTTATGTCAAAATCAGGAGCAATTCATCATCTTTCAGGATTAGACTTGTATTCAGGCCTAATTATCAATGGTACAAATGACTATTAAGAAGCTGTCACGAATTTATGTCTGTCAGACATGAGAAAACAAAAGGTGTAAGAAAAAGAGGAAAAGAAACTTTCATATTTTTGAGCCTGATTCAGTGCATTATGAACATCACAGCAGGTTCCCTCTTGAGCAAGGCATGACTCACCTCCCTTGCCCACACCTACTGCCTCTCCCCTGCATGACATTAAATAAGCATCTGCAAAAGTGCTAGTTACTAACAGAAATTCAGTTCATCACACAGAAGAGTGAAAAGAAATATCAATCTTTTTAAGCTTTTGTGTTTCTTCTTCCAGCCCCCACCACCTCTTTTTCTGGCTCTTAATTTGAATAGATTTGCATTTGAGGACCTTTCAAAGAAGATAAATTGAATTAGGTGCCCACATCTGATTGACATTCCCCATACTTGTTTGAAAATTGCCGCAAAAGACATTGAAGAAATCAGCACATCTGATTCTTTTTTGACACCTTTCTTTCTTTTCTTATATCATTTTCCCCCTGCTCCAATCAAAGACTTTCTCCTCTTGACTTCTGGATTGTCTTTCACCATCTCCTGCTACTGTCTCTTCTGTTCTGGGCTCCCAACTAAGATTTTTAAATTTCTGATTTGCTTTGGTTCTATCAGTCTTCATCTTATAACTATCTATAACTGTTTACTACTATATTATGTAACTTACTCTCTTGTTACCCCTGCTGTTTAACATGGATGTCTTATTTTTAGGTGCAAATTTTTATCTCCCAGGTTTGGGAGATTTTCACATGTTTTTAAAACAGAAGAGTTCTCTTTGATAGCAGAGACAAGTCTGCTGCCTTTTATGCAGACAAAGTGGGAATTAAAGGCATCTGTGGACACAAGTGGAGACCTATGTCTGATCTCCAAGGCCACTAACAGAGTACTGCAAATAGTGAACACTTGATGGAGACTGGCTAGGAGATGTCAAGAAGAACAGGTCAATCCAGAAAAACTCAGAGAGAACTACTTGTGGGAAAGAAATTGTAGATGTATTTATACAATTAGGAGCCAAGAGACGTGTTGTTTGAAGTCCTGCTACTAGAAGTAGCTTTAGAGTCGCTGACAAGGAAGACAAATAGCCTGGAGAAACTTCAATGTCAGAGCAAACGGCTAAGCTGTCCAGGTCTACAGAACATTTCAGAGAGGATAAATTTGGATGTATTTACTCCACTAAACATATCCAAGAAAGGGGAAACCCTGTTTAACTTGTGTGTGTGTGTATAAAGCATCTGTGACACCGAAACTGAAGATGGCAATGGCTTGGGTGGGATGAGCCCTTACTTCCCTGTTCCATTATCCAAGGCACCAGTCAGCCTGGTGAGAACAGTATCACAAGTTATCCCTCTCGCTTTCCTCAAAGGAAAGGCCTTTTATTACTTTCATTTTAACATACTTGATACATTCATTAAATACAGGAGAACCACAAGATTTTCTTGTCCTTCACATGTTCCCTACACACCTGCCCCCATCCCTAGCCCTTCTTTTGTCATCAGAGATTTCTAAAATGTCTTCCCTTCCATTTAGAAGACACAGCTGTTTCCTGAGGAGGAACACACACATGAAATACATTAGAAAAAATATGACTTCAAGAGTCATTAGAATCTTCAAAAGACATCTCAATTACTTATTTAGCAAAGAAAGCAAAGGGAATAGTGTGAAGAAAATAAGCGAATTAAAATGAGGAAATCAAAGAGAAACCAGCCTAGTGGAATCCCTGTGGTCTTTCTTTACTTGTTTGTTATTACTTCTTAACAAATGTATTTGAACCACTTTTTTCTATTTTAATTCTTCAACAATATTCCATTAGCATGTGAGAAACCATCCATTTAGGCATGAAGAATGTGTTTCATTTCATTTTATTTCATTTCACTATTTGGTACATTTGGAAGAGATTTATCACGATTACTCTCAAGAGGAAGAAAATGAATTAGATACCTTTGGCGTAAATCAGCTTCATAGGTGATGAACTCAACAGTTTTGTCTGGCTAATTAAAAAGGCAAGTTGCCACAATATGAATTCCCCTCTCTAAAACCTGTGTTTAAAACCCTATTCCTCTTCAGGACCTTAAATTGAAACCTATACTTAATTTTAAGTTACGCATGAGCTTTGGCATTGCTTAGAAAGATGACAGATTTAGGTACATTGAAGTGCCTTTCTGAGGTCTAATTTTTTTGTATTATAGTGGCCATCATTCTACCCTCCAACCACATACAGTTTCTTAATGTCTTTATATCTCTTTTAAGGTATAAAACATTATACCTCTTTAAAGTTTTTTTTTTTTAATCTGACTTTTTGCACTTTCTAAGGACATAATTCGGCTGGCACTGCTTGCACCAGAATCCCCAGTTCATGAAGACAGAGCCTTCATCCTTCCAGGGCCCCCACCACAAGACATCACTTGCAGCTCAGTGATGTTCCATGACTGCATCCGTCTTGAAGATGGTGCTGGCACCTGGAGCCCGGTGTGGCTGCCAGGTGAGTGACAGCCGTGTAAACACTCACAGTGTTTACAGTTCACAGTTCACTGATGCCTGATCTTAATGAACTTGAGTTGGTATTTCTTGCTGATGGCAGATCTTAGTGTTCAGTTTGGTTTATTTACAGGAACCAGTATGCATACTTATCATTTTAAGTGAGGCCTAAGATGGTGTGAACTCCACACTTCAGTTGTAAGAGATCCTCAGCAGGTCTTGAGACAAAGAAGACCATGAAATTATGTGACATTTACACTGGATTTAATCTGAATACTCCTTAAGATACAGCACTTTCACCTTTCTTGCCTGATGCTTGGGAGGCCAGGGCTGTTCTCCAGTCTGAAGGCAATTTTAATTAATTCTATATTATCTTGTAATGGGATGAAATATTGTGAAAAATATAAGTGAAAATTTTTTCCCGGCTTCAATTTTGCCCCCAAAGTATATTTACTGCAAGAAATAATGTGACATACACCTGGCTTGATCAAAAGAAATCAGGTTTTGATATTGAGGAAGAAAAATTCTTCCTTCCCTATCTACAACACATTTTACAGGGAATTTCATTTATCTACCCCTTTCCAAATACAAAACTTTCTATGTTATGAAAGGTTTTGCCTTACTCTTCCTCTTCTTATCCACCCCACTAATTGGTACTAAAGCTGCAGGCTGGGCCAGAATGGCTGCTTAGCAGATTGACCAGTGGCCAACTTTTATCTGGAACAAAAAAATTTACTAAAAACTTGATTGTCGTAATTGTGTTTACAATTCCTTTGAACCAGTACACCATTCCAAAATGCAGGATCCCAATTTTAATTAAAAATTACTTAAACAATGTCTAAATTGGCCAGATAAACTGAATCCCTAATGTGAAGTGTTCTTTGTGGCTAATGAACCATTCCCCTGACAGTAAAAGCTTGGTACAAAATCACTGGTGTTCATAATGTGGTCCAATAATAACACTGTTCATTATAATGATGATTATTTCTTGTTACAGTACAGCTTAAGGGGAAAGATGATTCATTAATAAATTTCCATTATTTTTTCTAATTCTGATAATTACTGCCTTTCTACTTTGTACCAGCATGATGTCTAGATTCAAAGGTTAAGCAATGAGTCCTAAATATCTGGTAGGCCTACTGCACACCTCAGGATATTGTATTCATGGAAATTTAAGACTGATACAGAGTTGTTCTATCAGTACTTGAGGTTTTCTGCATGAAATACGGATAGAGTTTATGATATATTGCATCAAAGCTGATGCTAGATCTTTGTAGCTTTCACTCCTGGGAGAATTATTAATGCAAAAGGCTTGAAAATAGTATGGAAAAATGAGAGCAAAGGGGCATCTTTTCTGTGGAGATATTCAGCTTTTTCAGAAGTGTTTAGGTTGGAAAAGACCTTTAGGATCATTGAGTTCAACAATGAACCCAGCATTGCCAAGTCCACCATTAAACCATGTCCCTAAGTGTCACATTTACAAGGCTTTTAAATACTTCCAGGAATAGTGACTCTACCCCAACCCCCGGCAGCCAGTCCTACTGCTTGAAAACCCTTTCAGCAAATAAGTTTTTCCTGATAGTCAATATAAACCTCCACTAGTGCAACTTAAGCCATTTCCAAATATCCTACCACTTATTACTTGGAATAAGAGACCAACCCCTCTGGCTACAACTTGCTTTCAGCTAGACGTAGAGGATGATAAGGTCCCCCCATGAGCCTCTTTTTTCCAGGTTAAACGACCTCAGACATTGGGCTGGCTCTAAGTGTGATTTTAGCCATGGACAAATACGTGTGTATAATGGCAATGCAAGGACGTTTATTGAAAAGAGGCACAGATACTGTTTAAGCTTCTGCATAACAATTTCCATTTGTTCTGTCTAGGTGCTAGCTAATGCATAGCAAGTTACGGGGTTAGTTTTTCTTTACCACACTTACTTATCTTGCTGGAGGATGTTCTGCAATCTTCAACAGGGTGTTCTCTTCTGTGCAAAAGGATGTGATTTTTGCAGTTTCTTCTTTCTGCATCTTTCTCATAGCTCCTGCTGTACCATTTTTAACAAGCTAGCCACACTGTCTATGCTTAACCCATTCTGTTCTGCAACATCTGTAAGCAGTAAATTATGTGATTAATAAATCTTTAATTTGCTTGTGCAATACCTTGATTAGTGCATGAGGACAGCCTTCCTCATGCTGAACATACACAGTAGGAGCCAGGAATGCTGAATAGTTCATCACACAGAAACCGCCCTTATTGCACTTTTGATCAACATAATTCAAATGGCTTGATTATAAAACTGCCTTAAAATCAGGGATATTTTGATATGTAATGTGCTTTAAATAGATGCATACATAAAGTACCATGTCTTGCTGAGTCTTTACAGTGCAGTAACAGGAAAGAAGTGTGCAGTTATGGACACTATTTTGAAAAGGATAAATTGGATCTCATCTACTACAGAATAGATGGAGCACAGGTGAAGATGGACAAACAGTTTCAGACTAAGAGACCTTCTTGCTAAAGGATCTGTCCTCAAATAGCGGCCAACAGTAAATGCTTAGAGTCATTCTAGCCTGACAATTTGCTAGCACTTTTTGAAACTACAATCTGCAGTCTTTAGATTTTCCAAAATAATATGCATATCTCCTCCCCAATTCCTTTAGCTAACAACTCAGTTAAAGAAGGTTTCTTCTCACTGTTACGAAACACGAAGTGCCCTGGTTAGATTAGTCTGAACTGTTCAGCCAAAGCATTCACTTGCAAAGCAGTCACACGCAAAATAATACACAACTGTCTGTATTTACTTCAGTCACTTCCTAATCTCATGGACAATATGTTTTAGAGATTCTTAGGGGTATAAAGAAATGCCATCTATGGCAGGAAACCTATTGATGGTGGCATGAAAATATAACATAAAGCTGAGAAAAAGTAAAGTGTGGCTGTGTGAGTTCAGCTGTGAAATCACAAAGCAGCTAGGTCAGGTAAGAGCACTAGCTCTCTTTCTCATATATGCCACTGGCTGTCACCAGATGCTTTATATAAAACAAGATATTGGCAAGAGATATCTCAAAAAGTAATTAGCTTGTATTTCAGAAATAATATAGAGCGTCAGACTGCCCTGGACTGCAGTGTTGAGCACCTTCAGCTTCTTCGGCTTTAGTCGGGAGAGGAGGAAGCAGAATGCTGGCAGGCAGTCAGTGCAAGGTCTTGGTCTGAAGCAATTTGTGTAAATATAAGGCAAAATAGGCTATGACTTCCAACTTCAAGACATTAACCAGTAGATGTGGTTCAGTATATGTACTAACTAGAGGCCTGAGGCTCAACACTGAAATCCTTAAGGCAAATTCTTGCAGATTAATAAAATAATGAAATATGACAGACACTTAAATCCTTCCACAGACACAAAACAGTGAAAAAAATCTTGACCTGACATCATTATAATAGCTATTCAAAGAAGTTTTGGAGCAACTTGATGGAAAAATTGAAAATGGCTTGTCACACTCCTTTTTGGAGATTGTCTCTAAACCTGCAAAATCTTACTCAACACCACTGAAGTATCCCAGACCATTTCCTCAGAGACCTCCAAACTGTACCAGTCTAGCTGTTCTAAAATTCCATGTGAGAAATTTTTCCATTCTTTTATTTTTTCTCAAATATCATAAAACCTTCTATCTCCTCATCAACTTCATGAACATCTGTCCCAGAAGTAGCCTGTAGAATAAGTAAAATCCTTCTCCCAGTAGGCACAGCAATACAAGATATTTCCAATGTTTTGCCTGTCCTCTGTCATTGTGACCAAGATGAAAAACTGAGAGGAAATAGACCTTATAAGTCTTAGATGTCATTGTGATGTGCCACTGCTGTAACAAGACCACTTGTTTGGGTATCTTTTGGTCTTCTTTGGAGGGTTGACAAAGTCCAGCTGGATCCACCTGATCTGTCTGACCAAGTCAGGACTCCATTGCAACTTCTCTGAAACATATTAACATGTTTTCAATATACCAAGATGTAGAAGCAATGTAATGCCAGTATATTAAACCTAATTCGAGACTGAATTTAATCCACAATTTATCTTGCCTTATTGAGACTTCAGAATTCAATTCTTTTCCTTATTTTGTTAAAGAAAGTATAATGTCATTGCCATTATGAGCACATGGCACATGCATTGATCTTTTCCAACTCCATTTAAGTTAATGGAAAACTTACTATTAATTCTGTTTGGAATTTACTCAAACCCTGTGAAGAGAAATGAATTCTTCTCTACCTTTAATTTTTTTAAAAAATGCTATAATATGTTCAGGGCAGAGGCACATGCTCAATCCTTCTGGTGGTGTATTCATTACCTGTAAAACACAAAGCTGATTGGTGGACATTAATACAGACTCAACAATTCAAAAGTAAGTCTATAAAATGGCCTACGCATTCATCTTTTCTTGATGGTAAATATTTATGCCAGTGGCATTGTAAATACAATTTCAGTGGGTAACTGAGAAACGTGTAGCATGCGTTAGAACTAATAACTTATGACTTGTTATTTGAATACTACAGTTAGGGCACATTTTGGATAATTGTGTCTAACAATTTCCTACAGTTCACTACAGTGGTTTTCTGTAATAGAGCCTCTTATCTCACAGTTGCCTGGAGGGAAAGGTTTTGAGGAGAGAACACTTGAAAGAAAGGCTTCTAGAACCACATTCTTGCAAGTATGCTGGTTTTGGCTGAGATAATTTTCTTCACAGTAGCTTGTATGGGGCTGTGTTTTGGATTTGGGATGTGTGTTGGTTTAGCATGGCTTGGTTTTTGGTAGCAGGGGGGCCACAGAGGTGGCCTCTGTGAGAAGCTGCTGGAAGCTTCTACCATGTCTGGCAGAGCGAATCCCTGATGGCTCTGAAGATGGACACGCTGCTGGCCAAAGCTGGGCCAATGAGAGAGGTTGGTAACACCTCTGTGATAACATATTTAAGAAGAAAATCAAAACATAGTACATGCAGTTTTTTCTTCTAGTCAGAGAAGAGGAGGAGGTGAGTACATGTGAGGGAAACAACATGGAGACACCAAGGTCAGTGGAGAAGGAGGGGGAGGAGGTGCTCCAGGCGCTGGAGCCGAGATTCCTCTGCAGGCTGTGGTGAGGACCATGGTGAAGCAGGTTGTCCGCCTGCAGCCCATGGGTCCATGGGGGATGCAGAGTTCCACCTGCAGCCCGTGGGGAATGTGCCCGTGCTGGAGCAGATGGGTGCCTGGAGGAAGCTTTGATCCAGTGGGAGACCTGGTGGAGAGAGAGGGCCCTGCTTCCAGGCTGGAGCAGCCTGTCCTTGGAGGACCGCACCCTGTGGAAAGAGAGAGCCATGGCGCAGCAGTTTTGGGAGGGCTGTGTGCCCGTGGGAGGGACTCACGCTGCAGCAGGTGCAGTAGGGCTGCTGCTCGTGAGGGTGGACCCATGCCGGGGAAGCTCACGGAGAACTGTGTCCCATGGGAGGGACCCCACGGCCTCACAGGGGATGGACTCCTCTCTCTGAGCAGCGGAAGAAGACCTTGGGTGATGAACTGACCAAACCCCAATGCCCTGTCTCCCTGCGCTGTCAGTGGGAAGGAGGTAGGCGTTGGGGGAAGAAAAAGTGTTTCAAGGGCTTATTTTACTTCTCGTTATCTTCCTCTGATTTTGTTAGTAATAAATTCACTTTGTACTTCTAAGCTGAGTCTGTTTTGCCCTTGGAGTGCTTTTCTCCTGGTCCTTATCTCAACTCATGAACCCTCGATTAATTTTTCTCTCCTCTGCCAAGCTGTGGCAGGGGAGGGTGAGTGAGCAAGTTTCGTGTGTGCCTGGCATTTGGCCAGTGTCAAATGACAACAGGCTGGAACCCGTGTTGGTAATACAGTGGTGTTTCAGTTATTATTAACCAGTGCTTGCACAGAGTCAAGGCTTTTTCTGCTCCTCACGCCACCCCACCAGCAAAGAGGCTTGGGGGGAACAAGAAGTTGGGCGGNAAAGAGGCTTGGGGGGCACAAGAAGTTGGGAGGAGACACAGGCAGGGCAGCTGTGGGAGGAAGAAGGAAGGAGGGACATTCAGTGTGATGGTGTTTGTCTTCCCAAGTCCCTGTTACATGTGATGAAGCCTGGCTGTCCCTGAGGATGGCTGAACACCTGCCTGCCCATGGGAAGAGGTGAAAGAATTCCTTGGTCTGCTTTGCTTGCACGTGTGGCTTTTGTTCTGCCTGTCATCCTGCCTTTACTTCAAGCCAGGATTTTCTCACTTCTGCTCTTTTGCTTCTGTCCTCCTATCCACTGAGGGAGGGGGGCAGTGAATAAGCAGCTGTGTGGGGCTGAGTTGTCAGCTGAGGTTAAACCACCACAAGGAATATGATTTTGCTGTCTTTTCCAGTGTATATGTGAAATGTGAATAAATTTCAACAGGAGTACTGATGGTAGAAGGAGCTTTAAAAAATAAAAGGTGATTTTCTTCTGCTAGTCAAATACTGCATTTTGCAAGGAATGGATTTTTATCCATACTGACAGATAAATACAATAAAGAAATCTGATCGAAGTTCAGAAATGAAAAGCAGAAGCATGTGTATCCCTAGGGTCAGACAGGGAAAACAACACGCAAAATGTCAGGCAGGAGTAGAACATGCAGGATGTTCTGGTAATATCAATCACAAGAAATGCAGTAGGAGAAGCAGCAAATCTTTCTGGCCAGTGCAGTAATAGTTAATTTTTAAATCTGCCCAATGCTCTCTGCCAACATGATGGGATGGAGCACTAAAATGCTTCAAAAGGTTAGGGTAGGGTTAGGGTTAGGGTTAGAGATAGGTTTAGGGTTAGGGTTAAAATTAGGTTTAGGGTTAGGATTAGGGTTAGGTTTAGGGTTAGGGTTTAGCATTAGTGGGAAAGAAAATTATAAGTTAAGACCACTTTTATTCTTTGTGATCAGATCGAAATTTCTATGTACTGAATGCTGATACTTTAATTCTAATAGTCTTTTTGAAATTTAAAAACTTCACACTTTTTGTTTTACTTCTTTAAAGAACAGTACTACCATATGTAACTGGTCATTTCCATCATTTTTCTATTGACCTAATATCCTCATTATGATATGATGAGGAGTAAGAGGGTAGAAAAGCAGCAGCTGTCCTCAACATGTGCCTTTTCTGTTGGGCTGTGTGGGAAGGCAATAATACTTAGGAGCGCTGAGTAGCTGTCTTTTCATCACTTGTGGTGATGCAGCAACAGCAGAAGCTGTGGGTGGGAGTTAAAGTCATTGGTTTGGGCCAGGGCAAAGGCCCTGCTGTGATGAGGTTTGGTTCCTGGAAACCCATCTCTTGCAAAGCTTCCAGTAATCTATACAGATCCAGGAGCTGGTGCTATACAATTGGTTTATTGAGGAATAATATTCCAGTCATGCTTCAGTGCTCAGGTAAAAGAACCTTGTTTGTCAGCCCGTATGAAGTAAAGAAAAAAGCTGAAAATCACTTTTTTGAGGAAGAGGAAACAAAATGTCTAAACTAACCAGAGGAGATGAGATGGGCATTTCTCTATTTCTGAAAAAAAATCAGTGATCTCTAGGCATTATTTGTCTCTCCAATTTGGAAATCAGTATTTCATACTGTCTTCAGGATGCACCTGATTGCACTAAATAACACAGTGCTTCCAAAACCTAAAGGATCAACTTCTTTATGTATTGGTCTATTCACATACTGAAGAAAGGCTTTCCAATATTGAGAGAAATGAGGGGATTTTCCCTTCCAGGGAGGAAAAGCAAGGGCACAATCTGCAGCTGTGAAATGTGATATAGAATAAGATTGAAAAGCAGTAGAGGAGAGCCATCATCCTGTGCAATTCTTTGATTTTAAGCATCAGTGAGCAGTGAAGCAGCTTGCGTTTACCAAAAAGTACCATTCTAAGTTTGTGTGATATGTGCCACTTACTCCCCGGGCCTCACTTGATAGGGATTTTTGCATAAGGAGGCCTATGAAGACCAAGAAAAGAAAACATAACCTTTGGCACCACAAAATTTGATTGTAAGGAAGATGAATGTCTCCTGCCAAAAGGACAAAACCAAAGTAGTGAAACAAGGATTTGATTGACAGGCACGTTAAGTGATAAGAATATTACCTGTGCTATGCTATAGGGCACTCAGCTGTGGTCTCTAAAAGTGGAAATGAAAGACATTACTGAGAGATCCAGGACTTTATGAACTTGAGGATGCAAAACTGATTTTTCATAGGACATCAGCTGAACTTGAGAAGTCATTAAGGCAAGAAATAATCTAACCAGTGGTGAAAAAAATGACTCAAGCTTTAGTAGAGAGCAGGAAAACCAACAAAGTTATAGATTTTTTTTCCCACTTATGAAGATTCAAACACTGGACTGAGCAGGGGTGTAGAGGCCAATGGTTTGTGTAGATGTGTAGAACAGATTCATTCACTCACCTATTTGGCAACAGAATTTTCTATTCCAGCAGTGATTTTACATTCTTTAAGACACTGGTTAATCTTAATTGTAGTTGCAAACTCAGGATGCCAAAGATAAACAGAATTTTTTGAGGGTAAGTAAAAATTATTTTCAGGTTTTTTTCAATTTTTTAGACTATCATATGCCATTCTTTCCAAGCACTCTGTGTTACTCTTGTTATTTCTGTTTCTTCCTTGGTCTCCACCTGGAAAATAATCTGAAAAGGCCTCATTCACAGAGTAATTTTTGGGGAAAAAAAGACAGCTTTACCCCATGGTTATTATTCTACAGAACTTGCTTACACCTTGTAATATGCAGAGTCCTATGGCTCTGCAGTCTACTTGGGAAAAGACCCTAACAAGGTAACTAAGGATTTTTACTTTTTTTTTGTGATTGTAAATTCAAAAAGATTGAGAGTGCTAGTCTAGATATCACCCTGAAAGTTGAAAGAGTGAATTAAGAAGAATCTGCCCGGACTGTAGCTGGTCTCTTGTGATCTCTTAAATACATTAGAGGTCAAAATCCTTAACACCAGGCCCACATAAATTGGCCCAGAAAAAGCAAGGCCAAGATGAAATCAAAGCTACAGGAAGAATTGGAATTGTTAGAGAAAAAAAGTTCAATTGCATGACAACTTTGATGCTTCTAAATTGTTTTTTGCTGTTCTCTGACCATCCTTCAGTGTATTCCCCAAAGGATATCAGGTTAAAGACTCCATTTTCGTTCTGAAGTGGGTGGGCAGATTTTAAATTTAGGTGATTTTTTGTTTCCTCCCCTCAAAAGCTCAGTTAGAACTCCTCTCTCCATAAAACTTTTTGGCTTTGAAAGTGTATTTCAGCAGAAATCTATTTTGTTGAGACAAGTTTTCTGCACAGATTTTACTAGAGTTTAGGCACTGCTGTGGGTCTCTAGGCCTCATGAGTGCAGCATGAAGGGCAAACGCCTTCAGTCTGCATCAGCCCAAGGGAATGACAGAAGTTCCTTCACTGGGAAAAAGGGAATGTGTTTGATGAAGTAGAACAGTTGTCATTAAAGGTCTGTGTTTGGGGGAAAGCAGCCTAGGTCTGTGCCAAAGGCAGTTAACATTTCCAAGTTTTCCTTTATCTGTGTGGAACTCTTAGGTGAATTATTTTTAATCACACACCACAGGTTGAAGTCCCAGAAGGGAGAATTTTCATCAAAAGCATCAATCCTTTCTTCCACAAAGAGCTCCAAAACCAGGTGGCTGTGTTTTCCAGTGCATCACGAAACATGAGATGCTATTCCAGCAAGCACCCAAGTGCGTCACACTTTACAGGATATTTTTGAACCTGTGGAAAAGTGCTGTTTTTAGTAACTGTTTGCATGTAATTTCTCTTTCCTGTAACTGGTGCTGTGTCAGTATTTAATATATCATTCCCTCATTGAAAAGCTCACATTTTCTCCGGACAGTCTTTTATGTTAGATTGTGCCAGACAGAAGGGTGAAATCCAGTTGTCTGTGCTCCAGAGAGTTCCGACATTTAGCATTATAAAATCCTTAAAGACAAAGAACAGTCTGATGAGTAGAAAGATGAAGCAACATAAAATATTTTTTTTTCCAAATAGGCTGCATTCTTTGTTTTAAACTGAATCTCTGCTGTAAAAACTACTGTGAGTGAAAATACAGGCTCTCATTTTTCTGAAAAGATTGGAATTTCTTCTTTGTAACTGTGGCATTTTTGACAGGTCTTCTAAGAGGGTAGGACTGTGATGGCTCTTCTGTGGGAAAAATCTTACTGAGGCAAAAAAGGACAAGATATTGTGATACATCTGCCTAAAAAGGGGTTTTGATTGTTCAAGAATGGAATGGAGAAGTGCTTTTTAAACAGACAAGTGCCAGAGGAGGCACATACTTGGATTTGGTTCACTGTTACAATCCTTTGTTAAGTCTAATAGCTGAGACAAAGTCAAGTGATTAAGCCAGGAAAACACATGCTCTCTAAAACAGCACCACATAAGAATGAATTGTCAAGTGTCATTCTGCAAGCCCACGATACAGGCTTATAGGCATTTTCTTGGCAATGTTGTAAAAGGTAAAACCACACTGGTGACCTGAGGTGGCCCTGTAGTCTACAAATCAGATGCCTACATTTCTCACTGCAAGTGACTGGAACAAGAAGTTAAATTAATTATGAACTGCTGTTCCTAATCCAACCAAAACATTGATCAGATCTTCTTTTTTTTTTTTCCTTCCCCTTTTTTTTCTTCCTATTTAGTCTTGATGTAAGTTAACATTTATAAGAAAACTAAAATATTCTCTTTTGTCAAAGCTTCCTTTTTTATCAGTGTTCCCATACTCTAATATTTGGATAAAGATAGAGACAAGGTGTCCATCAGTTCTCTGTAACAAGTGACCGTCTGATTAAGTAAACAGACTGGGCATATGACATCCTGTTCTACATTTCTCTTCTAGCAGTCACTGATTATAAAAAGCTCTTTAAAAAGCAGCAAAGGAATAAAAAATTATTGGAGGCAGGCTAATTCAGTGTCCTAAAAAGGTAACTATCATATACCCTACATGTGCTGCTCATTTTGAGGTATGTTTCAGACGTAAATAAATTTTTAAAAATTTAAGGGAGAGTATTTGTGGAAAAGCAAAGTTTTTAAGACCTAAATAAAATGTCACCTCTCTGCACCCCTCCTACACCCTCTGCCACTAATTAAAGTAGAGGCAACATGGCAAGAAATTGGATTTCTGACCCTGCTCCCTTTGAAGTCAGTGACTAAATTCCCATTAATTTCTACAGAAGTACGTTCAGATCTTTAATTTGCATTGTCCGTTTCACAGTGGAATGTATATATTGTCTCAGCAGCACACCTTTGTGCTGCCAAAACTCACTGAGATGCTTTGCACTGACATTTAACAGAGCAGGTTAAGCTTTGTTAACAGTTAGGTAAACATACAGACTGGCTGCTTTTCAAATGCTAAATTTTGAGACTTTCCCTCTTTTCTCTCCTACTCTGGTAAAATGCCTGATGTTCCCTGGGTATTCTTGGCAAAGCAAACAAGATCTTAAAGCATACCCTGTGTATTGATTGAGCCCTCAAACAATCAGAGGGAGCACCATTCGCCTTTCTAATATCATGTCTTGGTAGAGTTCATGACCTACTCTATACACAAGTGTTGCATAAATGACACAATCCTGGATGACTCACGTTGAAGCAATGCAAAATCTACCACTAAGTGCATTTGACCGAGTTTAAATTTCCCTTAAAATAATTTAGGCTGTGGCCCTCTATAAACTAAGCCAAGCAACTTCAAGAGATGAATTGGTTGAAGTCCATCATGTTAATCCACCACAGCTTTTCTTGCACAGTTAACTCTTAAAAATAAAATTTCAGCCAGAAATAGGAACTTCTTTGAGAGACTGCAACTCATGAATATAGCAAAATCATGGAATCATATAATTGTTTAGGCTGGAAAAGACCTTTAGGATGATTGAGTCCAACTGTCAACCAGCACTGTCAAGTCCACCACTAAACCATGTCCCTAAATGTGATAGCTACACATCTTTCAAATACCTCCAGGGATGGTGACACAACCACTTCCCCGCGCAGCCTGTTCCAATGCCTGACAACCCTCTCAGTGAAGAACGTTTTCCTTATATCTAATGTCTGGGGTGTATTTCTATCCTTATCTCAGGTTTCTTTTACCAGGAATGCCCTTTAGGGGCCCAGATGGAGAGTAGGTTCTTCGGATGTTCAACTCGTCTTGGCCCTATCAGTTTGATCATAGAGCTTCCCGGAGTCCCTGAAAGTCCAAGTGCTATGAGATGGGCTGTTGGGACCTTGCCAAGGGGAACTGGCTCACCTTCTGTCCCTCCTGCAGCAGTTAAACGCCGTGAATCAAAGCTGCTCTTGGGGTGCTGCCATGCACAATGGATTCATAGTAGAGTCCAGGTAAAAATCCCACAAGCACTGGAATAAAAAAGAAGGAAATGGCTCAGGGTGCATATGCTAGAAACATTAATGACAGTGAGATGAAACACTGGCTGTGCTCTGAAGAGCAACAATTGTATTACATTAGACAGTCACAGAGTAATGGAAAAAATCATCAGAAGACCTATTGCATAAGGACTGAAATGCATATATCTCATTCTGAACTGAAACCAAACTGCTAAAAAACTGATTCATGTGGGTTTAAGAGGTGAACTTTGAGTTCTGTCTTTATTACCAAAGTAAGTCTGTAAAGGATGGGAGTGCCAAAGGCCGAAGTTCTGATGGGATTTTTGGAGAAGAGGAACAGAAACGCAGCACAGGAAGCAGAGATGATATACAGAGTTATTTGCACCAGGTCCAACTCCAAACATTTCATACACTGCACTACACCAAGAGCCATTGATACTTTCCTGAAGCACTTCCGAAGCAAATTTTCCAACTCCTCAAGTGGTTGCTTGGACTAGCATCTTGGAAAACATATCTCAGTTTATTTTGATGGAGGAACGTTTCCACTCAGTCATAAATGTCTCAATAATACTCTGTGAATGGCTGAAGTTATTGAAACCTCCTGCAACGCAGTAATATATTCCTTCCTCTAACAGACAGTCTTGTTTTCTGAAGGCTTACTGGAAAATAAAAATCTTATATAAAATGTACTTCAGATCATTTAACTTTTCTATGTTCTTTTATAATCCAATGAATTTTATTAATTTTAATAATCTCCTTGTGGGCTCAGAGATTTTAGGGCTTTAAAATGCAGTGCATATGAATCTGGGTTCATAAAAGAAATTAAGTCTCTTTTCACTTATAAGGTTGCAGTTACTTGAGTCAGCCAATGCAGCTGAGAAATGGGATGCAAGTAAACTACCTGCTAACTGATTTTTATTCTTCTGTGCCTACACAAATCAAGTAGAGGTGGTTTAGCTACTATCTAAATTAGGATTGATAAACCTGACACATATCTGCAAGGAATCCTTTCTAGAGATATTAAACTTGCAGCCCATATCAGTATTTTTGTAGCACGATCAATCAATGTGATCAGTGACAAAGATTAGCAGTGAGCTGATGTCCATGGCAATTTTTCCTTTCTCTGTTTCAGCAGAGATGGGTGCAGTAGTGCAAATACAGATATGACTGATTGTAAACGTGTTGCCCTTTGCTGGGAGCTCCCCTTGGCCAGCAGCAAAAAATGAAACCCCCAAGTAAGGTACTTAGCCTTTGATAACTGTAGCCTCCACTGAAGAAGGTTGAACAGTAGTCCAATATACTTACAGTGAAAAACCTGTGTATTCCTTGGCTTTCACCGGTAGCTGAGAGAGCCAAACAAATGCGAACCACTTTATTTCTCATATTGCAACTTAAGAGGACTTAGTGTCCAATAAAAAATACATTCCTGTGAAACTGAATATGATTGGTGGCTTCTTGGAATTTTAAATAATGCCCACTAATGCTTTATTATAATTCCTAAAATGCTTTCATTTTAAGACAGTTATTCCTGACAGAAGGAAAAAAAATGGAAGGGAAGGGAAGGGAAGGGAAGGGAAGGGAAGGGAAAGGAAAAGACCAAGAAGTCAGAAATGCAGAGTAAAGTACCGCTCTGCTCTAGGGCCAAAGTTGCCCTCATATGATTCCACCCTCAGGCAGGTAAGGAATAAAGATAAAGGCACCTTTTGAGATCAGCTTATTTGGAAAGATCAAAGAGAAGACAAAAGTACAGCTATGTCCACATCCTTAGCTTTGATGTTGTGCTTTCAGAATAACTTTAAATATTCCAGTTAAAAATTGGTTTGTATGAAGACAATGCTGCCCTGTTCCTCTCAGCAATCTTAATCTCTTCTAGTTCTAATGAGGTAGATCCAAAATCTCGGTGGGTGAGGGGAGTGTTCAAGTACAGAGTGAAAAGAGTTCTTCCATCTCGTTTTGAAGATGGAAGACACAGACTGGACATCCAAGAGCAAATAGCTCATCCCCAAGAATGCTCCGAATCCATACTCAAACTGCTGACTGAATGTTGCTGTTCTGAGACATCTTGTGCTGCTAGAAATGAAAGGCAACATAAACACCTTAGGGATTGTTTAATTCTGTAGCCAAAACAGAGGAATATGATATATCGTAATGTGATATATGTACATTAACTTCCATATGTGGTAAATAAAGCTAAAGCATAGAAAAAATTTAACTGCAGAATTTCATTCCTCCATCACAGAAGCATCACTATCTGAGATGATACAGAATTGTAAAAAAATGCTATTATACATTTTCAAGTGTGTCTCCAGTTCAAAAAACAAAACCAACACAACAACAACAACAAAACCTAGAAGAAAAAAAGTGCTGGTTTTACTTTTGATCTTTCAAATTTTTTTTTAAGAAGGCTTGGATTTTGGTGAATTTTGGGTAATTATACCACTTTGAAGTGTCCTTACAACTCAGACAATGGCAAGATGCAGAAGATATGATCTGTAAAGGCACAGAGCAATGAAGAGCAGTAAAATCTGTGCATCTGCTTCATGGTTAAATAGAGCAAAAGATTTACAGAAACATGAATAAGGACAGACACAGAAAACATAGACATATACAAGACAGGACTTATTTGAATTTCTCATGAAAAATATTGGGCATGTTGTATTTTTGGCCTCAGACTTGGGTAAAGATGCAATAGCTACAAATACATTATACTTCTCACCTTCATAAGGTAGTTAGAGACTGACTAAGATTAGTGAAGGTGTAGGATGTTGCACTACTGCTAAGCAGTGACATTCTGGACCTTGTCCAAAATTGTTTCTCAAAGACCAGTTTCTTCATATCCCATTGAAAATATCTTTGTTCTTGTGATCAGCTCCTACTTTTGGGATCTTCTCAAAGTGGGTGTTATGACATTTACTCCCATGGATATAGGAATCAATAGCTATAAAGTGTTTGAAGACGCAAAGTCATGTGGCAGTAGGGGAAATGGTCAAAGCTGCCGCAGAGAAATACACTGAGAACTTCATTAGCTGAAGACAAACATTGTCTGGATCATCACAAATCACAATATGACATTACCAAGTAAACTAAAGGAATGCATGACCTCATACAGTGAGATTTACCGGCCAGAGTTGAATTTCCATGGTACTTCACATATATAAACCAAACTATTCAGAATTGAATTTCTGTTTGTCTTTATGTTGAGAATTTTTCCCAGACTTCTGTTCCTTTAGGTCATAACTGAAATATTAATTAGTTTGTAATGTAGACTTGAGGGACTTCTAAGAAAATGCACAATAGAGATAGATTCAGGATGGTATAATTACAGTTTTCCACTATACTTGGTGAGCAGAGTAAGTTCCAGATCAGTTTTTCTTGTTGTATTATACCATTTGAATGTAAATGTCAGGCACATCACGCTAAAATAGGATGATATTTTTCCTACACAAACACAGTGCACTAATGAGCTGACTCTTCCATCAAATTTGGAACATGCAGGAGTTGACCAGGGAGCATGTCAAGGAAGCTTCTGTAGTACATAATTTGACTAGTAAATAACAGGAAAAGTAGGTCAATGGTGCTTCTGGCTCCCACAAACCTGTGAATTTTCACTGAAAAGTATTGTCTAAGTGGCATAAAAAAAACTGGAACTTGCAAATTAGTAGAATATCATGAGAAAACCCTTTGTTAGGAAATTAGATAAGTTGGAAAAATACACTGAAGCATGCTGAATTAATGAGTGAGAAACTTTTCAGTTAGTTTTGGAAAAAATATGAGCCAAAACCAAAACCCAGGAATATCTGTTAAGAGGTGAATTACTACCCACTTTCCCCTCTCCCCATCAGAAAATCCTGTGTGTAATGCACACTGACGGCTCAGTGTTCATCCTCTAATGCCTTTTTGCTGAGTAGAGGATACACTTATTAGGTGGGGGACTGTCTCACAACAGCAGTGCTTAATGACAAATCTTGAACTCCATTCCTCACTTTAGCACAGACTGATGATGGTCAGGCACAGACCTGCTTACGAAGTTCTGGGAGTAAAACTGTCTACAGGAAATGCCCATTGCACTTCCTGACTAAGCTGTATTTAATGTCTTCAGTCCAGGTGTAAAAAAAGGGGCAAAGGGCATTTTCATGTCTATTGTCCTCAAGGATTATACCACAGAGAGAAAACTGTACTCCTTTGTACACAGTGCTCAGGATTATCAGTCTCTGCAGTGCTGGCAACATCCCAACAACTCGCATTTCCCTGGAATCCTGGCTAGGCTCTGTGTGGCAACATAATGCTCCTGAGTCAATAAATATTAATTCATATTCAAACTACATCAGTACAAGGCCACAGCAGAGTCTGCACATCTAGTATTTGAGTAAGGGTAGTTTTTCAGTGGTTCCAAATATTTGAGACAGCCTGGACATCACTGTATCTCCCTCTGAAGCAGGATGTAGCTAAACCATGAGATTATATACTTAAAGTGGGACCCAATAAACCTTTACAGTTACATTGCAGGAGATGATGGAAGGTTCCTCTTTTTCTGGAATGAAAACCCAAAGGTGATGCACATAATCACAGGGAACATTTACAACAGTGGACAGTGATTTACCACCTGGTTTTCATTCATTGTCCAAAATGTGAATCTAAGTCTGTACAAAAAAAGGCATATGAAATGATCATAGACTATTGGCCCTGACACCGATGAAGTCTGTAATTAATTGTTAACCTCACCTCTAAACTGAATGAACTTCTGTGATGAATTAAGGTTAGGGCCATCTCAAACTAAAGATTTTTCATTCCTTGCCCCACAACTAAGCCATGAAAACACCTAATTTCTGGTGCTGGTTCAGGCTCTAGGTTCAGACAGTCTATTCTACAGATATTTATCCCTTTTTATGCTGCCCAAGTCAGAACATAACTGTAATAATGGAATTCCTTTTCAGAAAGAGAACATTTAGTAAAAACTTTCTGTGTCAAATAATTGGGTTCACCAACTGTGAAGTTAGGTCAGATGAAAAGAAACATGTGAAGATCTTGTATTCCTCACAATGAGAATCATTCCTGTTATTGTAAGAGTACTTCTAGACTTTTATTCAGAGGCAAGCCACAAATTCAGGATGCTAAATAGGATGCAACTGAGCAACTTGGTCTTCATTTTCCTTGGGATGTGAAAAAAATAGAAGAAACCATACACATTGCAATTTATGGAGCAATAAATGGACTGAATAGCGGAATAAACATCAGTAGAGAACATAAAAATGCCATGAAACATTTCCACCAAAATGGTTGAAGTCTTGCTTCCCTGACAAATCCACCAAGAGACATTTTCATTCCTCCTTATTTCTGTAAAACTAAGGATAGTCTGAACAAAGGGAAAAGAGATCATTAAGAGATTAAAAACAAAAGAAGTTTTAACTTCACACATTACATGTCTTTCAGTGATGCTATTAGGGAAATTAATGAAACCCATTTTCTTTACTCTGGGGCTCTGGAAAAGTCATTAGATTGGAATGAATATATAACACTACATCAATCTAATTTCAAGAGAGGGAATCGGCAAACCAATGAGCAGATGCAGCTTCAAAATATTCACCTTAATGGCAATAATGTAAGTTTCATGAGTTACAGTAGAAAACAAATTAAAAACAACACAAAGAGACAATGATGCAATGGAGCACAAACACAACAATTAAGTGCCTCTGTCTATTCAGCATCATCTTGACAATTAACAATGCCACTTTACTAATCTCAGTATTTGGCTCGTCCTATTTATTTGAATGATACTCTCCCAGTGCACTCTTCCTCAGACACAGATTGAAAGCATGTTCCCTTAAATAGAATTGCATTTGGTGACTTTGAAATTTCACTAAGGAGGCAACTTTACAGAATATTAATTTGGGGAAGTAGAAAAAGGATTTCTTGTAGGGTTTTAAAAATGTAATTACTTTAAAATTGTACCTGGTTTTGAACACTTGAAACCTTAGTATACACTATCCCTCTTTCTACATGATGCATATTTGTTCTTTTAATTAAGCTTTACTGCTTGTATTTGCTTTAAGAGTCACCACTGTGACACCAAATGAAAAATAAAACTGATGTATTAATACAAGAACCAGAAACAAATACTTGAGATTTCTGTGAAACTAAGAAAATAAGAGAAACTGAAGACAGAGAACATGCCCAGGAATCGCAACATAGGTAACTAAAGCTCCTGCTCCTTTCTGTAGCTTCACAAAGACCCTTGGTGATTTATAGAGGTTTTACATACCTCCTGCCTACACTGTCACTTGAAACAGCTCGTATTTTTCCTATAGATGTTGCCCATGGACAAATATTGCATGATGAAGAAAATGCTCCAGAATTTCCATGTACACCAGTGGGACACAGTACTCCCTGGTTGTAATGGTGACTTACATTGCCTTTTGCAGGCAGCTGCAAACGTATACTACATGGTCTGCAAAGGAGCCTGTAGGACCCCATAAACAAGGTAGTTAGTCAGTTCTACCTCAAATCTATGCTTGAAATAGTCATACACCTTGCATAGGCTTCTGACTTAGCCTTTGGAACTGACTTTTGACTGGGTGGCCAAGTAAAGCAAAGCCAAATCCATATTCCCACTGTGCAACCACGAGATTTCAGAGAGGGGTTTCAGATCAAGGTCTAGCACAGCATCCTTCTACTTCGTTTGGAAAAATTAAATGAATTAAATTCCCATGTCTTGAAGTCAAATTCTGCCCTTTCATTCGAAACCTTAAAGAGATAAATGCTCAGCTCTCCAGTTTAACTCCTTAGTCCTTGACAGGAGTCAAATAGGCAATTTGCATGGGCAGCATGTTCTCAGTACTAATGTCCAATTCTTAGTGTGCATACCTGCACAGAAGCACAAACACCCTTGATTCCTTTCTTGCTTCATCACAGCTCATCTTGTATTATTTCTCTTCTTTGTAATTTAGAATGGTCCATTTTCCAATGACAAGTCAAATACAGTCTGTCTAAAGCAGCCAAACACTCACTACGAATATCAAACACAAAGTCAATGGTTGAGTGGAATGTGCTGCATGGAAATCTTCCTTGCAGAAACAACTTTTGCTGGTAGTGAGCCGAAGTGAATAATGCCCAGTGCAAAGGACAGAGGCACACTGCTGATGTCATATCAACAGTAGCAGGCACTAAGATCACTTGGCAGCTGGTAAACCTTAAGTGGGATGCTCAGATCTTCTCAATGTGTGCAAAGGAGCACAGAGCTTGCATGCTGGCCAAAACAATCACTGGTGCAGGACTGTACCTGATACTATCTAACAAGTGCCCATGTTGAAAAATAAAAGACTCTGTGACCCAGCACCTCTGTGAAAAATATTGTATTTCCAACAATCCTCATCCATCTGCACATAGGATTTAGGGTGACAACTGACTGACTTGCCATAAGAAACAGGCTTGGGAACAGTATGTGTTGCACCTTTCCACAAAAATACTGTATTTTGTGGAGTGGTACCTATCACTCCACTAAACTTAATGAACAGCAAGTATAACAGAGAAGATTTACAAGCTTATTGCTTTATTGAGCTGCAACAATGTTTTTGTAATCAACAAAACAACTATATCATAAATGTATTTTACGCTTTTCCTGGTAGAAAGTTATATAACATTTTATAACTGTCAAGAGAGGTAGGGAAAAACAAGTGAGGTGGAAAACCTGGAGGAAGTCTGGTCTATTTATTTATTTCTGTCTCTTGGCAGCTCTGTTCAAGAGACAGTGATGATATTTGTGAATAAAAGGCATGACTTCAGAAACTAACAAATTCCTCCAAGAGAAGGAATTTAAGAGGCTTGAGCAATTTGGTGCTAAAGAGGAGTTATTGTAATTGTGAAAGAAAAAAACATCTGGGCTGTGCTTTAACATATAGACTAGGAAGGTAAAAAGTTTATATTTTTAATTTAGTCTTTCAAAGCAGCTTAGGTGGTTGCTTAAGCAGATTCTGACTTGCACAATGGTGCTCTCTTACTCTTTCCCCAGCAGAAGTTTGTCTTGAATATCACTGTCACCAGTGAAGTGAAGAAAGCAGAGTTGTGGCAGTAATTACTTGCCAGACAAGGCAATGACAATGACTCCTTGCTAGCAGTAAGCAAGGGGACACTGGAGAAATTGTGACTCACTGAGGTGGATTTGCTGCTCTGTATGTTCTGGAAGTCCTGGGTGCACCAGCACAATATTTTAAATGTGACTCAAACATGCATGGGTTGTTGCCCTCCTGCTGAATTCAGGGTGTGGTTATGCACCACTGTTTCACTGACGCTACCGCAGGCTTTTGACAGAATATGCTTTACTGCTGTGCCCCCCAGTGCTGTGCATCCCCTGCCACCCTTCTTTGTGGTGGAAATAGTGGTCCTACACTGATGTCATACCTGGCAGTGGGAGTGAGTGCTGACAGGACATGGAGGAGCAGAACTATTCTTTTAACAGCCTCTTGGTACTATGAGTTTGCTGCAAAGTGAAACTGGATCCTTAGCCAGAGTACCTGCCTTTGGGATTATGCTCCTGCTCTAGCAATTAAAGTCAGACTGCTGCAGGCAGGTAGAATCTGATGCAGTGTGAAATCTGATGCAACAGGTTCACCCATATGAGTACTTTTAAACAAACTTGAACCATCAGGGTGACAGGTATCTGTTCACGTAGCTGTTGCGTTTTTGCAGTTACCTTAGGAGATTGAAAACTGAATTTACTGTATCAACAAACCACAGTGTTAGGCACTATGCCTCTTGAGACTCCTTGTCAGCTGGTGGACCTTATGCATGTTCTATTGCCCAAGACAGAGCCCCAGATCCTCTGGATTATTAGAAGAGAAAGAAATAGCATAAGCAGAAATGTTTAACATCTAGCTAGCAGAAAGCTTTTGAAACAGCCACTGCTCTTAGTATTAATCTATTCTTAGCATTAGTCTCCACATAATAGCTACATATCAGACATATTCCTAACTATAAACAGCTACACTAATGCAGCTCTGAGGCACTACAGTAACTAATTAACATCTTTATTTTGTCCTTTAAAAGAGAGGCACTATTGTTTCAGGTCTAAAAGAGACTCAGTTTTGAGTCAAATTTGCTCTTCCTGTGTACTTAAGTAACATTTTGCTTCACCTTCTACAGTAACTGTGTTTTGTCCTTTACAGTAGACTCAATTAATTTTTTTTTCTTCATGCAGCAAAATACTTGGTTTATTATTACTTCATTTGCCCTGCAGATTTAAACCAGTGGGCTTTCAACCCTGATACATATTGCTTGTCTTTAACTCTTGACCTGCTTGATTTCAGCTGCATCTTATCAAAACACTGTGAATATTTCTGAAGAGTTTATCTTGAGAAATTTTGTCATTAATTTTCTACTTACCTAAGACCATTTATAGTCAACAAAAAGTATGCATTCACCCAGAAAGGTGCAGAATTTCTTTGATGTTTTGCAAGCATGTTTAATTCAGACATATGATCTAGGCAGGACTTAGCTTAAGCTTCTTTCATTGTGGACCAATTTTCTCTGGATTAGCTACCTGTAAGAAGTGCAAACACTGGCAGTTACTACAGAACAGGTGACAACTTTCTATATAGCCTTATTTTTTCTATGTCACCCTTATTTTTTTGTGTGAATCTCAACCATGTTTCTGACAGACTTCTCCTTATTCATCAATTTATCTATCCCTGCCAATGAACACAAACACATATCTTACCAAAGCACTGGATAGAACACGCCTTAAGAAGCCGTTCTGTTTCTCTTACTATTCTGTATTTTAATGGTCTGAACACCAGAGGATCTGAGCAAACACCTGTATGAAAGATTCCACTCTTGCATTGCTGAAGATACACCTTGGAAGAAAGTTTCCTACAGGTGAAAGTGATTCAGGACCTAATATTTTGGTCTTTACCACCTGGCTCTTAGATTTTGCTTTCAGTAATGAAAATTATCCCAAATTCTGAGATGGCCAGCAGAAATAAGATGGTGAGTTGGGCCACTTCTTTGGCTACAGATTTTTCTTCACTGACCTTTACCCATCATGGGATTTCTGGGAAGACGCAACAAACTACTGATAACTAGTAATTAAAGTTACTAAATCTGAACATTTGTAAACATGACAGAAGGAAACTTGAACGCTTTCATCTTGTCAGCTTAAAACTAAGTGCTTAAGGTGTTTGTAGCCTGTGTTTGTTGAAAAGCAGATCTTGCAGCTCAAAAATTAAGTCCTACTTTTTTTTTTTTTTTTTTTTTTCCCCTGAAGGTGCCCTTGTTCAGCACTGTGGAGAAAAACCTTCATGATATTCAGATGAAACCTAGGGAAGGGGCACTATACCTTTCTCCTTGCTTTTCACACTTCCAGGAACCCTCTGAGCTGTAAAACCTCTCTATGCCTGCCCGTCAAAGTCTGTTGCCTTGTTACAACCTGTATCCTTTACCTTGCAGTGAGCCCTCAGCCACAGGAAGTTCTGTTTGAAAGCCTGTGAGAAAAAAAAAAGAGGAAAAAAAAAGGACTATGGTTTATGAATTTAAAAGAGAATTGCAGTTATTATCTCTTTAGGCCAAAATAACAGTGTTAATGTCTGAGATCCCAAGAGCAGCAGACTGACCTGAAAATGCCAGCCTCATTCTCACGTTCAATTACACACAGCCTTGTTTCTCTTACTTCCAGAGTAGAGACTATTCAGTATGCAGATGCATGAAGCAGCATAACACAGTATGAATAGACATGGGCTTAGACTCTGCTGTTTGTACTCATGATGATTAATATTGTACTAGAGCTGCGTGAAAAATGGATTTTTTTGTTTGTCAGCCAACAAAGTAAACAAATGGGGAGAAATTGGGGACTGAATAAATATTCAGTTCCAGCCTCTTTTTTTTTTTGCCTCCATTTTATTTATTTTTAAAAGAAAAAATTGAAGACACAATTCATAAAGAAACGCATTAAAGTATTCTGTGTGGAAAAAGACAAAAAGGAAAATACTTTCTTCGTTTGTGAACTCAGTTTTCTCAGGCAGTCTGTATGTTGAAATCAGTTAATTCATGAGTTAAACTGCAATTGTCCTGTGATTTTTGGTACTCAGCAGCCTGCCTTTCTCAGAGGCTCTCCCAGGGCAGCTGCTCCCCTGTTGCTGCCTGCAAGGGCCCCCTGCCATCCCAGGCCGAGCTTTTGGGCATCCTGGGGCAGCTGGTGAAGCACCTGCTCCAGGCAGAGCAGATCAGACAGCAGCCCCTGCCTTGTGCTGCAATGGGCACTTAGTGTATCATCAGCCCCTTCTGGTTTAATTCTTCCTTAAATGTAACTTATTTTGCAGTCAGTGTGTGCCATCAGCCACAGACCTTGCCAGTACCTGTCTCAGCATCCTCTCTGCTACACTGAAATCTTATGGTCTACGTATGGCAGCAGTCTAAAGCCCTTTTTACCCAGAATCTAAGTGCTTCTAGGTGTGACAGGTGTGTGTAGAGAAATATTTGCTTCAAGTGTAGCATTGCTTACCTTTTGAAAAAACAAGGAAATGAACAAAGTGCTTCTTATCTCCAACCCACGGAACTTCTACCTTTTGGACTCCCTACAGTTTGGTTCAAATTATTTTACAAGCTTGCTGAAAGACAACTCATTTGGCAAAATACTAATTAAAAAAAACATGAGGAAAGATTAAAAATAGAATCAAAGATAATAAAAAAGGCTGCTCTGACAACACTGGCAACGAATATAGGTGAATAGGTCTTGGGCCCCTGTCATCTTTCCTCCTTGCTTCATTTCACAGCTCAGTGCACTACATCTTCTCATCTCACTGGTGTGAGGTGGCCATTTAAGGGTCATTTTGAACACAGTATGCAGTTCTGGATATACCACAATTAACAAAACACCTGCTCTAAACAACTGTGCTAATATGCTAGACACATCCTATGAGCATTTCATACAGCTCTCCTGCTTTTAGCTGGCAGTATGTAGTCTGCTGATTGTAAATTTGTCTTTGCTGGACAATATAAGGGACAATGAGTTGCTGTTTACCTTGAGAGCAATCTGCTTGCAACTCCCGACATCACTATAGGTTGCTAGGGACTCAAGTGTGCATTTGGGATGGAGGGAAGGACCATCACTAGCTTAGGAAAGAAACAATGGCAATTTGGTCAGCTGTAAAACATAATCTGTGCTAATTGGCACACTACCATCATTCAACAAGAAGTAGTTTGCACTGAGAGACGATATTTTGTCCTCAAGAATTCTGCTAAGTGAAAGACATCACAAGGACCAGCAATAACATAAACAGTGAGAAATGGCTGGTGAAATCATTGCAGAAGGTCTGTTACCTCATCTAGCTCACCATTTTTTATTCTCTACAAGATTTGATCCTGTTTACACAAGCATACAGGACATACCTTGTAACTTCTCCAGTGCTGTTTGGTGTAGCTCTCCTGAAGCAAATGGAAAAGAATGGAAGCTATGGTTTTCTATGCATGAGATGTTAAACTTTGCACTTTTTTACTTTCTTTCTCATAATTTCATATTTCATAGTGTCCACAGGTTTGGCCTACTCATGTTTATCTGTTCTGTTATTTTTGGGTTTGCTTTCTGTGTCATCTCTCTGAATTGAATAATTGAGTTGGTGTTCCTTGTTACCGCAGATAAAATCTTCATTATTGCAAAATGAATTTCATTCTACAATCTTAAAAATTTCATAGCTGGCTACATGCATAAACACATAAACGCTAGAATGCACTCATGCTGCTAATTCATAAGGCTGCACTGCAAATACAGGCGAGCAAATATAGGCACAGCTGATGACACAGGATCACAGGGCTCTCTTAGGACTTCCTCCAGCCACCTGCTTCTTGACACAAAATATCTTCCCTTTACTTCTGAACAGCCCAGTGGAAGAAACTATTGGCAAACAGCTCTACTTTTGGTGCCTTCAAGATTCAGATGCTTTGTTCTTACTGTTCTTTACTTCCACCTCTCCAACCTGCTTTGTAATGAAACATCTAGTTCTTGATATTCTACTAGTTCTAGTAGTCTTGATAATCATCTGGTTCTTGATAATCTACAGGGCACGGAAATGACAGCACATGGTTGGTGATTACTAAAGATACCAGCTAATGACAGATCTTCTGCTGATTTGGTTTTTCTCTACACATTCACCTTCATTCATGTGACAGGGCACTCACTCCAGCAGCTTATACTAAGAAAAAAGGAAAGATGAGGCACTCCAGGTTTACCAAAATTCAGTGCTTCATTTACTAGAGAAGCAAAGGAAACTGAGAGTGCCTTTGTGGGAAGCTGGCTCTGAACACTTGCACTTTTTGTTATTGCTATTCCCCTGCCCAGCGGTGAGATGCAACGGAAGGTCTTGAAGAATCTTCTTCATTGCCCTGGCACACGTTGAGCACCATGGTTGCATGCCCTTGTGCACATTCTGTCCCTGCATATTTTTCTCTTTGACTGCCAGGCAGAGGGATTTATCAAATATATTATACCTAAAGAAGACTGCCATTTTTTTTCCCTTTGAGGAGTAACCAAATCCACTCAATTTCTGCACTGTAGAAAATATTCTTCCAAAACGTTGTATCTTGCTGATGGAATAGCTGATCTCTCCATCACAATCCTCTCCAAGAGCTTCGTTCTGTCTTCACTGACTGCTTATCCTTGCAGAACATGTTTGATGAAAAATTACAGCCTCCATCATCAGTTGAGAGCTTGATGCAAAGTACAACAGTCCCAAATGTTCAATAGGTATTGCCATTCTTAGTAAAAAAGTGCACAGTTTTAATATGGGATTATATACTGAACTTGCAACACACCTTCGTTAGTAAAAAAATAAAACACATACAACTAATGCTGGCAATAATGGCAAGTTGTCTTCTGTAACAACCAGGTTTAATTGTTCATTCTGACATGATCCAGCACTCGATTAAACACAGATTACTCAGGACTGAATAAATGAATACAAAATAAACTGGTCCTCTGCTCTGCAGATATCAGTGGAAATAATGAATTACATCATTTCATGAAAATGCATAAAGGGCCAGGGAAGGTCAAGAGCTTGTTATAATTTCACGTTGACCATTTCTACTCCAGTTTTCTTGAGCATAGTATATCCTGGAAATGCCTTATTTCTGGCATGAGAGGTCATTCTATTTTCTAGACTGGATTTTTTTCCTAAACAAGAATTTTGTATAATTCAGGTGGCAGGTTATTTTCTTTCAAATGTTTTAAAATTCTAGAGCCCGTATCTTTTGCTAAGACATTTATAAAATGATTTTTAGTTGTTGCTCCTTAGTGTAGTGATTGATCTTCCTAAGGATACATGGCAGAAGACATACATCCACAAGCAGAGGGAGGGGACATGGATGGTGTAAGATTTGCATTGTTTTTCTAATTTATTGTTCTTGCAGCACCTGAGATCTCTAATAGGAGAAAGATCCTATTTTGTTAGATAGCATGCAGTGACAGTGGCAGCAAGACACAACCATTGCACTGTTGCTTTTAGAATTTACGCATAAAATTTTCATTGAAAAATTATCAATGTGCTTTAACACATTGTGCTTTAACAGATTTGGTTAGTTTATAAGAGAATGCCTAAAGAAACAAACCCACCTACAAAAAAGGATACCGTGCACTTTACTGCCTTATGTCCTAATAAACCCTGCACAGCAATTAAACAGGTAATGTTCTGTGAAAGCACACAGTATACAAATGATTCACATGAATAGTGTGTGTTTTACTAAACCCATCAACCTTCTTGTTCAGTCCAAGGGACAAACTCGCATTTCCTGTGGTAGCCCAAATCTGTCATTGAATAGATACAGCGTCCTTTTCCCTTTGCCCATGTTTTTACATTTCTGGAAGTCTATGCATCTGAAGGTTATTAAATTCCCGGAAAGTGGGAAAAAACCCCTGCTGCTAATGGCACTAATGTTCCCCAATGAAATATCTGCTCTCTAATGCATTTAGGAAAGTATTGAGAAGTCTAGAATATGCCATGTAAGGTTTTCATGAGGTTGGAAACAGGTCTTTCAGATAACCGTTTACAGATGTGTGTCAAATAAAATCAAGAGCTCAAACAGTTGCTTTGCCTGGGAATATGACTGTAAATTATGACTCAAAAGGCTCTTTAGAACTGTATATATAGGAGCTGATCCAAGGCCTCTTGAAACCATCAAAGCCCATTACTGGCAATGGAGACTAAATTCCAAACCCCTACTTATCTGGGAAAATCTCTGTCCTTTTCTGTTTTATTTTTACCATTTATATTTCAACAACATATCAAGGCCCTCTACTGAAAGCCTACACTCCCTAACTCAGCTTCCCAATGTACACCCACAGTCGGTGCCAGAGAACTGGGCACAGATTAGGTTGACTCTTTGAAGCTTTGATTCATCAAATATTCTCTCAGTTTCTGTGGGAGAACACTCAGTAAGATTTGCCAGCATGAGGAGTGATGTTCACTCTGCCCTACAGCAAGAGAACATCTCTTCCCCTAAGGAAACACAAGGCTATACATTTTTGCAGCACAGATACCTCTTAAAAATGTAGTCAAATGCATTTCAGGGTCCATGGCTCAACAGAATGGGGAAGGCGGCATTAAAGCCCAACAAACAGAGCATAGGCTCACCAAAGTTATGTCAAAACATGTTTGGATAAAAGGGATGGTCACATAGCCACAGCAGGTAATTCTCGGATCTCTCAGGCCTCAATCACTTCCTACTATTGGGAGTTAGGAGAAGGACTGAAGGAAAATTATATAGCACCTGCCTAAAACAGGAGGTCTTTGAAACTTCTGAAGCATCTGGCTGGTGATGGACCGTGTAATACACAGCTTTGTGTCCTGATGACAGCTCCAATGCAGTGACAGGGAAGATGAGTCAGATGTGAAACTGAAATTCACCTATGCCAGGTTTCATGCCGCTGGACTTAATAAAGACACCACTGACTTGTTTATTTTTCCTGCTAAAGCTTTTACAATGCCTCCAGGGATGTGAGTGAGCGTACAAAGCCTTTCTTCAGGACATTATGTCAATGTGTCTTGGTTTGAAAGACAGGTGTCTTCCAAGGAAGGCAGAGCCTCCCTTGGAATGGAAAATGTAACCCCTTCCCTCCAAGTGATTATAATTTTGGAATTAAGGGGCTTTCAGAGAAAGATACGAGAAATAGGCGTAACAGTTCTTAATGAATATATATATATATATGTAAATATATGTAAAAAATAAGGCGAACAAACAGCAATAACTGTGGCAGTAACAACAAACAGAACCAGTAA
>VWZW01003174.1:397380-668087 GCA_013397115.1 Edolisoma coerulescens
GCTGCTCCAGCAAGCAGAGCTCCACTCATGGTAGAAGGAAGGCAGCAGAAGGCAGAAGCCCGCAGTGGTGAATTCTCCCCACAGCGACCACAGCTTCTCTACCCTCTGAATGCTGAGAGAGCAAGAGACCTAGGGGCTCCACCCAACCCCTTTTTTCCAGTCCAGATCTCACGGCATCTCCGCTCTACAGGAGAAAACCCCAGGTAAAAGAGAGTAGCCAGCTGGACCCCTCCCACTGTGGCCAGGTCTTTTGTCTCCCTCTTAAGTATCCAGTCGTTACTGTATCCTAGCAACACGTACAGGAAAAATTCTTTAAGAGGAAAAAAANTTAAAGGGAAAAAAAAAAAAAAAAAAAGGAAAACTCCTAAAACCCCAACACAATGTTCTGGATGAAAATTTATGATAATTGTAATTGTTCATAGAGTTGCCTCTTCTGCATCTGCCATTAGCCACTATAAGCACCCTAGTGACTACTGGTAACTGCTGGATCTGCAGGTTATCCAAGGACCGTGACACTGCTCCAAACTTTTCTATAATCCTCTCTCTTCCATAAAACTGTTTCTTTCATAGAGAGGCAACTTTATGAACAATTTCACCCTTAATCAGAGAGACAAGATGCAACTCAAAACTGGATTCATTGTATGAACAACAGGGACAAAGTTGTACAGCAAAAAAAAAAAAAAATCTGTAAGTGATCAAAAGCATTCCTACAGTCTGGCATTCTTAATCTAAAGGATCCAAGTTATGTTTTTCTTCCCTCATGCACTATATAACGTATTTTTAAAATAATTAAAATCTCCCATTGTGACATTTAAAAGTGATTAATTACTTTATCCATACACAGTGGGCACAAAAGCTCCAGCCATTAGCAGCACCATGTGTTCAGTTCATGTCACAAATGTTTAAATAGTATTTTGGTCTGAACATAGTGTCAGTGTTGTCAGTGGTGTCTTGTACAGACATTTGGCAGTCCTTGATGGAAGACAGGCATTCTGCTCATTAATTTTCTAGCTGTTTATCAGTCATACTGTCAGGTCCCCATTATTTCAATTGTATGACTACAATAATTAGTGTCTTTAGACATCCTTAGCCTTGCTCCAGGCTACGTGCTGACGTCTGCTGGGTTTAAAGTTTATTCCAAATGATTGTATGTTTACTCATCTCCCAGGTGTTGTATTTTTAATCCTTATGGGGGTTTTCTACCCACTTCAAACAAGCTCACAAAACGTAACATGCTCAAAGGAGCAGAGCTTCCGACTGAGGAAGCTAATTAGGAATTATCTGACATTATTATATTCAGACTCAGTAGCTGAATGGCCTGTTATCAGTGAAGCAAATCACAAGGTATCTGGATATGTAGAATGTCAATTTGTAAAGGTGTCTCACTGACACTCAGAATATATCTCTTCATTTTTCACAATGTCATACCAGCATTCTCAAACTGAGTACGAGTGTACTGCAAAACTTATTTTCCGCCCCTGCAAAATACACACCAAGACACCAACAGCGATTATATCAGATTGAACATATCACCACTACAAACTCCAATCGTATCTCTGTATGTTAATTATCAAGTTTAAGGTTGTCATAACCTGAACTCTGACTATAAACTTCGGGCATTGTGGGGTAGACTACTAGCCTCCATCAAAAAGACCCCCAAGGAAGAAGAGAAGCTTTCCTCAGTGCGACCAGCAGGGTACACAGTGCATGTGTAGCATGTGTGCTAATGTATTAATGACTTCTGAGAAGTAATTTGTATAACCACTCCTATCCCAAGGAATGTGGTGAATATTGATGAATTTTAGCCATAACACTGGACTGTATGGAGTGCTCTGTGTGTGTGTGTTTGGAGGAATGATCCCCCATGCACCTGGCGCCAAATAAAGCAAATACCCACTTCTCTGACTCTGTCTCTGAAGCGTCCCTGGGTCCAGTTTGGGGCGACTGAGAAGAAGGAAGCACCTTGGAGTCCCCAGCCGGCACATCCTGCCAGTTAAAGCCAGTCCTGCATGCCATTCTTCCAGCAGGGCTGCGCACTGCGGCACAGGGAGGCAAATGCTGCAGTAGATGTGCCTGTTCTCCATGGAGCAAAAGCTTGGGATTTTTCCAGGCATAGCTTTTCCAGTGACACTGAGAGGTGGGAAGGCAGGCACCTCCCCCCTGGCCTGACACGGGTGCAGCCCCATGCCTTTTTTAACAACATTTCTCAAAAATGTCCGTAAGGAGCCACTGGGCTGGGGCTGCTCAGTCTCCTCCTCACAGCTTGTTCCGCATTACATTTGCTATTTTTACTTCGGAATGATTTTTGGGCCTCACCAATTCTGAAATAAACTTTTGCTGATCCACTGCTGAGCAGAAGATGATACTAATGACCTAAAGTGTGTTTGCTTTCCTAGCTAGTGTTTGTTTTAAATGATTTGTTACTACCACAAAAAAAAAAAATAAAAGAAAAAAAAAGAAAAAAGAAGTCAACCACCTGAAATTAAAGGTCATAAGTTTGATTAAAAATATATGGAGTGAACTTATGTTCTTTTGTAGAAGAGGTGGAGTACAAAACAGCAGTGGGAGGTTTAATATCATAAAAGCTCCTATCCAGCTCTAGACTAGCACTTGAAATGTTTCCAGAAGCTGCTTGAGTGTGTGCTGTGGGTGTTTTCCATTGTCAGTGAGGGATAAACCAGCAAAACATTGATATGAAGTGGATTAGTACTGTAAATGTGGCCAGTGCACTGTTCAGTTTAATTTTTCTTTATAATCAAAAGGCAAAAAGCAGCCATAAAAAATAAAATACAAAAAAACCACCCAGCCAAAAAACAACCACAAAACGAAACCAATACTAAACCCACCAGCCTTGCAGAGTTTAGAATCCTTGACATGTCACTTGACTGTCCATTGCAAGACAGAAAATACCTAAATGTTTTGACAGCTGACTTAACTGTCTTGTTAACAAGCAGAAAACACTGAGAGACAGCCCTTTCCTCAATTTCTGCACTTTTAGTTGCTGACTACTTCCCTTTGAGTCCCAAACAAAATAATTTCTGTATAAACAAGTGCCAAAAAAATGTATTTGATTTAGGCTTTCAACTGAACATCAGAATTTACTCGTGTAAATGTATAGTGGTAAAAAAGCAAAGCGGATGACTTTCATATTATATGAAAGCAGATTCATGAGCATCTTCAGTGTGTCATTCTAAATACAGCACATGAGGAGGCAGGATAGCAAAAAAAGATGAGTATCTTATTACATTCTAGCTGAGAAATTAACTCCTCAAACCTTTTTATGAACATACACTCTATAAACAATAAATTTGGTGATTAAAATTATCTCTGATTTTGTTTATCCTCAAATACAAGAACTCCACTTATTTACATATAGATTCATTTTGCAACCTAATTATGCTTATCTAAATTCTACCAAATAAGTGCACCAGTTGATTGCATGTGTTTTAACCCTAGTTAACAAGGCTTTGTCTAATTGCATACTTGGATTATTTGCATAAAGCATTGAAATCTGAATGGCATTCTCCCCTAGGTAATCATTTTGTACACAAAACTTGTCAGAGCACTGGTATTTCTTTGTTCTTGAGAAAACAATTTTAAAAAAGCTTTATTATCTGCAGAAAAAATAAAATGTATTTGAAATATATAAAAAGACTTGTAAGATCAGCTGTAATTGATCAGAAATTGAAAATAATGTGAAATATCAAGCCAGATTTTCTAGAAGGACTATTCAAGGGATAAAATTCTATGCAGGACATGAGAGATTTTCATGCTGCAATACCAGGTGGAGCTGTGAAACTGTATGAAAACAGACATTATAAGCACAATCTATATAAGAAAGTATTCAAGAAAGCCTTCAAGAAAGCCTTCATAGTTAGTCCCTTTGCACAAAAGTAGTGACAGTATTCATCATTACATCAGATAAGCACACTGACATGGCAGGCAAAGATTTAACAGAAAAAGGACAGTGAAAGAAGTACTGTTTAATTTGTCACTAGAACACAGGAGTCCTGCTTTACCCAGGGGATATCATCCTGTCCTACAGCCTGCTGAAATTAAAAGCAAAGCTACCATTAATATTGGTATTATAGGGCAGTGGACTAGTGAACATAAAAGCCAGTGCTCTACACAAGTATTTTAAAAGTGTGGGTTCAAATGGAAACTGTTTCTTCATATTCCTCCTTGCTCTTGAAATACAGCAGCATACCCACGTGAAAACAGTGTGAAATCTGTGACAGCAAGGCAAGAAGTAAAATTACTTTGCAACAAAAAATACAGGAAAAACCAGAGGTTTCAGCCCCACAAACTGTTATTGTGATTTGAGTAAAATAGCTTTCAGAGCTGTGCTGAGCCTGTTAAAAACTATGCTTTGCAATATCAAGCTCAACCAACAGTGAACTAGAGAAAACAATTTTAGGGTTTATACAGTGGTTGTTTTTCTTTACATAGCACTGGAGGGAAAAAAATCTGGAATTCTGTGTAATGTATTACACATTATGATGGTTTTTACAGAGTGGAAGCACACAGAGCAATCAGGAAAAAACTACAGAGAAGGGCAACAAAAATGGTGCACATGAAAGAAAATGAGATATGTGAGCTAACACACAGGGAACTAAACTAATATATGGCTGGGAGAAGAGGAGCCTCAGGGGGGACATGATCAAAGTCTATAAATACCTTCTACAGTCTATAAACACTTTCAAGGTAACCATAAAAATAAAGGATAGAATTATAAAGCCTTAGAAGGTGGCAAGACAAGGATCAATGAAGTAAAGCTAGACAGGGAGGAAGTTAATGTAAAGGTAAAATGTTGGGAAATATATGAACCCCAAATAGGCCTAGTAATGAGAAGCTGTCCCTACTCA
This sequence comes from Edolisoma coerulescens, assembly GCA_013397115.1. Classification (NCBI taxonomy): domain Eukaryota; kingdom Metazoa; phylum Chordata; class Aves; order Passeriformes; family Campephagidae; genus Edolisoma; species Edolisoma coerulescens. The sequence continues at coordinate 402,246 of VWZW01003174.1, forward strand.
TACCCCAGAGCAGGATTTAAGTCATTGCCATTAATATTTTATGATAAATGCACCTCTGAATTTCGGGATGACTGAAAATAGAGTGGGCTTTTTGGAACCACTGTCTAGACAAAGAATTAAAATCACGGGTTTATTTTTGAATGTAATGATACATTGCTTTTAAACACATGAATCCATTATGGAGTGCATGGAGTGACGTAACAGATGCACACCTGAAAGTTATCTTTAAGGGCCTTTCAAGAGGAGCAGCACAGTATTTGCCTTCCTGCCCAAATGTGTCTGAGGGGCAGCATCATACTCATTCTCACCTCTTCTTTTTACTTTTGAGCTTTGCTAGATGGGCTGTATCCTTAATCCATAAAGATAAAGGTTAGAAAGAATTTGAGAGAAGTCCTGGTCCTATTAAAGTCAGTAGCAGAACTTTGGCTACAGTAGGTCCAGGATTCCACCCTACTGTTTGTGTTTCTCTGAAGGTACTAATTAATTTCGTTATAATATTTGCCTCTTTAGGACATGAGGTTGCAGAGACCTGTAGGAAAGCTTCTGCACTGCGGTACAGTGGCAAAGGATGAGATGTCTGGCTCTATCCTCAGCAAGAGTAGGTGAAATACAGACGAGAAACTTCTATTCTTCCCCTATCTTTCCACAAGACAAAGGTAAATGAACCAAGTTTATGATACTAAAATACATATATTTCATATATAATCAATGTCCTCCCACGTTTTTTTTGCTGAGGTAATTTACTGGTATCCTTCAGAAGCTGGCCGTTGTCTGTTCTTTCATGAGTTGAGAGTCCTCAGGAATACGTGCAAAACCAGCTTTGCACCAGGCTGTGCTGGATTGCACAGCTTGGCAGTGACATATGTTGGTTTCTGACTTGTGCATAGATCCTACATCAATTCACAGGTGAAAGCTGCTCATTATCTCAACAAGAAGCAAAGGATGGTAAAGTATTAACATAATAACTGGTGGAGTTACTGAACACATGCATTTCCAGTGACTTCAACTGGAGATACCGGTGCACTTGCACTGTTAAAATATTAAAATTAAATGTGGCATGTCTCAAATTGGTGAGACAAATTAATGCACTATTTTCAGTGAGTACATCTTAATCTACTTCCCAAGTTCACCCAACCAGTATTTGGCAGAAATATAAACACTCTAACTCCCAAGCACTGGAATGTAGGTGAACTACAGGCTCACCTGCTTTCTCCTGATAATCAAATGACAGCTGCAAAACTGCTGTTATTTGAAAGTGGGTAGGAAGGAGATTTGAAAAAGAGAATTAGCAATCTCCAGTGCTATGAACAGTAGAAGTTAGAGTAAGATTAAATCTTAAAGTAAAATAGGAAAGGAGGAAATGTGGAGATGAGATCTAGTAAAATATACGAGTCATTGAGGAACAAGGTTTTTTTAAAATTTTGTGCTGTGATAAAAAGAATCGTTCTGCTCTGACTAAACCTTTTTGTTCTTTTCTCAAATTACATGTCAGAATGCAAATATTTATTTGTGCATCTGTGGAAAGAGACAGGATGGAATTGAACTGCAGGCTGCAGGCTGTGCCTGCAGAACACCATGACAGGACAAAGAAGTTTGTCTCCGCCTGACCTTGGGGGAAGGAGATGCCACAGGGCAGAGCCCGGCAGAGAGGAGCCTGCTGGAAGCTGCCGGACGGGTGGACAGCGTGTGATCACCCCCATGTAAGGATATTAAGAATATGTGTCACTGACATGGCAATGTGGGATAGGCTGCTTAGTGAAAAATACCATGTAAGGAAATAGTGGGTCTTGAAGAAGTGTATGAAACTAGCTTTTTTCTCTGAAAAAAGGTCTCTGATTCCCTGCTGGTCTGAGTCCGTGTCCTGCTCCCCACATGCATCAGTCTTGCAATCCTCAATATTTTCAAAACATTCCCTTTTGAAACTAAACATTAATTATAACACTTCGTGATTCTGAATGGAAAACTTTGGCTTATATTGTCAAACATTGGAAATTGCTTGGTAACTGCAGCTCTTTCTCAGCCAAAACCAAAGTGCTGTATTGATCATGACTGATCAGGGTCGGTGGTCATCTACTCTCAAATTTTGCATCTAGTAACCATTGTCACAGAGGATTCCAGGAGAGAACATATTGTCTGAATGCATTCAAAGTCATTCTAAAGTTTTCTGCTCTGCAGGTGAAGCACTAACATAGTGCTTCAGTACAGTAAATTATGGCAGTTTGTATTTAGCAGTGAATTGGGAAAAAACTGTCTCTTCTGAGAGAGGTTCTGCCTATGCCTCAGACTTAGGACTGGTGGAAGTCACCTATTCCAGATTACTTTTTTAGGCTTCTTTGTGATCAGACCAAAAGGATGTAATTCAGAAGCCAAACACTGTAATCACAAATACCGACATGATCAGAGGAGAATTGCTTATGCCAATCCTGCCTCTGTTTTGGATGTGTTCTTAACTGTAGGGAACTCTTAAATTGTCAAGACTAGCAGTCTTAAGCTGTGAATTTTTAGAGCATTCCATTCTTAAAAGCACAATGAAAAGGAAAGGTCATATTGGTCAAGGTAACAGCTTGATGTTTAGTGCACTCTCCCAGCATGTGCCAATATTGAAATTTTATGAAGACTTAGCAACAAATAAAATAAAATAGATCCATGCTAAAGAGTGAGAGGAACATCAGACTTCCATGTGCAGGGGCTGGTGACTTCGAAGAACTTGGAAACACATATTAAAAACCACTCAATTAGCAAATTGTAACCCCTAAAAGGGATGTGTTTATGGGACAAACTTGGCCTGTGTTTAGATATAGGTGTATATTAAGACCAGAAATTCACACAATTTATTTCATGAGGATATTTTGTATCTGGATGTTTATCCTGCTTGGGTTTTTGTTGAAAAAATGGTGGCACCATTGGACGACAACTGGAAAAGCACAGCAGTAACAACGTAATAGTGAGACTTTTTAAAATTGAGAGATCAAATGAAGTAATATTGTTGTATCAAACCACATATATTTGAAAGATTCAATTGTGAAATTATTAAGTTCATCTTGTATGAAAGGTTCATGAACCTGGGTAAGATGTAACCTTGTAATGAAATCAGAAACTAGAATCAGTTGTCATGGTTTCCAGTGTTATAGCAACATTTCCATAGAGCTGCAGAGATAAAACCATTGACTATAGAAATTTAAATTATTTTCTTAAACAGTGACACTTATAAAAAGGATGCATTAGGTATAACCCTGGGGAAATTTCCTGATAAAAATTATTTCTATTGTAGGATTCAATGATTCATGTTTTAATGTGAATGTTTATGTATTGTTTACATTAGTAAACTTAAAAAAAACCTTATCAATATTATAAGTCAAAATTGTAAGAAAATTTTTTGGTCTTTGTGAACGTGGGCATGTATCAGTCTTCTTAAAAAACGAACTAATGATGTTTGTGTACCTTGTTAAATAATAGATTTTTTTTTTTTTACTGCTGCTTTTCAGACTTCTTTCTTAGAAGGTTGAAGATAAGCAAGCTGACAGTCATATCAGCTTTGCTGAGCCAGGCTTTCTGCTTGCAAAAAACCCTATATCTTAAGGAAATCTTTTTGCTTTTATCAGTTTTGAGGTGTCTTCCACTTTTATCTAAATTAGTTAATACCAAGCTAGATAACTACTACCACCTCAAAACTATACAAAGCGTTCTATCAGAAAGACATGGAAAACTCACATCTTCAGAAGTATATGTTGAGGTCACCTGTCCAAGTCCAGAGATCTTAGGGAAGTAAATATTTATATCCATTAGACCTAAACAGCCCTTCTGCAATAAAATAAAATGAAACCATTGTGCAATCTTTTGAAGCGTTTCAATAACCTTGTCCCTCAAGGTGGTTGGATCACTTCAGAATTCCTCTGTAGATCCTTTCCATTCCACCTTTCTGTGTTTTATAGCTATGATTAGAACATTATTAGAAGTTTTGAGAATGATTATGAAGTTTCCTTCCATTTACAAGTAAGTAGATACTTGCAAACATGCAGAATTTATACAATCCCAATAAAGACCAGTGCTTATAAAACTAAGTCCATTTACATGCTCTGTGTTCCTTCATGAGGCTGATAAATTAAAATATGCTGAAAGCTATGCAAGGGTTTTATGCTTAGGGGAGAATGTGGCCTGACTTGTAATTCTTTTTTGCAAATCTGTAATTGGTACCAGGAAAAAAACACAGCACTGAGAGGGAAACACAATTGTCTTGAACATGCTATGCCTCTTTTGCCCTCACTGTAGGGAAGCATAAGTGCAGAAGAAAAGTACTGATCTAATATCTCTTATTAATCCCAGGAGGATACTTTCGTTCAAAAGAAATCTGAGCTTGTGACATGAAACAAAGAGAAAATGATGCAGAAAATAAGAGAATGGCTTTAAATGAAAAAGCCAAAGTTATAGTAAAACTCCTGCAAAACAAAACGCTAAACAAGCCCCCCAAAACATGCCTAAATCAGGGACAAATTTGAAAAGTGGTGTACAGGAGCAAAGTTTTTTACAAATCACTTGGGGAGGTTTTTCTCTGTCCTGCCTAGACCCCTAACTTTTCAGAAGCTCAGAAACAGTCAGCTATAAAAATCAGTGATCTGGAAACCTTGGCATCCCGGGGGCTATGGAGACTTATCTGTCTGCAGAGCCGTAGAGCTCATGCAGAGTTGGTCTGGGTTCCCTAAGAGGTGAAATCTTGCACCTCTCAAGCCCACAACTGATATACCAAGAATCCTTCAGGAACAAGCAGTGGCTAAAGCCACCTAAAGGTCACTGGAATCTAAAAGTACAGGGAGCTTCGTAGCTCCTACAGGAAAATGAGCCACCTGGGGACATAGGGACATGGGCAAGCATCCCTGAGACTCCATGAGATAAACAAATATCTTAGTTTTTGACCCAGTCAGATCTGATTTTTCCACCACAATTATTGTTCTGTCAACCAGCTCCTGAGTTTCATTTGCATGATGCAAATCCTGGCAGCAAAGCAGATCATAGATCCTTGAGGTAGCTCCAAATATGCTGAAATGTCTTGAATTATACAAAATCATGCAGAGACATTGTTTTGCGTTGCTGAAGCAATTGAGACATACCAGGTTGGCACTGTGTATAAGCTAAATAAGTCTGTCTTTGAGGAGCTCAATCTTAGTACTCTACAGTGAGTGAGGTTTTTTTGCTTTTCAAGCCTGGGTTTTCCTTAAGCTGGACTTTTTCTCTACAGTGAAAATTAATATTTTAAGAACTTTTTCCTCAACCTGGTTGGTTTCATTTGTGGAGCTAAATCTGTTTGAACGAAGCTACTATAGTGTTTCTCATGGTTCAGTAGCCAGCATCTAATGAAGTCACACAAGACCCACACTCAGATTCCAGAAGAGCTGAAATTGCAAAGTCTAGATTCTTTTAGGTCCTTGTATATGACTTTGCTTTATTGTCAAACTTTTAAGACCTCTGCAGTATTTGTAAACTGAGATAGGTTGTGGTTTTTTCACTTAGCTGTGAAATCCAGAGCCTTTTTCTCATAGTACTGTAACCGTAGCTTGATGCTAAATGTATTTGCTTCTAGTAAAGAAAAGTGAGACATGCACTTATAATTTTAATACTTATTTGGATTGGCACCTCCTTCTCCCAGGAAAAATAAACAAGATCTCCCTTAGCATGAAATAAACACAGTGTCAGCATCTGCATTTGACTTTGCTGAGGAGAAGTACTCCTGAGTGTTAGATTTAACATTACGTCTGGTTACTGCAGAGGAGTGTGTCTAAGAATACTTTCCATAATTTCTCAAGTGTGTGTCTCAGCAAGATCTCACTCTGAATACATTTTTCACTAAGTTACATACTTTCAGAACGATTTATGTCAGGGGCTATTGTGTTGTGAAAAGTGTCTTTTTGGTTTTTACCTTTGATGTGCTGATTTGCCAGATGCAAGGTACAGCTGGTGAAGTTTTCAGTTAAATAGGTAATTAACCAAAGTACAGGTTGGTGTAGACTGACTGAAAGGTGTTTCTCAAATTCTTTAGGAAGGGTTATCTAAACCCCAATCTTTTAATTTCTGAAACATGTAGGGCTTTTCTATTTCAAAACAAATGAAAACTTACAATTAAAAAAAAAAAACAAAAAACCCTTAAATAGTGAGTTGTGAATTTTCCAGCATATAATTATTTTTAAATTAACAAAATCAAAATGTTCTGAACATAGGACAATTTTTTTTTGTGTCAGAAAGTCATAAGACCTTCTTGGAAACATAATTTAAAAAAAAAAAATATATATATATATTTGACAGAAAATGTTTGGCTTTTTCTTCATCCTGATTCAGCCTAAAATTTTTTCTTAGTATTCCAAGCTTCCCAGGACTAGCAACAAGTTAGCCACTATTAAGCCACTCTTAGTCCTCTTTTACCACTTGTAGTGATGAGACTGTTGTCAGAATCTGTCTCCCGGTCAATTGTGTCACTCTTAGTTCTGAATAAATTTGGTTTATATTTCCTTTACTCCATATACCAATTAAGGTAGGAGCTATCCAAGTGTAAAATTGGACCTTCAAAGTTTTATCTGAACTGAGTGCTTAAAATTGATATAAATGAGAATAATTCCAGGACTAAAAATGCAAGCATGATTAACATGTTTGTCAGAACTTAGGGTAGATAACCTACATATTAATATGGGGGACAAAATGTTTTATGTGATGTCAGCAGCTTTGGAAGTTGAGGGTCTATTTCAAAGGAGCAAAACATGGCTGCCCTAGAGAGAAGGAATATGCTATTGCATTTCTATGGCTCTGAGTTGCTTCTCTAATTTCTGCTGTGAATTTTGCTTATTCAGATGATTTCTTGAACTTTTCATAATTAGATTAGTAGGAGGAAAAAGGATCCTTATTTTGATGCACTTCCTATTACCAACATTGCAATTAACAAGAGAGATTTTCTGCCTTTTAAGCTTTCTCATTAGTTGTTGGGGCAGGGGAGCATAGTACAACAAACCATTCTCCCATTTCTGACAATAAAGCCAGGGTTTTTTTCTTTTTGTGGTTTGTCATCCAAAGAGCACGTTTCTCCTCCCAAGATTATATATGCTGCCATCATTCCTTCCACAAGGGGTACACATACAGTATAAGTTAATGGGATGGCATCAATATGGAAGAAATGCAGTAAGATTTAATCGAGTTGTGTTGCAGCTAACCATACACTTGTCATGCTAGCCAGTTTTGTTTCTCTAAAACAGTTTTGTACACTGATGGTAATAGAAATTTTATACAATAACAAGTTTTGCATTTACCTGTTAGAGTCCACATGTTAAGATTTGAGAAGGTACCAAGGCTTTAGCAAAATTATCTTTCGCAAACAGAAGTCATTAATGTCTTGGTAAAAGGATTTTCTCTGTCTGTGTGTACATGCACGTGTATTTATGAGTATACACTTACTATGAATAAAATATAAAGTGAAACCCCAACTGTAAAAAACTAATTGCATCATTTAGAATATTGAAGGACTAAGAGAATGAGAAAAACCCACAAACGCAAAGACACCAAATATGTTTTAAGCATCATTTCAGCTGCAGCATATAAATAACAAAAATTACTAAAATTCAGCAAAATGCCAGCTGCTTATTTGCAGCAAATAGAATGCAGAAATATATGCATTTGACTCCCCCCCTGAAAACACCCTTTTTAGTCCATCTGCCTTTGTAAGGGCTTTTATTAGTTAGTCATACATAATCTTAATAATATTTCACCTTTCCTTTCTTTGTTCAGTCCCATCTCATTATTTTCTCATTATGTGTTACTGAACATTTGTTTGTAAGGTCATTGTAAGATGCCATGTATCTTCTGCCTATTTTGGGAGGTAAATTATTAGAAATTGAAAGGGGTAAAAGCTATTAGCTATGACAATTTTTCTAAATGCCCCTTATAGGAGATGAAACGTCTGAATTCTTCAAGATGAAATAAAATTATTTGAAACTGTGAAAAGCAGGCCTGGATTTATAGCAGCCTTCCTACACAAAGATTGGACCAACTAGATCAAATAGGTTAGGACTGTCTGAAAAATAAGTTTCCCTTGTGTGTTAAGCTAAAGGCTGACTTCTGTGTGAATTTGGCATCATAGAAACAAAGATCTGGAGAGACCTTGAGAGACCATCTTGTTTGTGCTCCCACACTAAGGCAGAATCAAGTACTTCCACCACTGGAGACAAATGGGAGGAGACGGAGTTTCCTTAGATATCCTGTGGTGCAATACTTTATTCACACTTTTTCCTTTTAGTATTGGAGAAAGATGCTCGTGATTTAAAATTTAATTTGATTTCCTGACTGATTCCCTCGGGTTCACAAACAATTGAAGGCCATCTTGCCAGTATTTAATTCTCAGAAGTTTAAAAGCAGAATGAGCTTAAATAAAATTCATACCACTGGATATATGCTTTTCCTTCATTAGTTCTAGCAGGTCTTTCTAAAATTGAGAAGTTGTTCCATTTTTATGAGAGTAAACTAGAGGCTTAATTCAATTTACAGAAGTGTCTGCATGGACTTCAGAAGTTTAGAACTGGTGCTAAAGAGATCGACCAGGACTTATCAATGCCTGTTCTCAGCCTCAAAGAAATCGGCCTCTTAGCACTTGGTCTTGTTTCATTTATGATGGTCTGGAAAGATCCAATTCCTTCCTTCCTGGAAGAACAACACAGTAGTTTCCTCAGTGGCAGAGGGTCAAGAAGCTAACAACATGTGTAAGTGATGTGGAAACTGTTCTAAATCCTTTCAGTTTAAATGATATATGATTATAAATAATTTACCTTGAGGGATCCTTGTTCAGTGTAGGCATGTTCTCTGAGAACTAAGCTGGAGAGAGAACCTTTGATCTTAGACGTAAAATTAGTCCTAAATTATACATCCAGGTGAAGATATGGAATACAGGTAGAACAAAAAAGCATGACTGCTGCTCCTTTAATGAGCATATCTCCAATCCTCTGGATGCACAGTCTGTTCTCAGACTCCATGTGCAGCACATGCAGAGAACGACAGGTGCTGCTTCTTGCTGCAAACCACATACAAGTAGGTGTCTGCCTGGAAAATGCAGGACAGAAGGGCAGCACTCTTCTAGGCAATGAAAGCTCTCTCTGACAGAAAGAAAGAGAAAGTTAAAACAATTCCCAAGGGAACAGAGAGGTCAGCAATACAGCAGAGCAATATGACACTTTAAAGCTCTTTAGCACCTCTGGGCAAGAGAGCTGTATGAGCCATTCAGTGTTACATTAGGTAGAGAACAAGAAGAATTATGTCTCATGACATAATAAGGACTCAGGAAAAAATAATCATGTCTATTCATGTCTCGTGTTCTCCGTGCCATGCACTTTTCCTTCTGTTTCATAATGAGACAAAGGAGTCCTTGAAGGTTTTCATTGTTAATGCATGACATTCTAAATCAACTGTATCTTGTGCCATATCTGTCTGGAACCTATACAAGTCCACAAAGAGTTATAAAATGCTTTGAAAAATGAGAGACAGATGACTGATTGACTGGTGGCTGTTTTGACAGATCCTTTTAGACTATATAAACACAGATCATGATTTTCCCTGTCAGATTGGTACAACCCTGTGGAAAGGGAAAGTGAATGATCAAGAAAACACTAGCACTGAATTTGAAAAAAAAGTCTGAATATTAGGTGCACCATCAGGGAGCTTTAGCAAGAATGTAACAACTTAAAACAGTCTCTCAGGAATTTTTACTCACTTACTGAGAACTTGGGTTTTTGCACAGGCAGATGACTTTCCCCTCCTGATCTGAAGAGTTCTGAAAACTCAAAAAGACTCTGGACAATGCTTCAGACAGACGAGTTTTTAAAACCTTTATCCACCGCATGTGAAACAAAGCTAACTATAGAGGGAAAACAGCTGAGAATGGCAACTGCTGAAAGTAAAAAACTGAGATGGGGCAGATGATTTGTGCTGCCTTATAAACATCTTTGATGGTTGCCATCAGATATATGGAGTGGTGGCATGATTAGGCATCACATTTCCAGTTTTGGAGGAACATATTCTGTTAAAAAAAGAACTGATTTCTTTCACAAGAGAATCATTATCAGAAAAAGATGCTGAGGTTTCCTTCCTGGGCCTGCCCTTTCTTCAGGCAGTGCAAGAGTTTGGTGTTTTGTATAAGAAGGGCAGAACTGCAGCAGAGATGTGCTGGACAGGTGCTTCACCCCATCACTGTGTGATTCCTTTCTGAACATGTTTCACCAAACTGCAAAAGCAAATGAAAAACATTCAAGATCTTTTGCACTCTTTTTCATTACACATCACCAGCATTTCCCTTCTATATAAAAATCATCATAGATGGTAATCATTATTAATAATAGCAGCAGTACTACTAATGAAAGACATCCATCATCATAAAACTTAATAAATTAATATGATTCTATGAACCTAGTAGTTTATCAATGTATGTACTTTGGTTCTGGAAAGCACTTTCATCTTATAACACTCTTTTCAGTGTATGTCAAATAATAGAAGTGGGAACCACCAAAGATAACTCTTTAGATACTGTTCTATGTAAGATCTTGTTTTTAATCGAGAGTCCTTTGGGGGCTCACTCTTTGGTTATGCACACAGTACTGAGTTTTTGGTTCTGTCTTTCTCCCTAGAATTTTACTGCCCAAATTAGACATCCCCTGTAGATCAGATTGATCATTCTCAGACAGACCAGTCTCTTGGCTGGCTAGAGAGGGAGCCCAAGGTGATGAGATCAGATATAACTATATACCAGCAATGTCTAATTTTTTTGGGAGGTAAATGCCATCCTTATTGCCTATCTGGTAAAATTAAAAGATAGAATAAGCACTATATGCAAATGAAAAAGGATGATTCACAGACTAGTTTTGCTTCATATAAACTTCGTAGCCTTAATTGACTTCACCTTTAGAATGTCTTTCATAAAGAATGGAAGACAGCACACCCATTGGTAACATAGATCAGGATGCTTTCCAAATAAGCTTCATGGTGAAAGCCAGTGATGTGTGGTACAGTTTGGTCTAAGGAAGGTCTGATGATGCAGACACTGGACCTTCAGTTTATTTGCTGTGGTCTGTGGGTATTTACTGGGGCAAGGGAAAAACTGGGGAAAGGATTTGTTCCAAGTAAAAAAAGAAGTCCAAATACATGATTATGGCAATTATATGTGTTAAATCTGATTTTCATTCCTGCATAATTATGGTGTATATAGACAGAGAAAGGATTCACTGTGAGTTTTGAGAACAACTATGTCACGAGCAATGAGAAAATATTGACAGGCAAAAATGTCAGTGCTTTTTTTAAAGCAGAAGTACAATCTTATGGGATGATGGAAATTTAGCAGATGCACTATGTTAGTGACTAGAACATCTGATACTGTGACATGAGCTCCTACTTGGAAGATTAATTCCAAATTGGCTTTGATGGGAACACTTGTGCAGACTCTGTTAACAAAGTCCAAATAGTGGAATAGGAAAGTAAATGAAAATGGCAATATATCAAAGTTCAAATTAGTGTCTAGGAAATAGTGAAGTTGTTAATGTGACAACTGGTCTGACCTGGGAAGAAACAAAGTATTAAAAAGTACATTGGTTGCCTCCTCCAGAATAATCACTCTGGATTTAGAACATAAAGGAAAGTGTTACTTTGCAGGATCATGCTGTAAAAAAATGGGACTTTATTTTAAGGCAGCCCAAGCATACAGGTACAAGTCCAAGCACGAATCATATGTAGCAGTAGCAAATATGTCTGAAAGTGTGTTTTCCACAACAATGCTACACATTGTCTTACATAAAAGAAAGCACAGTGAAACATTATGCAGATAACCATTTGCTCAGAGGGAGTATGACTCTCAAGACTTGTCCTTGTTCCCAAGCCTTCTCTTCTTCCCTGATATAGGTAGCCACCACATCTCTATTTAAGATGCAGAAACTGAGGTAATCTGTAAAATAGCATGTTACTAAAGGTTCTTTCAGCTGTAACCCACAACAGAACTGCAATTTCTCCTTTACCACACTAAGGCTTTCTTACCATCTGTTTAACATTACCAATTTTTACTTTTCTACAGAAGCAGATAAATTTTTTTTTTTTCTCTACGGCGTTCAGTTTTCTTCAGTGTCTGGCAAAGCTTTACAACCACCCTTCTTTGTCATAGAAGTTCCAGGTTGCCTCAGCTGTGCAAGCTGTTGACATATAGAACAGTCATGTTCAGTAGGCTTTATCTGAGGATTTCAGACCAACTAAACAACAAACTGAACCTGACTTTTGCATGTGTGCATGCCTGTGTGTCTGTGTGTCTGTGTGTTGTGGTTTAACCCCAGTGGTTAGCTGAGTCCTACACAGCCACTTGCTCACTGCCCCCAGTGGGATGGGGGAGAGAATCAGAAGAGTTAAAGGGAGAAAACTCCTGGGTTGAGATAAAGGCAGTTTAATAGGTGAAGCAAAAGCTGCAAGCAAAGCAAAGCAAGGAATAAATTCACCACTTCCCGTGGGCAGGCAGGCTCCATCACACACAACAGTGACGTGGGAAGAAAAATACCATCACTCTGAATGCCCCTCCTTCCTTCTTCCTCCCCCAACTTTATATGCTGAGCATGACCCACATGGTCTGGAGCAACCCTTTGGTCAGCTGGGGTCAGCTCCTCCCAAATTTTTACGTATCCCCAGCCTCTTTACTGGTGGAGTGGTGTGAGGAGCAGAAAAGGCCTTGACTCTGTGCACACACTGCTCGGCAATAACCAAAACACCTCTGTGTTATCAACACAGGTTCCAGCCCAAACCCAAAACACAGCCCCACAAAATACAAGCTATTGTGAAGAAAATTGACTATCTCAGCCAAACCAGCATGCTGTGCTAAATGAAGAATGGGGAAAATCAGTAATTTGAGCAAAGCTACACAATCAACATGGGAACCAGGAATATGATTCTTTGTTCTTGACTACGAGTTCATTGCTGTGTTCCCTAAGAAACACCCTCTCACTTGATCTGATGCTCAGAAAGCCTGATTTAACTGTACTTTGGCTTATTCTCCTTCAATTTACCTTTTGCTGTATTTCTTTGCCTCTTTATTCTCTTATAACTCTGATGCAGTGTGTGCCTTGAAAAATCCAGAGAGAGAGAGGTACACACTTGTCTCTGATGGTATATGGCATTGCAGCCTTCCCAACTTCAGGCTGTTATAGAAAACATATATTTCTGCGAATGTAAACAAAGAGTTTTACGGCTATCATTTTGGTTTCTGACTTGTTCACTGCCATCATCTTTGTTGACTGTGGGTATGCGCATTTCTGTCACTAGGAGTTATTTTCTCCAGATGGATGCAGATAAACTTCTTTAAAGTAACTTCTGTAACTGTTGACAGGTGTATGCTGCTGCAAGCCACCCTTGCCTAACAAAAGTCCTGACAGCTAAGAGCCCAAGTGAGAAATGCTTTGCATCCATGGATTTCCACTAGTGGGTGTTTAATCATCCTTCTTTTTCTCTTGGCCCTATGTTTTATGGTGATAAAAACAGCAAAGCATAGAAACAAAGATATTTCAGCTTTCAGTCAGACTAAAGAGCTTCACAGCTCTTTTCTTTATAGAAAGGGCAACCTCTGCACTTGCTTAAAACAAGTCTCAGCTGCTGATTCGGTTTTCTCAGTTTTGTGTAAGTGAGCAATTCTGGTCAAGACTTCAGTGCCTGATTCTGATTAATACTCTTGTGTACTGGTATCTAATTTAAAGCTAAATGATATAAAAAGACATTAGTATAAATGTGAGTTAAGTCCGGTGGAATTATGTCAGTGTCTTGATGTTTGTGAGAAGAAACTCAGACCCTTAGGTCTTTCAATTATAACTGAAAAGTGAAGGGAGTCAAGATATGATTCATTGGAGAACACATTGTAAAAACTTCAGTGCATCAGTGCAGAGATTCAACTAGCTCTTTATTGCATTGCAAATACTCTCTAAGCCCACAGATTCCTACCCTTTTTAGCAGATAAAGCCCATTCAGGGAAGTCTGTAGTCAGCCTAAATTATACATTTGAGGATGAGGACATGGGGTTGGAGACTCCTGCACTTTAGAGCATCCGCAGGAATACCTCTTCTTTTTTTTCTGGTAGACCCTAGAACTGTCTTTAATACTTGTTGGAATATTGCATGCCTTGATCCTCAGTGGTATCTAGACAGTCTGATAGCTAGCTGCCATTTTACAGAAAGGTACCAGAAAGGCTGGCAGAGACAGGCAAATCTGCCTTCTAATAAACATTGAATACAGCTGTTGTCTATTTAGCCTTAATTCTTCTTTTTTTTTTTTTTTTTTAACCTGCAAGAAATGTTTCTGTTCTTTGCAGAAGCCCCCAACGTGTTTATAAGGCTTGTCAGCTGCTAATGTACATGGACTTATTTTACGGTGTATGTTGGGTGGGATGTCCTATAGAACACAGTTCTGTAAAGTCCAAAACTTGGGAAACTGCTCAAATTAAAAGTTTGATCTATATTAACCAAATTTAATTGTTAAGCTATAGATCCCAGTCTCTTCTTGCTCTCAAATCTAACACTGCACATGTATCTCAGATGGATAGTCTGCAGCAGGGCCTGCAGTGTCATTCAAGCAGTGTTCAGCTAGCTGAGTAGCACTAAAATTTGTACTTGATTTGCCCATCCCTAAAGAATTTCCCTGTACTGTGTCAAGCATAAAAAATCATCCATGTCTCTGGTTTTTATTGCTATCCTTATCTTATAATAGAGATAACTTTCATGAAGATTTTTAAGGAGTATAGAAACCATCAGCTAATACTTCAGATATTAATACTAATGCAAAAGGGAATCTCCTGGTGAGAAAAAGTGTAACCAAGGAAAACAAATTAGGTTTTAAACTGACAACAAAGGCATTTGATGGGAGTAAAAGAGAAACATGCACTGTATTGAGCGGCAAGAACAATAATGGAATAGGATGTCATGGAAATATGAATTGCAGCTGTGCACAGTGACAGTCAACAGGGACAAGCAGAGATTTATTTAAAAGATATTTCCTGGCAAAGACAAATGGATCTTAGTTATTTATTTAAAACATTGCTCTGTGGGATGGCCTTAGGAGATACACAGTCTCATTTCCCAGTGGGCTCTGAGTAGGGTGTGGGAGGGGAGTTGATGAACATTTATGTTTCACAGAAATTCAGGTTATATCCTTTAGAAGGAAAATGTGTTTCTGCAGAAATTTCTGCAGGAACAGGAACACCAGCTTTATCACAGACTGCTTTGCTGGAGAAGCTCAATTCCATCACACAGGGAACACTTGACACAGTGGAGGTGAAGCACTGTCCCCATAGATAATTAATTCTGCATCATCTCTTCTCAGACTGTCAATATCAGACTGTCCAATTAGATCCAGTTGCACAGACATTTTGCCACATGCCCAGGGCGCGTAGGTTAGCACCACACCATTGTTTTGCTCAGGCAGGAGCCATGAATGAAATGTTTTTAGCTATGAGTGAACTAGTTTCTGTCATAGAGATCCCCTGAGGCTAAAAAGATCCACAGAGATTTTATTTGCCCTGGCCTCAGTTTTTCTTGGAAAAAAAAAAAACCAAAAAAACCTGTTGAATTTCTGCATGGAGAAGGAACAACAAGCTATTTTTGTCACCAGAGTGACATCCAGTGCAGTGCAGCTTAGGCTAGCTGTTAAGAAATGGGGAAGATGGATGTCATGTCCCTGTTCCCAAGACTGTTTCTGCATTTAGCACAAAACTTGGTAAAACACAGCAGTAGTGATCTTGGGGTGGAAGCCCTCTCACATACAGAAGCCTGATCTGTCTTACACTTGCTTCGGGTAATCATTTTTGGACCGCTCTCAGTGCTATTTTTGTACTGGGTACTGATTGAACTGTGTTCAATTCTGTAGAATGCATACTTGAGGACTTGTGGGGGTATACAAATTTCAGGAACATGAAGGCATTATGGGTTTAGATACAGGACAGGAATGTTCTAAATATATTTAGGAGATGAAGTGACTGTTCTATTCTCATGGAAAGAAAAAAATATAAGCAAAAGGCTGCCACACATATCTATTTCATGCCTTCTGATGAGAAGACTGGAAGCTTGATAGTGTATGCCTGACTGTGCTTATACCAGCTCAGACTCTTTCAAGATTATCAAAGCTCTCTTGAAAATATTTATTCAGGGAGTCAGATTTTGACAGAAGAGATTAGAAATGGAAGAAAGAAAAGCAAATTAGTAATTTCCAGTGCGCCTGAATCACAAACAGCTTATTTCCCCTTCTTTTTGTTGTTAACCACATTCTCCACTAGCAGACAGAGCTGCCAGACAATCTGAATTTCTCAACTACTTTGCTTGGGAAGCAGAATTGAGTGGGAATAGCAGGAAAGGGAATAAAAATGGTGTAGCTGATTTCTATTCGATCTTTTCACTAGAAAGAGCCTACAAGACCAATGTTGTTCATTGCCAGACCTCTAGTCCTGTTAACGGGCCTGAGCAAATGAGATCCTCTCTGGACCCTCTTCTGCAAGAACTTTGTCTTTTCTTTATCAAGTGTCCCTATTTTGACAAAGAACTAGGGAAATCAAATTATTTGGAGCTCAGCAAAAAGCTTTGCAGAAGTAATAACTGTGCAACTTATTCTTTAAGGTTATTTAGTAACACCTTTTATGTTTCCACGTATTCACTCATAAAACTGTCTGGGCCTTTCTAATTCCACTTGTCATGATTTCTTTTGCTATTTTTCTTGTGACCTCACAGCTTTGATATTTTATGTTGATGTAATCTGCAACACAAAGTCTTATTTAAACTTCAATAGAGTTTGACAGGCAGACTTTATTATCCACAACCTTGATTTGATCCTTAAGTACAAGAGAAGTCATTATTTAGTTTGAGAAAGTAGCTGAAGGCTTCTCATTTTCAGAGCACATGTTTCAGGGTTCAGAGAGTTTCGTGTTTTTCTTGGGAATGAAACATGTATTACTGGGAGGACTTTTATCCCAGATAACTGAAGTAGTGTTCAACCCCTATATTGATTACCCTATCTCTGACTGGATCATCTTCATAAGCTCTCTTAACAGGTGTCAGTGAAAATTTTTAAGGTAAGCTTTTGTGTTCTTATCAGTTATTTCTTACCTATTTTCTAAATGTCTTTTTGTTTTGACTTAGGTCGAAGTTTGCAAAGATTATTTCCCTCTTAGTGAAGTGCAGTATATTGTATGAATTAGTACTGTGTTTTGAGGGATTGAGTCATACTTTTAAAAGCAAATTTCCTTCTTGCTTTTCTGCTGATGTTGGAAATATTTTTTTGTTTGTTTTGCAGGCATGTAGATGAAATGGGCATAATTCTTCATTTATACCTAAGCCTGTAATCAGATAAAGAGACGCACTTCATTCCTCCTTGCTTTGTGAAATGGGGTAGCTTGAATTAACAATCAGCTTCTTTAAGGATTTTTCAGACTCCATGGTAAAGAGATGAATAATTGAGAACTGACAACTATAACAAAAGGGAGTCTGACTAGAGGCATATTATACTATTCTGCTTCTTCTGGGTTGCGTATTGGAATAAAAATAAATATTTTTCTATCTTCTTGTTTTAAAAGAAAGAAGTAAGCTGAGTCATGAAAACACAATTCTTTTTGCTTGTTCTTCAAAAAAAACCAAAAATTGGAAAAAAAATGGAAAACAAAGAACAGATGATTAAGACTATAGTCTAAGAAATAAGTTTGACTAATAAACCTCATCATTGTGGTTTAGGCTAGAAAATTTGGAGGATTATCTATATCTATTAACTGAAGCTGGATCAGCAGGTCTGGAGAACAGTGACAATATTTCTAACTGTGCAATGTTTAACCAGTGAATCAGTGTGGAGAATTTAATGACTTTGGAATTATATATTTCATGTTTAGTTTTTCCCTGAATTTAAACTGGCTGCTGAGTTCTATGTACCATGTACCAGGATATTCTTACAGAAAATTTATTCTAAAAAAAAAAAAAAAATCAGCTTCTATATCAGAATTAAAAAACTTACTAACTCATATCTATACTTCAAACATTGTTATCAGTCATGTTCCATCATATCTGATTCCTGACTGGATGGTATTATGATTGTGTCATATCCCGTGTAATTTCTAAATGGATAGTTTAATGATTTACATCAGAAACATTATTGGAGATTTTAATTTGGGGGGAAGATTTTGGGTCTTCAATGGAAAAAAAAAGTTTGTATGTTACTTATAACCATTTAATAAAATAGAATTTTCTCTTTCACCTGTGAAGTAAAGAAAATATCCTCTTATTTCTCTCAGACTTTTTTGTATATTGGTGGCTGAAAGCTTGGCATTTTCACACTCTGTCTTTTTGTTTTCATGTTCATACATTTGGGAGTTTTATAGGAGTATTTTAGAATCCTAAAAAAAAGGCTTGTAGAAGACTTGCTGAAGCCTCCTCAAGGCAAAAGGAACCACTTTTGACAGACATATGTCTAATCTGCTTTTACAGCTCTGATGGTGAAGGTCTCTTAACCTGTCTAAGGCAATTTATTCCAGTTTTGGCTATTCTTCCAGTTACAGCCTATTTCCTAGTATTAATCTGTCAGATATTACAACATATATGTGAGGATGACAATATTTTGAAGTAATGTAAAGCACTGGCACACTGTGGGCAGAAGTGATGCACATTTACTGTACCACAAATAATGTAATCTAGCACAGGCTGTGAGGGAGCAATGTCCTGTATTTTAGTCAGTCTGGTGATTCATGCAGCAATTAACCAAAAATGACTGATGGCTTGAGTATGCTTTTTTATGAAAAATTAAGCCACGGTCCTCTCAATCAACCTGAATCGTTTGGGAATTCAGTTCCCACTTCACTTTTCAAGAAGTCTTGAACAAAAACCTCTTCACGTCTTATCAGCATCTGAACACAATCCTGATGGCCCATGACTTTAGCCTGGTCTGTACAGAAAGTCAGGTCTGTGTTCTGCATTATGCATTCCAGTTACCATTTATCTTGTACTGAAGTGAGCACAGACCTGTAAGGCACAGGTGGCTGAGTGAAGTTCACTTTGAGACATAGGTCTTACTTCCCTGACAAATGTTATGGCTATACAGAAGAGTGGGTAGGAAGAGTGAGTTTCATTCCCACCAATGTGATGCTTACCTGTTTTTCTTATTTTGAGACCTGCTTCTCCTTATTTTGCAATGAGCCTGGGAAAACACTTTAGTATTTTAGCATCCTGATTTTCTAACAAAAATTGACAAGGTGGGTTATACTGCAGGCTTTTCCCTCACTCGGTTTCAGAGATGCTCCACTGGTGTTGGTGGCTCAGAGCACTCACCTGTGTGTAGAGTCTACCCTTACAAGCAGTGCAAGTTGAGTTCCCTCTTGAGACACCAATAAACTAAGTTGGCCTGACTGCATGTTTTCCCCATAGTTCAGGGTTCTTGAAGTGATGATAACTTTTTGTAAAGGAAGTGATTTGTATCAGTGTGGATTCATAAGCCTTGAACGACTAGAAAGGCCGTGGATCAAGTCTAAGAGTGTGCAAAATGATGTAGTATATTGTAGAACTCTGTTTCCTTCCTGGAAATTAAATATATTTTGATTACTTCGTCAAAACCTTTATTCCAGCACCTAAAATGACAGAAACTCTTGGCTGGTTTTTTTCCCTTGAACCTGGACTGCTCAAGCATGTTTCAAATTCCTGGTTAGTAAAAATAAATAAGTAAATTAAAATAGTAAGAAATAGAATTGGAACAGAGATATGCATCTTTGGAAGCTTTCATCTCTGAAATCTTGCAGAAAAACACTTTCTATACATATAATGTGTTATTCCATCTCTTGGTGAAAACAGAAGGAAGGCATTTGTTTCTCTCCTATACTAAAAGATCATCTGAAAGCAATAGATTTCACTGCAGAATAGAAAACATTAAAAAGAATGAGTATGTACTTGATTACACTGATATTTAAAGTAATTACATAACTCATAAGTATTACTATATTTCATAGAGGCTCAGTGTGTTTATTTAATGTTTTTCTGCATCTCTGATGCAACATTATCCTCTCTAATTAGAAAATATATTTACCTATCATGTTGCATCAGATTATAAATAAAACTATATTAGCATTAAGATGTAATCATATTACTGATTGTGCCCATGTGTATCTCAGACAAGCACTGGATCATAAGGTATCTCCCTCATCCCTTTCCCAGCTCAAGGACTTCTTGGATGCTGACAAACTGGAGTCTCATGCACTAATATTTTGCAGATAGACAAGAAATGAACAGCACTGAAAGAAAATTTTATTTTGCCTTTCGATTATGGTGTCCTTGCACTGAGAAAAAAAGTCAAAATACAGAGAGGATATCTTGTTGCTTGCGTCTTTTTCTGTAGCATGGGTAAATGACTCACACCAGAGCCATTGTAACTCTTAGTGAATATATGTGAGTTGTCAGTATCACTAAGTAAAAAAAAAATCAACAACTATCTGGGGAAGAATGTAAGGGAATTTTATGATTTTCTCTGTAACCTAAGTGAAATTCTTTTTAAAAGAAATTTAATACTTTAAATCATTGTCTTAAATGTCGGTGAAGTTCCAAGTGGTTTCTTTAACCTGACTGTCAGAACTGTCAGCAACAGCCTGAATATATGTGGAGTTTTCACTCTCTTTCCTGTGACACGTGCTGCAGCTGATAAGACTGAAGAACAGCAGGGACTTCTTCCATGCTAACATGAAGGTCAGGGGTAGTGTGCTGCACCTTCAATAAACCAGGATGAAAAGAGTTTTCACACTTCTGCATTCCAGAAGTGCCCTGTTATTGAGCAGAATAGCCTTCATACGTAAAACAGATAAACTCTGAGCTGACTGAGAGCTTGTATTTTGTTTGAAATTCATATAGCTGAAAAAAGTTTCAAGACTTTTGAATAGAATCCAGATTATCAAATTAAATTAATTTCTTCTAAATTCCTCAGAGACCTTATATGTTTTATTGAAGAGAATTAAGAACACTCCTTTTGTGGCAGCAAAAGCAACAATAATTGAGAGAACAGTCAAGGTTTGGCGGTGTACAATTTATTTATTAAGTCCTCTGTAATGAGAGAAAAAGAACATTTCTGAATTTGTGGTAGGACTGGATAACAACAGAATTATTCATGGAGACTTCATTATCTTCCACCTCATATTACAATAATGACATTCACAACATTCAACTGCACAGCTGCACACTGCTTCTCAAGTAGCATTTGTAAAAACCATGTCCAGAGTTTTGTTTCTTTGCTTTTATCCCGTTATAAGAATGTCTAAGAACAGCACTAACTGTTCATATCAGAGGCCTGCCTAGCCTTGTGTCCTGTGACAGTGGTCTCACAGAAGCTGTTCATGGGAACTTGTGAGAGCAGGGGAGGTGTGTGCGATGTGTGTGACACATCCCATCTTACACGCACAGGGCGTCGTGGGCAGGACTGTGTTTTGGGGTCTGTGTGTGTTCCAAACCTGCCATACAGGGCAGCACAGTACTGCTGTGCTGCTGGTCAGGATGAATGGGACTTCATTATCATGGCACTGCCTGAGCCCCAAATTCCAAATATGTGTGGGAGAGTCCCTGTTTCCCTAACTGGAGAACTGCTTTCTTTTCATCGGTACAAATCCTCGGTTTGACTGATGCCAGAGCCAACTGCAATCTTTATAAAGTAGAAGATTGGAATATGATGCTGATAAAACAAAAGTGAGAAGACCAAAGCTAGGAAAGAAGGAAATTGAGAAGCCTGAGTAGCACAGGGCCATTTATAAGAATTTTGCCCATATATAAGAAATGGTCATATGATGAAGTAGTAGTAGGATTTCCATGCAGGGTCATTTGCACAAAGACTAGAATAGTGAATGCTCTAAATAAAACAATGAAATTATTGCATCTCCATTACTTTGGGTAAACACAATTTAAATGGAGATCTCTCTGAAAATATTGTGTTTGTAATTACAGTAAGGAATTTGTTTCACATGGTCATCCTTTTCCCTAGAGAGTCACTTCCAAAGTTTATGAACAACAACTTGCACGTTTGTTGCTAATGTGGTTTTGATTTTTACTGCTAAAAGACAAATTAGCTTTCACCAGGCCAAAGCTGTCTGAATATTTGGATTAATTTGATACTCCATCTTGTCTGAAATGATGGTATTTAGCAATTCTACCAGCTGGCCAGCAAGATTAAAATGAATATGGATATTGCTATACACTGCAAATAGCAATATAATAGGAGGACTGACTGAAAATAACATGACTCTTCATTTTGTTTTTTAATTTTCAAAATTTACTGAATATTTAGATTAGCAATTTTTAAAAAGCCCAACATTTGCTAAAATGTGATTTCATGAGACATGAGACAAACTATAAAATGGAGAGTTTACTATCTTGTATAGTAACTGTGATTAAAATAATCTAGAGTTCTGCACAGTTAACAGGATAAACTTATTTAAATTATGAGTAATTTTCTATTGTTTAAGTGGACACTAGTTCTGGCCTACGAAGGAAGGGTTTTTATACGACATCAAGAAGGCAAAATTTATTTACTCACAAAAGCACATCTGATACTGACTACAGATCTATCAAACAAGCAAGATCCTGCACGTATATACCTACAATGTGTGTACTCACACGTGTATAATATTTTGCTGAGCTTCTGATTGCCTGCAATGACAGTAGCCCGACTCATTCCAGTTCTGATGGTCATTTGGCCAGAGAGTCACAGCTGAGGAATCTCCTCTGCCAACAGCAGGCAGCTGACCATCAGTGCTGACAGATGTAGCCTCAGCTGTGACAGCAGGAAAGGGAGCGATCTCTGTACAGACAACTGCCAAGGTCCTTAGGGATTTAGTCTGTGGCTCAGCAGATGCTTGATTTTGTTCTTTATTTTAAGAAACTGAAATACTCTTCATTTTTTTAACCATTGAACATATACTTAAATTCTTCGATGGAGGAGGGACTTTAAGAAGACCTGACACATGTAGTGGAGGATGGTGCTCGGTTGCTCAGAAACTGTGTTACATTTGCTTAACTAATGTGACTTTGTAGGAGTGAAGCCCCTGTTGGCATAAAGTCTGGATAAGGTTCGGTGTATAGCCTGTGCCTAGCACTGTAGGAATGAGACCATCCTCTGGGGGCAGAGAGGAAAAAGAGTAGCCATGTAAAACCTGCCTTTGTTATCAGTTTGCCCTCATGGTTAGAGAATTGTGCCCAAGGCCACTTAATTCAGTATTAGGATGTCATCAGCAGAGCTTTTCAGTACTCTGAAGACAGATTTTTACATTTTTTTTGTCCTGGGATAATCAAATCCCCTTTACCCTTTGCTGACTTTTGTAGTTGTCACAAGAATGGATGTGTGGTGATACTTAGAGAACTCGGCTACTTTAGAGAGCTGAGGCTGTGACTGTGTTGCTATATAAGAGCGAGATGAGGATGCAAACAGCATTGTTCAGCTTTGGTTCCCTTCAGGCAAGAGGTAGAGAAGCAGCAGAGGAGCCAAGAACAGTATCAGAAAGTGAGCTCACAGTTAAGGAGCTGAGGCTAAGGCTTGGTCAGTTGCCCTATTTTGTGGTGTAGAAATTTTCTGAGAGCACTCTGCTTTGGTCAGAATGATTTGGAGCATTGGCTTGTAAGCCTTGCAGCTGGAAGTATGGAGGGTACATGGATGACAAAGCTGAGAGAAAAAGGTTGTTTCCTGACTGCATTTTTTTTCCAGGTGGTTTCATTGACATAAGGATATTTCATGGAAATAAAGCTGTTTTCTGGGAGCTTTTTAAAATGACAAAAGTGTTTTGTCAGAATGTTTTCATCTAACTCATTTGCTGACACTGACTGTGGCTGTTCAGCAGCATGTGAAGTTACATGACGTATGAAGGTGTTGGATCACAGCAGCCCCTGTCATGTTCCCTAAAGAGATCTCACAGCCATATTCTATGAAGGGTCTTTTTTTCCTGTTCATGTATAATTAATCAGTGCCATTTTGTTTCATTTTAACTAAGGGAAAACTAAATTTACAGGTGAAATTTTTACTTCCAGGTTCATGCTGGTTTTTGCTTTTCCTCAGTTGTGAGCTGGCAGATATCTCTGAGAAGTTGTGGTCCCTGTGCACTCAAAAGTCATTTGTGGTATTTTTCTATCTTTTCTTCCTTGTTACAGTCCAGGCATAGAATGATCTTCTTAAGCCTTCATAAGGAATATAAACAGGAAAAAAAAAATTTCAAAAATTCTAGAAAATAACACTGAATCTTTCTGTATTTAGAAAACAAAGGAAACAAATCAACACAAATTAATTGCACTTCTAAAAGATTAAAAAGGGAGGTTTGTTTTTTTTTTTAATGAAAAAGTGAAGTTGAAGCTCGAGCATTCAGAGTCAAAAGGAATCAAATGAATTTGATCTTCTAGCACTGCTTGTTTTGCCAATCCCTGAAACAGATAAAGAACGATGACTAAAGAAAAAAAAAAAGGAAAAAAAAATATAGACAGAGTAAATGTAAAAACACAGTAATTAACCAACCACATAGGATTAGTCCTAGTTTTGTTCTCATTATTAGCTTGAACCTGTCTGATTTTTTCAAGCTTCCCTTACCTGCTGGGATAGAATAACCTCTCATGTGTCTCATATATAAATACATGTAGAAGTCTGCTTTTGGTGAGCTGGAAATCAGGAAGAAGTTATGAAAACTACTTTGAAGGTTCTTCAGAGTGATGTAGAGAACTGATTGGTGCAATTTCTCTGGGAGGTTATAGATTCTGTAGAAATGCTATTGTGCTTTGAGCTTTACCCTGGTTTTATGGATTTTGGAGGAGAGAAAATAATTTGCTAGAAAATAGATGAGTTGAAGTGTATACAGCCATGGTGAGTTCTCAATCAGTAATGCAGTCCCTTTTCTGACTAAAAAGATGTTTAAAATGTGCAGGAAACATGGTACAGATTAGGTAGTATACACGTGATGTGTATCCATAAACTCCTCAACTCCAGCATAGTGGCTTAAAAAAAGCCAGTTATTTCTACTGTCTTATGCGGATTGGTTTGTAATATAATTATCCGTGACTGCTTTTCTACAAAAGTATTGTGGCTTTTATTATTTAATTTTTCCAGTACATGTTACTGTCCTCAATAAAATTGGGTTGACATGAAGTAGGTTTTTTTTCAAGACACAAAAAAAGTGGGTTTTTGGCCAGAACATGCTCTGTTTAATTTGTTTGGTCAATACTAATTCTAGTTATTTTATTTTCAGTCAATATTTTGACAGAAAATTACATTGACATAGAGCTAAGTGAGTTAGTAAATAGGAGACCTGGATTCCTCTCTGATTTAAGTAAGTAACGTGATTACTGTTGATTCAGTTCAGCCAGGTCTTATGTGTGCAGATATTTACCATCATGAACAGAGAACACCTGTTTTCATGTTTATCTGAAGCGTTCTGATTTTAATTTATTTTAATAAGGAGCCTATGTAAGAGCTCTGATTTAAACTTCTCAGGGTGATTTCACTGATTTTTAAACCTGTTAGGTTTCCAGTACTCCGATTTCTTACACTGCATTGTTGGGAATAGTTCAGAGGTTGCTGTTAATGCCAAACAAAATTTCTGTCCATAACCTACAGGGTATAGATCAGATGAAGCATATTTTTTATTATATTGCTTTGGTAAAGAGTCTGCCTGAAGGGCAAAGGAAGATAAAACACGGAAAGAAGGTATGCACTCAGATTTCAGTGAAGGATTCTTATTAATAACAATTTAATTTTTTTAAGTGTTTTATCATCATGTAAATCCTTTTGTAATGAGCTACAGGCTTTCCACAATTCAGACACTTCATGTATTAAAATAGTTTCCTTTAATGATTTTGACTTGAGACAAGGGAGGTAAAGAGTTAAACAACATACCTGAATTCAGAACTGCAATTGGATATGGAATGAAATTTGGATTTGTCAGATTATATTGAAGTCAGGAGAAGATTTGCAGTTTAATCCAACTGACTTGCCTTACAAGAATCAGGGAATTACTTTTATTTTTTTTAAATAATGGCCTCTATAAAAGAAAAGTGGGAGCAATTTTCAATTTTTCAAATTATATTTTCATGGAAAATGTAACAACAAATAAAAAATGAGAAAATTTTGTGGAAAACATTCAGTTTGAATTTCTTTTGCCAAATGATCATTGCAAAAAGACATTTTAGGTTTGGAAAATGTAGGAGGGATAAGGAGGTTAGTGAAAAGAGTGTGAGAAAAAAATCCCTCTATTGCTTAGTAAAGAGCAGGGCTTGTACTTCTGTGTGAATACAACATACCTTTCAGTTACTGGTTGTAATTCTAAATACTGCTAAAACGACTTTTGTGGCCTTGTTCCAAGTACATTAGTTTAGCCTAAAAGTCACCAATGCTTCTGGGAATGTGGCTTCATTTCAGTATAATGGGATTATTCTAAGGAAACATGTGGGAAACTACACGAGAAATTGCTTATAAATTTCCATGTAAAATTGCAGCTCTCTAATAACATAGACAAGTACTCAATTTATCTGAACAAGATTTTTAGTGTCTTTCCTTTAGTAAGAAATATTTCTGAGCGCCTGTGTGCATATTGTATACATGCATAATACTTAAAGAGCACAGGGAAAATGGATCTCCTTATTCTCACTTACATGTGTGCACTTCCTGACTGCCAGCCGCAGGCTCAAACAGTGCATTGTGAATTGATCAAATTAAAAAGATGGCTTTGCTTTGCTTTGTCATTTCTGTTTTTCCACTGAGGAAATGAAGGGAGAGAGAGCCAGTGATGGGTTCATTGTTCTATGAGAAGTAATGAAGAAAGCAATAGAATTCAGAAAATACCTTGAAATTCAGACCTGCCATTGAATCAGGCAGCTACACTCCAGCAAACTGCTTTAAATGTCAATTTAACTTACAAACAGAGAGTAGGTCCATTTGATCCTAAAAATTACAGCTTTGTAACTGTGTTTTACAGCTAAATGTATAATAGAGTTCCTTTAAAGAAGAGGGAGACAAGATTGTATCATCAAAATGTGTCCATTAACTTAATCTAGAACACCAAAATCTCTGTTCTAGCAAATTGTAACAAGGGTAGTTTTATAAACATGAATCCTCTTTTGAAAAATTTAACTATATCTGTGATTATTCTTTGGAGTATCAGGCCCCTCTGTCAGAGAAAGCATGTCAGGTTAGTTGGATTTCTATTTACATTCATTTTGGCAATTACTGTACTTTCTTATCTATGCGTATGCATTTCATTCTCCCTTGTCTTACGAATTTATATGTATATTTTAAAATAGGTGGACCTAACTTACTTAGCTTACAAAATGTGGATTCTGTATAGAACTCAGCCTGAGAAATAAATAATTAGACTTTTGTCAGATCGCTTTTTTCTTATGCCTCTAATGTGCGAGTACAACACTGGGGCATTTGTGTTCCAGCCCCTGTGATCATATATTTGAAATCAAATAAAAAGCTGCTTCAGTTACAAGCAGATTTTATGCAAGCAAATACTCAAAAGCAGTAGTAATCTCTGCATAGAAGAAACCTCCATTAGAAAATTGTTCATCTGCCAACCCCCTGAAATTCTAGCTGCCCCTGTGACCCAGGAAGAAAAAAAAAAGGGAAAAAAACCAAAGCCATATACATTTCCATAATGTAGACTTTTAAGAGTAATTCTTTGCTGTTGTATCAATCAGGTAAGTAAGAGTCAATAATACAAATCAGAACATCTGGTAAACCTAATTTATTGTTAAAATTAGTTCATTTCACTTGCTGTTGAACTGACTGATATACCCTTTTTTCCCACCAAAATACTCTTTTGTATGGATACCATTCCCATGGTGCATTAAACCAGGAACTACCTAGATATCCTGCTTTCTCTGTTCGGAGAAAATAGACATAAAAAGGAACTCATATTGCCATGCAAAACATAAATACTCTGAATGAACTGAATGGGACACATTAGAAGAGTCTATATTTATCTGTATTATTTAACTTTTAATCTATTTGTTCAAAATCAACTTAAAAATAAGAGTTTTCTGTGAAAAAAATATTCTTGCTAAATCAAATAATTACTTATGGCATCGTTTTCCTGCAGAAAGTATTTTTTTATAACAAAGCTCCTGAGGATGAAGGGTTGCAACTTTCATCAAAACAAGAAAATAGCAGACAGACACAAGTAACATTCTTAAAAGCTTGAAGAATGCAGGTGCTAATTATACTTTACTTAATGCATACGAAAGAGCCTAAAAATCCATTAACAGACAGAGAACTTCATTTTCACATACAATCTTCTCTGAAAGGAAACTATGAGCAAAGAGAGCTGCTAAGAGGTCTCCTGGGATCAAATCTTTGATGGTTTATTGATCTCATTCAATGCTTTTAGAATCATTAAAAGTCACCTTTCCTTTGTCATTCAGTCCTAGGGAGTAAATTGAACATTATGTTCATGTAGGTCATTGAGTACTTTTTACAGTAGTTTATTCAAGCAAATGGAAGAACGTGCTCCTCCTAACTGACTGGCAAGATTGGGATATCAGAGAAGAAAAATTGTTAAAGAGAAACAAAGCACCAATTTGCTTTGTAATAGGCTTCTCTTGAAGAGCAAAAGATTCAATTACTTAAGTGAGGCGTCTAAAGGGGCTGTGGATATTGTATTTGTGTCTTTGTGAAAGTCCTTGTCTAAAAGAAATAATTATAGTAAATATCATAATCTTTTTCCTGTGTTAGAGGCTCAGGAAGCAAAAAAAGAAAACAAACAAGCCCCCATTCTTTCGTGATCTCTAGGCAAATACCTTTTAAAATCATGTTCAATGTAAGGCAGTAAACAAAGAGAGTATTCTGAGAAAATTACAATAAATACCCTTAGAAAAATCTTTTTCCTAGGAAGAACTCCATTATGTGTAGTATTCAATACAGATGCTCAGTCAAGACACCTCTAGGAAAAAAGCAGAACATCTGGATGCAGGATGTTGAGGGGTTTTTTAATGTTTTCTCCCTCCCATGAAGCCAGAAAGTAAATATTTTGTTGTTTATAAGCATCTTGTAGCCAGAAAGCAAAGAGCTTGTTCTAAAAGCCCACAGAAATGGTTTCTCTCTCCTCTGTTTAGTACCAGGCAGCAAATCAGTGACAACCACATGTCAATGAGCTCTACTGTTACGCTGAAGCACAGCACCCACAGCAGGAACCTCTTTTTGCTGCAATCCAAAACAGTAGTTTGCTAAATAATAATTCATCTGGTTGCCACCAGTGGTCTCTCTCTCTGTTCTTGCACTCTGATTTCCCACCCAGTGGAGAAGACTCTGGGTTATCTGTGCTGCTAGGTACCACATACAGGTTAGCCAGCTGTTGCATGACACATCGAATCCATCCTCCCCAACCCACCAAGTAGCAGGAACCGTAATTTCTCCTCACATCTTTATAGTGGTGGATTCAAATAATGGATTAAAACAATGCTTTAGCAGTTCATTTTGTGAGTTTTGGAGACCACCAGGTGTTTTGAAACCTATTTGTCCTCACCTCTGCTTAGGTGTGTTTTTAATTTCTGCGTGAATGAGTGATCAGAAAGTGTGTGTTCTGTTTGGCTTGAAAATAGTAGTTATGAAAGCCTACTTTATTTTTTAAGGAAGTTTTTCTTCTATTCAGTTTTTTATTAAATATGAACAATTTATAGAAATTTAAAAATATATAGGTAGAAATTTAACATGTCTATATTCAACTTATTTAAAATTTAGAAGTATTTTATAAGAATATAATGTAGTAATATAAGGATTTTCATGGAATTCTGAACAGAAGTATTGGTTAGAAAGTACCTCTGGGGGTTTATAGTCCAGAATCCTGCTTGAAATGGAATAATTGTGAAGATAACCTCAGCTATGGCTTATTGTGACTGTCTTGAAAACCTCCAGTGATGCACAAGGTACAGCTTTTCTCTATGACCAGTGATGCACCGCCCTCCTCATGAAGATATCAGATGACAGATTAATTTAAATCTGCATCCTGTCTCCAACTAAGGGCTGTATCAGATGTCTAAGAATGGACAAAAGAATGGGACAAATACATTTCCTCATAATACTCTTCCAGCATTAGACAGAAAAAGACTTATCAAAGTACTCTATCGACGGTGATTTTTTAATGTTTTTCTTTCTTTCTTGATTTGGGGAGGAATGGGAATAATTTTCCCTGCACAAGTATTAAATATGATTAAAAGCATATTTCAAATACTCACTTCATTTGACAGAGTCCCTGGCTTTCAGTCACTGTAAACAGAAGAGAAATAACTATTTCAATAACATTTTAATGAAAAATATAATGTGAGATCTAGACCTACTGCGTCTGTAAAATTCAGAAAACGGAATAGTGTAGATAATTTTTTTTTATTGAAGTTTTTTCGTAGCTAAAGAAGGAACAGAAAAGAAACTGCCATTCTATCATCCAAGACTATTGCTTTCCATTTGATATCTGAACTCATTCTACTGGAAATTATTGATCTTGCTACCAAACTCCTTCACTGCTTTGAGCCAAATCTCTTATCAGACCTGTTTCCTACTTGCACTTTGAAAAAGTAAAGAATATTATTCAGACTTCCTTTCTTACCCTGTCCAGAGTGATCTGTACTTCTACACTTGAGTCTTCTAAAGGTAGGAGTTTAACATTGACTCACAATCAGTTCATTTACCAGTAACCGAAGATCTCATGTAAGTTCTCCAGAATAATTTGTCATTTTGAACTAGACTGCCCAAACTCAAACTTAGCTCTTGGAATTTACATTGCTATTAATGAATTCATTTCTTCAGTTCAAGTAACCTCTGATTTAAATATGTCACTCTGCAAAGTTTGTCATAGTGGTATGTGAAAAAGATAACCAGGCTTTTTCTAAATGTTCTTTCTTTATACATTGAACAAGTTTCAAGGCCTTTTTAACTCCAAATTTCATTATTGGTACTTTCAGCAAGAACTATCAGGGTAACAAAATGCTTTCTCCTTTGAAGGTAGAGTTACCATCTTTATCTTCTTGTACTTATTAAAGATCAGTACTGGAAGTTTTAAGTGTACAATGTAGCAAGAGGTTAAAACCCACACATACAGTGACATACAGTCACTGTAACTTTGGCAGGAGATCTGCGCTCATAAAAAGAGAATTGCTTAAACAACAACAAAAAATAATGGCATGCTACTAGTTGAAACGACTCATTTTGCCTCTTTTAGTCAAAAATACCATATAAATGAAATTTAGGTTACAAGTTTTTCTTGTCAGCTGTCATTCTGACACCCCCTGCCCTGCAGTTTTAACTGTAGGAGCCATAAGATGACACACCACTTACTACAGCTTCCATCATTATATTGTATAAAGGCCGTGTCAGATGCTGGTGCCACTGGGAAATTGCTACTAGCTTGACGGAGATTATTTTTGTTTTACTTCTTTTTATGTCCCTGGCTCTATTCTCCCTTCTCCCTTCTTTTCCTTGAGGGGATCATGGTGGAGAAATAGCTGGTGTGATAAATTGATCAGCAGGGTACCATAGCAGCATTAAGCTCTCCATCCATCAGGCCTGCCGTGCATTTGAGTGAGTAGGTGCTGGTTGGCTGATATTTCAGAACCCTTTCCGAGTGATGGAAAGGCTTTCACCTCTGTATTCCAGCCTCCACCACATTAGAAATCTTTCTAACTTTAAATTGTTTCAGTGTATATAGAAATAGTAAATAATAGGATAAAAGATTTGTTCTCTGGGGGACATTTCTATGAAGCACAACAAACTCCCTTTATATTGACTGTTAAAAAAAATGCCATCAATTTTTTATTGTAAATAAGTCACTGAGGACTAAGAGTAGCAGATGAAAAGATCTCTTATAGCAATATGTCAGTCCAGTTTCTTTGGCTGTCTAGCGTAGAGTGGATTAAAATTCTTGAGTACTGGAGTTGTTTTATGGCCTCACTGTTCTGTCTCCATTGGCTAATGACATGCTGCCAAGAACAGGTACTGAGTTGCAACTTTAACCATTATAATTGTATAAATCTTACCTGTGTCTGAAAATCTGCCAGGTCCACCCCAGACCTTTCTGTGGGCATTGGTTGTAGTCTGTGTTCCCTGAGAACAGGAGGGGAGGAGGGGTTTATATGTATATTTTACCTGCCTTACTGGTTTCATTGCCATTCCCTAAACACTCAGAAGTGTGATTTTTGGATGTTAATTTCTTGAGGCCTCTGTGCTTTGCTGAACACCAGTCTTTAAAAAAGGACTGAAGTCAAACTGAAATTCAAAAGACACTGTGTAATAAAGATAGCACATCTCAGTAACAGAACCAGAAAATGAATGAAAAGTCTTCCCCCTAAATAAAAGAGCACTCTTGACAGTGCTCACCTGCAAAGTGTCTCATACTTCCAACAAAGGAGGTGAATAGAGGCCTTTTCTGAGCTCATCAGAGAAAGTTCTACCAGAAAGGGTCCTACTGCTTGTGATGTGTGGAGAACTCCATGATTCAAAGCACACTAATAAGCATAGGCAACTGATGATCCAACGAAGTTGTGCCTGGTGACCTTGCCCTGGGTGAGGAGGACACACTCTCCAGCAAGGGCAAGTGGTTTCAAAAAAGCGTCGTTACTCTTCTCCCTAACCTTTCACTTGAGGATAATAAAATTCAGTCCTATAACTGCTACTGACTGCTGCAGAAACCAGTTTAAGGATTTGTGAGATATTTAGCAAGTGTTCTTTGCCTGTTTTAAGTTGTTAATGTAGTTTTTCTTTTACAACCTCCTATCTCTTGCTTCTCTAATATAGGTGTGACTGTGCCTGCGGAAACAAAATAAGTTTTCTGTTAGTCCAAAATTTCGTCTTGAAAACTTCCACAGTAGGGTTCTTTGGGGGGTTTTTTTGCTGTTGTTTTAGTTTTCTTTTTTTTATTTTTTTTCATTGAGGAACTCATCTGCAATATATGGCTTACAGAGGATGAGGCCAATCCACCCTGTGGCCAAAATCAAACTTTCATACAGTAAAGCATCTGACACCTACTGAAGACACAGGTCTGATTGCATTCACTTTCTTGGTAAAAATGAAAAAAAATTGTATTTTGTAGATGGGGCTCAGCCAAATGAGATTAAAACAGTTAATTAAATATTTTTTTTTGCCAGTGGACAATAAATCGTCAGGGTGCAGCAAACTTCTTGTATCGCAAATGAGCCAACTTGTAGTATGAGCTGTTATTTTAGAAAGAGGTTAATCTGAAATGTATGTGAGGTGAAAAAGTGCTTGTGTATTTTAATGAAGTCTGTTTTCCTTAAGGAAAAATCTTGCCATAATTATCTAAGAGTCCTAATCAAAATTAACTGGTTTTTTTTTTCTCTTATCCTAACATAATATTCAGTGTTATGTAGCATTGCATCTTTGCTTTACACTGCAAAATATTCAGTGATGACATCAAAGGGTCTATCTGTACTACAATTTGGTATCACAAATAAGCCTTCATTCATAAGTATAGGCTTAGGGCTAATATTCATTCACTTGTAAAGAGTTTATTTCAAGCAAACAATGTATCCAGAGGAACAAGCTGAGGAGAAGCTTAATACTGTACAGAAGAAGTCTAATTCATTAGCAGAAAATCACAGGCATGTTATTAGTGAATACAACGGAGAAAAAAGTCAGTGAAGGCTACAGGATAAATAAAAATCTGTTAATCAGATTGTAAGGCTGTGTTCTGGTTTATTGTGCACGAGGCATAATTTAAATCCTCTACCAAATGAGGCTCTCCATTTCCAGCTTCTTCAGTTTAGGGTGGGCCAGGTTTACTTCTGGCACAAAATTCCTCATCTAGTGGGGTGAAAGTAAAGGGGAAATTCGTCTAACAATAACTAACTACAATGCTGCACACGTAATTGAGGTGATGCTGAAACCCATTAAAAATGGCACAAAAATCCAAGGCACTGGATACTGATGAAAGGTCAGCAACTTGGAAAAAACGGACATGAAGTGGATATGAATGTCAAAAAAACCCAACAACAAACCCCAAGAAATTCCAAGTGCTTAATTTTCACCTACTCATTAATATCTGAGCTACAATTCAGGCTTTCTATAAAGCTCCTTCACATCTCTGTGTTAGAACAAAAATGTCCTAAAGGATGACTCTTTGACAAAAGAAATCTGATATCAATATGGAGAATTCAAGAATTTCTGGGAATTCTATGCTGGGTAAAGACCAGCAAAACTCAAGGGCAGCTTTGTAGTCATGTAAATCCACCCTAGGGTCAGGCAATATCAGCCCTGATACATCAAGAAGTGGTCCTTATACCATTAGTGCCATTTTCAACTCTGCAGAACCAAATTCAGTTTTGTGTTTGCTCTCAGATTTGGTCAAGAAGCACAGAATGAAGTGACTGAAAGGAAGGTTGTTCTATTCATAACCGTAACAAAAAGTGAATTGTAAATGTCTGTATGTTTTCTGAGGAGTAACGAGGGTGATTAAAGATTTCGTGCACAGACTGGGTTTCATGCACAGGTTAAATTAATATCTGTAACGAGAAAAAGATAGATGTATTGGATGAACACATAGTGAAATGGCAGTCAAATAAATTAGCATTAGCTTCTAATTGTTTTAACACACAAAGGACATCATTCCACAAGCAAAGCTTAAATAAAGCAAACAAAATGTATAAAAACCAAAAAAGCTTTGATGAAAACCATTTTAGTGCAGGGTGCTTCCTGTGTACTCATTTTCATTCAATGTGCTGCTTACATTGAACCACACCCATCTGCTGCACTTCTTCAGGTTTGGCTGATGTTCATTCAGGAAAGCCTGTCTCCTATCTGCAGGCCTCCCTCTTTTCCTGCACTGGGTTCAGGCAAGTCATCTTCCATAGGAGGCATCTACTTGTGAGGGTGACCCAGCCTGCTTTAGCTCTCAAAGTAAATAAAGATGTGAGCTGGGAGGATTTTCCCACCGGGGACAGCTGCTCGGAGGATGAATCCAGCCCCGATGCTGACAGCGCTGGGAACTGGCCTCGTCCCTGAAAACCCATATCGGTGGGAACCTCCTCCCCCAAACTACTCCCTTGTCTTAGGCATGAGAAGAGTTTCTGGACTGTTACACTGTCTTGTTATCCTCACTGGTTTGTTTAAAATATGTTCCTCCCTAATGCCCCTGTTATCTGTGTACGGTCCGCTCACGACATGCTCTATTGGTTTGTCTTTTTGCTCCTACCCCCCTCTCCAAGTAGCACAAAAGGTTGCTGCAGATGGCTTTCAGGGCTCTTTGTGCTCTCTCTGTTCGGGGAATAAACTCGGACTGCTGTTACAAGGGGCCCCTTCCTCTCCTTCGTCTCCACGGGCCGCTCGAGCTACCATCGGGCTCTGGCCAGCCCCAGAGAGGGGCTCAGAGCGAACAGCTCCATTCTCACCTTGCTATAGGTGCTCAGAACCCACGGAGTGTTCCACAGCCGAACACCTGAGCAAGCCGCAAGCTCGCCCCCCGAGCGGCGCAGTGAGCCCAGCGGCGTCTACTGGACAGGGGGAATAACTTGCTCAAAGCATTTTGCAGACGTTGACAAGGCTGCTCTCAGGGATGAATGATGACGAAGTGTTTCACCTCTAAGTGAGTCATAACATCTTTGACCTGAGAAGGTGTCTCAGCCATCGGTATGACCATAGTACCAATGACAGAGAGATGTTGAGACAGGGACACCGATATCCACCAGAAGAGCTGGAAAATGATACGTGGTATACTTTTTGTGAATATAGAGTTTTTGAATGTCAAGGGCCGTGTTAGAGGTAGTCTCTGAGGAAGATCTGCTGTTACCTTCTCTGCATCATGGCAGGCCCTCCTGTGGGGAACAGTGCAGAGGGAGGATGCAATACACCTACCTATGTCCTATCCATTGTTTGGGTTTTGTGCTTTTGATACAAACCATTTTATGTTTAATCCATTTAAAGCTTGCAGTGGTGCTGCTTGGCATTGGCATTCTTTTGGGAAAATCACTGGCAAAATATTCAGTCTGGATGATGATCAGGAAAGCCATCTTTGGCTGGCAAGCAGCTCTTCTGTGTCTCTCACTGGCTTTTGGTGGGAAAAGAAAGGAAATATCTTGTCAAAGCTATGTTTCATATTTATCAGAGTTGAAGAAGAGGGCTGATGTCATGTGCAAGCTGTTAGCTAAAATTAGAATAAAATGGACAGAGGCAAATTAGTAGGTTTGTGTAAGTGGCTGACAGCCAGAAGGTTGGAACTTCGTAGTAGTTTTGAAAGGTATATTAAGGGCATGAGGTACTAAATCCTTTTGACCTATAATGGAAAAGATGGACACTGTATTTCCTGGGTCTACGGCTGTAAGCCATAAAGTACTCCTTAAGGCAGTTATCAGGTTCAGAGGACAGTAAAGTCTTTTTGTCTCTTCTACTCAAATGGTCACTTTCTTGGTTCTAAACCTAATGAGATGTGTGTGAGCCACTGTATTTCTTAACATTAATGGTTGAGTAGCCATTTAATATCAGGGTCACCCTACCACAAATAGAACGAAAGGCAAGGTGTCACAGTGCACAGTGCACAATATAAAAATGGCTTAGGACACCCAGACTCTTACCTGACAAGGAAAAGGCACTTAGCCAGTTCTGTATATTTTAGCCAGTAAAGATTGGTAGAAAAAAGAAAACATCCACATTATTGGCCACTTTTGCTGGGCAATTTATTAGTGTTTTTCATCTTATATTTGTAACATGCATTCACAAAATGTGACTCTGTGTACTTTCAAGGAAAAAATACTTCATGTGGAAAAGCACAAAAAAAATGTTTCCCAAGTATGGCTTGTAGCTTTTATGTATTTATTTAAACCTTTTGTGAGTCCTTATGCAATGCAGTTTGGAGATCTTGTGGACATTGTAGCTGTTCTTGACCAATAAGGCACCAAGACCTGCTTTTCCTAATGATTTTTTGTGGCTCTTTTTTTTATTTTTAGAGCATACAGGACTATATGACCCTTGTATGACTGGTAGTCTCTCACTGATCTGGTTGGGCTTCAGTCTCACCTACACCAGCCAGCACAACTGGGCCAATCATGAGAGAAGGAAAGAGGTAAAAATATCTTGTATAAGGACAAAGCAGGAAAATTATATCTATCAAATGAAGGCTGGTATTTTTGAGAAGCAGAGATGACTGCCTGCATGACATATGCTTGCACCTACTTTTATTCCAGGTTTTGTATGCTCACTAATCATGTGCACACAGTTTCTCTGCGGTAATTTTGAGAACCAAGCCAGACTGGTGTTGCTGACAAGAAAGTTAAAGCAAAATTACCTTGCTGCAGAGTTTTCAAGGCTAATAAACCCAAACACATAAATATGACTTCATGGTCCTCTGACCCTGTCACTTTGTGTGCTGTTTATTGCTTTACCCTTTACAATACCAGCCACAGGCTGCCAACGAACAGACTTTTCCCTTATTTTGGTGTCAGACCATTGCTCTGACTAACCTTGAGAAGTATTTTCTTACCCAGCTGTTGGATTGCTTGTGTATCCTACTAAGGTTTTCTTATTGCTTTCTCCTTTTTTATTTAGAGAAAGGTATGTCCATGGAATGTCTGTAGTCCTTGCTGCTCCTTATGTGTCACATCCAAATATACTTTAAACGTTTTGCATTTCAGGCAGAAAAGACTCCCAATCTCTCAATGAGCATCCTTCAGATTATGGGGTAAAAATTCAATCAGTTAGATATATCCATGAGCTGGCATTCCAGCTACACCTCATTTATGCTGAGACTCTAAACAGACTGTCCTTCCAGCCATACCCATTCAAACATGACCTTATCTGAAAACATATTCATCACAAATGTCCCTTTAAGGCTTTACTGGTCATTATATTGGTGTGCAGTGGGGCTTTTACTTGCTTTAAATTCCTCTAGAGGAATACCTCCAAACATGTTGAGACTGTGCTCTGAAAAGTCAGGCGTATGTCTGAGGGTTTCTAGAGCCATTTCTAGGAAGGGCTGAAGATGTAATTCAAGGAAAACACAACCTTCTAGAACTCAAGTATATTTAAACATACTTAGTCTTACCTTAAAACAAGAACAGACTTTGTGAAGTTTTTCTTCCATGGAACATGACAAGAAACTGAATTAAATAGGTGACTGGGTCCCCCACAGGGCATAGCACAGTAGGGTTTTCTGAGGGGAAAAAATAGTGTTTCTATGAGGTTTGTACTTAGTTCCCTGCTGTGTCGTTTCAGAACCCCTAATGTGCAATTAGAGGAATTTGCAAACTGATCTCCAATTTCACTTGAAACACCACCTGGTCTCACTTCTCTATAGTCAGGGAGTGTTTCTCCATGTTTTATTAGAAGTTGAGCTGATTGGCTGGGAGAAAAAAGGGAGTTGTGAGAAGAAAACTCAAGGAGATTTAAATAATTTTGAATGATTTTTTCATCTTTGAACATCTGAGTAAAATTTCCTTCTGTGTGGAATTACATGAATATCACTGTAGTTTATATAAAACTATAACTTTTTCTCATCATAATTTTCAGCACTATGAACAAAGAAAAAGTGGTATAAAAAGTGATTCTAACTTTCTTTATCACCTCTTTTTGTCCACTCTTACCAACAGGACAAATTACAGTCTGAAATGTGTAAGATTATTTTCTTTAAACCAAGATTGCAATTTCTATCAAAAAGTTGTGGTTTTAAAAGTATCAGCAACCCAGCTTTGGCACAGGTTTCATCAGTTAGACTTCATACAATTCAAGAGTCTGTTTGGACTGAAAACATCTACAATTAAATGTATTTTCTTCAAAATGCAAAATGCACAAAATGGGTTTTTCTTCAAAGTGTCATCATATGAAACCTGTTGGGAATATGGTTTATGATAATTACAATTTATTGGTTACCTAGTAACTCTTGTAAATATATTTAATAATTTGTCATTTCTACTAAAATTATGTTGAAATTCTTGTGGCAAAATTCTGCTTATTGCTAATGGTTTCTCTCCAGTCCAGCTTGCAGGAGTTGCTGTTTACTGTTCTATCATAAAATAAATCAATGGTTTGAAGTTTGAATTACACATTCTCTTCAAGAATTCCTCCTTTTTTTTAGCCACCTGATAAGCCTGCAGTCAAGATTTGTATTTTAGCCTGACTACATGGCATAATCTTCAGTTCCCAGTACAGTTTCAGAACATTTTGCTGCTCGTGTGTGTATCAGAAGGAAATCCAATCTTTTCAGAAATAATTTATCTCTTTCATGTTATCAAGAATAGCCATGTGTATTCTATCAGTAATGAAATCAGACAGAACTCAAAACACAAAAAGAACTTTTCTTGTTTTATTTTGACAGTTGTAGTTGAATTTTTCAAAGGTATTCAGTTCAGAGCCTATTCCCTGTTAAGAATCTGGATTCTGAATCTCATTTTGACACTCAGTGGATATTAACTATCACTTATTTGTGCTTTTAAAAATAGTCTTTTTTTTTCTTTTTCTTCTTTATTGATTTCTTAAAAAATTCCCAGAGGGTGGATAAAATCTTACCGATAACACAGACTCCTAATAAACCAAAATGCTAAACCCTAAAGCTCAGTGAAATTTGACAGACTTCAGTAGAAATTGCACTAACAAAATATTTCTAGAAGTGTGGACCTGATAAGTAACTGTAGTTGTATTCATATGTATAGATAATTTCTTGCCCTCTTTCAGTTTTTGTTTACGTTTAAGGACTTTGAAGTCAGGATAACATTTTCTGTCATTTTTCATGACTTCTTGTCAGATTATTGCAGAAAAAGATAGTAATCCTTTCAAGTTGCTGAGAAAAGAGGCACTTTTAATAAAAATATATAAATAAACCCTATTAATTGAAGAAAAGCTTAACAGTCAATCACATTTGATTTATAATAAATAATTGATTAGAAATAAACCTATTTTAACTTTCTTACATATCTATTCATGTCTATTTCTTGTGCATCTTTGCTTGCTATTTTAGGTGCTATATTAGGTGCTATGAAAAACAAGCAACCTCCAGATCATGATCTCTTTTTTTAGCATATGTATTATATGCCTTTATCTATATATCTGTTCAGGTATTTTACTCAAGTTTCAGAGTTTCAGACATGCTGGTTCAAACTCCACTGAGATCTGGTAGCTGACTGAGATGAATTTATAGTGTGGCGTCTTTTTGTAAACTGATGTTGGATTATGTCATTCTCAATCTTGAGACCTCCTCATGCTTTATGATGGTATCAGGTGACAAAAGGTGTGACACAGGTCCCTCCCGGGAGGGTAAGAGGAAATATTCATGAGTGAACAGAGAGACCTGGTCATTTCAATCTTGCTATGATGACCTGTTCAAATAACTCATTCATTGTATTGCATTTTATGCATATCAGGAAGATGACAGAGAGAGTGGATTATTTGCTTTAATAAGAAGCAAACAAAATTCAAATAAAATAAGCCTTTTTTGTAGATATTTTTTCATACTACATTGCTGGATGTTGTGTTTATTTTTCCTAAGAAATGAAGTTGAGTCATTGAAAACTGTTTTATATTTAGAAGCAAGCTGGTGAAATAGCCTGACTTAAAATTTGTGCATTAGTACTAAACAAATAAAGCTGGTCAGTAAGGGCTTGGTTTTGATGTGTTTATGGCTTTAGAAGGTAGATAGGAAAACTACTTTCTTGGAGGAAATTTCTTTCTGCTTCTCTGGTATTTGGTACCATGAACCATCCTCTGAAATTACTGTAGTAGCCAGTAGGTGGACAAGTTCTATAGAATGTGTAGAATGTCAAAAGAATTTTGGCTGAGGGAAAGAAAATAATTATTTATTTAGAAATAATTTCCCATGGCCTAATTCTGAAATGATGAGTTCATAAGACAGAAAATAAACATCACCTTCCTTCTGTTAGAAATATATATATATACACACAGTTGTGCTGCAAAATAATTAATTCAAACCCCAACAATAATACAAGCAATTCGTGTAAGATACAGTTCCTAAACAAAAGGTTTTTTATTTCCTAGGAAATAAGTACTCTGGTAACTGTAATGGAGGTGAAATAATTTGGCTACTTTCCAAATTGGTTTGTTTTCTAATTTTCTCATTTTTTTCCTATCAAAGTGAAAGGACCTGGCATCTTAGTGCCAACCTTTGTGCTTTAATTACCTCTGGAAGATCTTTTTTTTTACATAAATAGCAGTTCATAGAGGGCTGTGCACCTGGACTCTTTCTAGGGTAAATCAGTGTCAATGTACGTATTTTCTTGATGTGTCAAAGTAGACAACTAACAATTAAAGCTTTGGGAACTTTGTTAATTTTGAGAAGTTCAGCCTACAAATGCACAAATGTAACTGTTAGGTCTGGCCAGACAGCTCAGGGCAGTAGGACTGACCAAAATGTTGAATATGTTGGGGTATTTGTGCCAGAATGTCTCCGTGCTGAAACTGCTGCTAAGTTTCTACTTTTTATCTTGAATTAAACACAAAGATGAGGACTTGGACTCTTGGTTTGCTTAGAATAAGACTTTCATCCAAGCTAACATTGATTTATCCCTAATATGGATTGGCTCATCATACAGTTTGTTTTCTTGTCATCTGCTAACAACACGGAAAACTCTTTTTCTTTCTTCTCACTTCTTAAGGAGCATGACACAGCCTGCATTGCAGTCCTCAAAACAAATGTGCTCTCTTTAGCTTAAGGGAAAACTCAACTTTGAAGAAATCCTTTCTTTTCTTCCTTAAAATTCAGTGTCCCGTAACATTATCTCATCTCTTTAAGTGTTCAGAAAAGTTTTCCTGCGGCTAAAATTTTGCTTTTAATTTTTATCCTAAACTTGTAGTTCAGATGTAAAATGAAATGAAACACGTTTTTGCCTGTGATCTTCACTATATTTACGTGACTTAGAAGTGACAAATTTGTTGTTTTCCCCATTCTACAAGTGAGCTTACATGGTGGTATTGTCACATGGTGGAAAAAAAAGAAAGAAAAAGTAAAAAGAAAATGAAGGAAGGTCAGATTCTGAAGTTCTTAGCCAAATCTTTCTTTAGGCAAATATTAAGCTCACTGGGATTTGGTTTAAATGAGTTACATTTACTTAATTAATTAGGAGCATATATTTAAACTATCCTTTTAGTCCCATCTCTTTATTCTGGCTCAAATTGTAAAATTTCTAGATTTCTTTTTTTTTAATGCCACACATACCAGAGTAAGAAAATATAAATATCTGTACCAAAAGCTGACCCAACTCTACACTATATTTTTATTACCAGTTACTGTTTAGAGAACATAGCAAAATAGTAACCACGGAGTACTGGGCTTGTAGTAACTGAAGGAGTGCAAACAACGAGAAGGAAAAAGTCTTCTCTGTTTGGGGACTGGTATTCCTAGTCTCATTTATTACTGTTTCAGAAGTTTTTTTTTTCCTATGTTGGACCAATGTCTCAATGTAGAGGATTTGAAGATTGGGAGATACCACAGCAAGTGTTCACAATGCCTTAAGCTGTATTTGGTAGGAATTTGATAATTTCATTTCCACATACAAATTCTGCAGAGATCAATCCTAGGCTATGAGTTAGATTCCCTGCTGAGCCACTTCATAGCTCTTGATTAGCTATGGATATTATAGTAATTGGGTCTGTTAATGCCTACCTTCCCCGCGAGGTGTTAGCCAAACCTGTTCATTAAAATAATGACCACAGATGAAAAAAGAGGCAGAGGGAGAGAGAATGTAAAGGTATGCATAGTATTTTAAGACCTTGGAATTATAATTCCTTCTAACACTGTGTTCAGAAACTGTTCAAGAATACTATAACAGCTGCTACTTTACAATTAACATGCACTATTAATTGGGTTCAGAAAATGTATCTTGGCAAGTGAAAGGACAGAATCAATCACCTTTGTGCAACGCTACAGATTTTTATTACCCATATTCACTCAAGCAACAACTCTACTTAGAAAACATTAATGTTCAGATGCCAATTGACAAAAGCACAGGGACTTATTAAATCAGAAATACTGTGACAAACTGTAGAATTTTGTGGTTTTGCTCTAGGGAGCTAATCCAGTAAAGCATTTAAGAGGCTGCTTAATTTTAAGCATAGAAGGACTCCCCAGAGAAGGTATAAAACAGATGCTAAAGTGTTTTCCTGGATGGAGCATGCAGTTGGTCAAAATTTGTTCCTCTGTGTATTTTCTTTTTGTTTTGTTCTGTTTTGTTTTATAGGAAGATGTTAAGATTGCATGAAGCCCTTTAGAAGTCCATTATGCATGCTAACTGTTCATAGTATAGTATGAAACGTTATCATGTGCAATATAAATATGAGTATTTCAGTATTACGTAGAGATCTAATAAAAAGTTACTGTGCTGTATACGGTGCTCCCATAAAGAAAACTACATCA
Source organism: Edolisoma coerulescens (assembly GCA_013397115.1). Lineage (NCBI taxonomy): Eukaryota > Metazoa > Chordata > Aves > Passeriformes > Campephagidae > Edolisoma > Edolisoma coerulescens. Next base: position 445,588 of record VWZW01003174.1, read on the forward strand.
CTGGTCTCAGAACACTTTAAAATATACAGCCTTAATCTGTAGTTCTGGGAAGCTGCTAAATCCATTTGATAGAAGTGCATGGATTTTTTCACCACGAAGCCCTCTGAGTTCAGGGAAACTGTGCAATGCAGAAAGCTGTCTGAAGACTGTGCAATACAGGAATATGTCCATGAATAAGGTAAGGGGCTTCAGTAAGTGTGACAGAGGTCCCAAACCTCAAATTTACAGGCTATCCTCAAGAACTCAGAGCTGTGCCATGTGAGATGCAGATTGAAATATTACAAGCATTTCTATCCATACACATGTTCAGAGCTTCTGTTTCCCTCTATAATCCTACTGTATTTGTTGTCCTATGCAATCTCCAAGTTATTAAAAAGATCAGTTAGTGAAAATGAGCCAAGTTTTATTCTATTTGGGGTTGATAATTATGCCTTTTGAATGAAAAATATCTACTTTTCCAAGCCTACACTCACTATGATACAAATGCTACTCCTTAACCGTAAATCTTGTACTCACATTTGTAAGCAGTTTTCCCTATGAATGTGTGAAAAAATGGAAGCTTTACCTTGAAAGGGAAACTGATTTAACCTGGGGCCTTTCCTACCCTCTTTTGGTTATCCTTTTTCTCCCTGGCTGCAGAGATAAGGAGATGAAAACTCCCTTTCACAAACTCATTTTTCCTCACATTCAAAGGCTTCCATACCATTTCTACTTTGCTCAGTATTTTCATCACCACATCAAATACGATCTCTGAAATATCTTATTTTCCTACACAATTTTTGGTGAAAAGAGAGAATGACACAGTGGCAATATTTGGCATCTCAACATATTTGAAAGGAAAAAAGTAATAATCCATCTGGCTCTGTGTTGAATATTCTTCCTGGGCTGTTTTTGATGAATACAGACCTTTCTTTTATTGATCAATTAGTAATTGTAACGAAGCTGTTCAAAACAGTTGCAGAAAAAATTAAAGGATTTTAAAGCAAGTTGATTGATTGCATGTTACTGCTGTAACTGCTTCTGTGACAGAAACCCTTTTGGCCAGCATTCAGAGAATTGAATTAGGGGAAACAGAATATGCAGTTATCACACCTGAACTAGAGAATCACCATCTACACAGTGCAATGCGAAGCCAAGCAGTGCTCCCGTCTTGTCCACACCTAGTTTGCTGACATTCATATGGAATTACTATTTACAGGTACATCCTTGAAGGGGTACAAATGTTCAGTGAGGTATTTGCATGATGAGAGTTTATGATTTGCCCTCCAGAACTACTGGGAATACAGGTAAGCAGCCAGCAGCTCTTCAGACTGAACATTACAGGTTTGGGGTCTTTTGCCTCTTTGTGAAGCAAACTGGCAGTGAATTTAGAAAGGCACGTTGACCTTGAGCCCAAAGAAATTCCTGCAGGTGGTCAACAGTGCCCATTCCTAGTTAATTCCAGCTTGAATAATTTACCATCAAATGAGACAAAGTATGTCTTGGCATGAGGCACTCCATCAAAGCCCCATTGCTGCTGTAGTTGAGGAGATCAGATCAGTTTGCATTCTCTCTTCACCTGACTGGCATGGCTTTTCAAATATCATGGAGAGTGGCTTGGCAACTACAACAACCAGTCGCTTCAGGACTCTGGAATATCAGGAAACAAATATTTAGGGAAATGATGCAGCGACTTTCCTACTATTTGCATTTCAGAGCAGGGGGAAGCCTACTACTGCTTTCACTTCTGTAAGCAGAAGTTGTTATAGTTGAGACGATGTGATTCTCCTTTTGTGAGTAGTGTGAGATGTCATGATTTCCAGTAACCCATTTATTCAAGCCTGGGGATTTAATCTCTCTCGCTTGTTCTGCACCTGATTTTTTTTTCCTATATAACTAACTCTTAAACCCAAAAATACTGTCCCAAAGCACCTCTCTTCTTAAACTGCATATTTATCCTGTTCCTTGCATAATTCTGAGAGTTCAGATGATTTGTATCTGACAGAATAAATAATCATTTCATGATGATTTTGCTACAATGTCAATTATCTTTCTTCCTTTTTCCTTCCAGTGGGTTGCATATTTAACACATCACCATATGTCTAAGGGTACTCTAGAAGGAAATTGGCTACATCGCAGGGATATGGAGTTGTTTAGGGGACTTCTCCAGTTTGTCTTGAGATGCTTTTATGTTAGAGAATACAGACTGTGGGAAAGCTTCAGCCAACTACTTAGGCAAAAGCAGTTTGCACCTAAAACTGCTAGACAGCAGAATCCCAAGTATTCTGTCACTAGCTTCTAAATTAAGGAGTTGTTTAAAATCACCATCCTGGGATAAGCAGAAATTCAGGCTTTGGATTTCAAATCCAGTCCCAAAGAAAAAGATCTTAGGAGTATGAGAGGTATTCTGAAATTGTTAACAGCACTAAACAGCGAGACCTTTTGTATGGAATATGCAGAGGTTTTTCTGCAGTGCGAACACAAAAAAATTAATCTACTTCATGGCAGGGATAATTTCCCACTTTTAAAGCATCAAATATTGAATGATTGCTGGCCAATACTGAAAATGTATGGTTTTGATTTTATGCACTTTTGATTTTTTCACATTTTTTAGTCATTACCAAAGAGGGCATAAGATTAAAAAGTTCTCAGATGTGTGTGCACAAACACACATGAATGCAGGCACTCTCTTGTCCAGCAAGCTGAAATATTCAAGTGACTTCACTGTTTTATTTAGTCACTCTATTCCGTGTAGTGTAGTCTAGAATGAAGAAATAGGATCACTAGATCTATTGATCATGCAGAGAAACACATGCTTTTATACTTCGTGTTTGTAATCCCCTGGGTTCCTCTTTCACTCAGATACCGTGATGAAGAGTAAGCTACCAATAAGATGGCAGCTTTTTAAACTCATGGGTGTTGTTACTTCCAGAGAGCTGTTAACTCCTGTGCAATTGCTTCAAACAGGCAAATAGCACGAAGTAGGACACTTTGTTAACACTGTCGACTCCTTTTAATACTTCTGCAAAAGGGTGCCTCTAAGGAGCTGTACCTGCCCAAGCTACATTGTCAAAGGGGGTCCAAAGAGACCCTGCTGTTACAAACCTGAGGTGCTTTCCCAGTTTTTATTAGGCCTTTCCAAGCTTATTTTAAGACTAAACTAGGTGTTTTCTTAAGATGCTGAAAGTATTTATTAGATGTCTTTTAAAAGTGTATGTCAGGTTTTCTGCACTTAAGAGTTCTTTCTGATAATTCAATTAAATCCCTCATCAAAGCTCCATGCTTCTCCGGGATTTCCAAACTAGCTCTAGTATCATGGACTATGACTATTTATTAGGCATAAGAATTAGCATTTTAAGTTGAACTTTATCACTATTTAGAAAGGCTCTTGAACTAACAATTCTCAACGGAAAGAGATAAGACCTTGGCGGCAGGATCTAGTAGGTGGGGTTTTTTTCAATTTTAAAGAAAAGAAATACAAAAGTAAACATGCTGAAAGCCAAAAGATCATGTGCTGAGATGTTCCTGTTCAAGTTAAAATGTGAAGCCTTAGATTCACAAGATAAACTAGTTTGCATATTGAGCTGTTGGAACCGCAGGCAAACTAATTGGAAAAATGAGAACCACTGCTAGGATGGATTTAAACTGGTTGCAGTTATTGAAGGAGCACTGGAATTTTCCTTCCTGCAAATATTAGTATTTTTCTAAGAAATACCCTGCTTGCTGGCTGGTCATGCCTGGGACAGATTGGGATTTGGCAGCCTTTCTCCTGGGTAGGCATTGATGTGCAGAAAGCATTTAGCAGGTGTGAGGAGGAAGAGCCACATGACATGCTCTGCTGTTCATATTTTTCTTTCCCTTCTTTTGAAAATGAAAATTCAGCTTAATGAGTATGCTGGTGCCTTGGTAAAAAAAATAGGATCTATTGTTTTCCTGAGGATAATCTTTTCCAGACAGTCCTGGCTTTGCAGTCTTTCCCTTGTCTTTATGTTCCAGAAGTCAGACTGGTGACATAATAGGATGTGGCTTATTTTTAAAGTCAGTAAGCTATCGTCTCAAGTGTAGAAAAGGCTGTGACAAGTCTTTAAGTTCAGCTTTATAAGCAGGGAAATGTCAAAATTTACAGCTTATTGGGCAGTACTGAAAAGTCAAACTTCTCGGCTTTAGTAGAGCTAAATTCATGAGCAGTTAGCACATCTTAGTTCTGTGCAAGGCTCAGCTTGCTTTCCTCCTTCTGTCATCTCAGGCTGCTGAAATAATTTGCATTAGGAGGCTTCAGTAAACTTTCCATAACTGCCATAATTACTCGTGGCTGCTTCGTTCCCAAGTCTATGAATTCACTGTTGAGCATTTGTAATACAAATATCCAGTCTTATTCGTATTTCCCTCCTAATTTTCACTGACTCAAAATACCAGACCCTAATTCAGCTGAATTTATCTAGTGCTCCATTAAACCTGTTTTTGCACTTGCTTTTAGCATAATAAGTTCACTGAACCTAAGCTCCTGTAGTCACAAGACTGTAGCACTTTTGCCACTAGAGGATATTGGAAACCAGGAATTAAGGGTTAGGTATTCTGGGAAGAAAGATTTCCACTGTAAATCTGTAATCCAGGATTAGGCTTCCAGCTTTGAGATCCAGATAAATTGTGACCCATTAACACATAATATGAAGGTATCCTGAATGCTCATATACAATTTGGACAAAAATTCTTTTCCACCCTTGTTTTTCCAGCAGTGTTACTTGTTCTGTGATACCAAACCCCAAACCAGCTTTATTTCTGGATGCTTTCTATACAGTATCCAGTTCTGGTATTTTCACTTGCAGTAGACTCGTGGAAAAGATCACCGAAAAGAATTCAAGGAAGCAGAGGAAAATTAGTCTGTAGGCAGAGACAGCTGAGGGGCAATTTAAATTACCTGGGATAGTTATTTAAACTATAGGAAAACATCTGATAGCAGAGGGTTAAGAAAGAATATCAGTTTTAATCACAAAGGATAACCAGACCTAGCAATAAAAAGTGAAAACTGCGCAAAGTCAACATTGAACAAGAAGCAGTTTTCTAGGAGTAAGTGTAAATTAAAAGTTTATTGGACAAGATTTCAGGCTTGCAATCATTCATAGCTTGAAAATGAGATTTTTTATATACTGTTCATGTAAAGTAATGCATTGTCACCTATTTGAACACATTTCTGTGGTGAGGAAAAGAAGCACTGTCTTGTTCAGGGATGGTAATCCTTTCTGTCCTTAGAAAGCATAACTACATTTCACTTCCCCCTCAGTAACAGGGGGAGGTGGCAGGGGAGTTTGGAAGGGCAGCTTGGAGAAACCCTGAATTGCCTGTTTTTCTCTCAGCACAATTATCAATATTATGAACATTTTAAGATGGCTTTGGCTACCCTTTCTGCTTTCTCCTCTAGAGAGGACCAGAAAGTTTTTTCCTCCCATATTTTTCATAAGAAAGGCATTCTGCTGTTTGCTGATTTTTCATTTCCATGTTCTCTGAAGCAAGGAGCACGTGTCTGATGGGAATAGTTCCGTGATACTTGCAACACTAATCTGTTCTGTGTGGATAGCACGCAAATTTTAATTACATTAAATAATCGCAGGTCTTGAAAATTAAAGCAAGGCAGTTCAGTACTGGTGTATCTGACTAAAATGACCTCTGAAATACTCCAACAACTCTGTGCCACTTTCTAAGTGATGTGATGAAATAGACTTTTCTGGTCTTGGTGTATGAAAAAATGAGTCATTTCTTGTTTCAATTTAAAGGTGCTCTTTGTTTAATTTGCATTTTAAAGGCTTACTTGTTGATTATACCATGCTTTTGAAGCAGCATGGAAAATGGAGTTTGTAGCAGCAAGCAACTGATTGGCAATGTGATATGATTCTGCCATTTGCACATCACTTAAAGGGTTCAGAGTTTCAAAATCACTTTAAGATGTGAAGCTTTAAAAATTGATTCTGTCATGTTTTAAATAAAGAGAAGACTAACACTGCTTTTTAACAAGCATCTTCAATGTGCTCAAAGATGGGTTTATCTGTATTCTGTCTTATGACTTGCACACAAGAGAGTTTTGCAGAAGAATGAGGTTGGCAGGGGGAAGGAGACAAAAAGCTTTAAAGCAATTAAGGTAGGGCAGGATGAGAGCTGGATCAGATTTTTATCAATTGTGACTGCAGGAATAAAAAAGGAATTCATGCTCTCCTTGAAGCAGGCAAAGAAACTGGAAAGCCAAAACAGTTGGGAAAATGATGGAAAGGAGTGGTTTCTATGAAAAACTGTAGACATCTCTTTTTTTTCCAGATGAATATGGCAAAATTACCAGTTACAATATGTCAACTTTGAAATAACTTTAAATCTCTATTTTAAGAAAACTTAGGTAGCAAAAAAAAAGACTTTTTCATTTTTATAAATAAATACATATACCACATCCGAAGTTGCAATTAGAAGCAAATTATGAGGTTATTAATCTCTCTCTTATAAGATAACCTATTTGGCCAAGATTTTCTCACTGTTTTACTGAGCTTCTCCTGAGACATATTGTCTCTTTTTGTTTGTATATCAGTAGTTCCGAGACTACAGCTAAAATGAGGTTGTCCTTGCTGTTAGTTTTATACAAATACAGGTAGAGACACTTTGGATCAAAAGAAATTATATTGAAAAAGCTGAAAATCTGTAGATATAGAAAAAAACCCCAAAAAGTGGACTTTTCTTACTACTATAATAAAAAATCCGGAGTTTTTTCAAAAAATATCTTAGTACATGAATAAAAAAAAAGTGTTTTTCCTTTTGTACACTAAAGATCATCCCATCTATCATCCTTCTCTTCCTTTCACCAGGAGCCCCAAATCAATTAAACACCAGCTAACTACCTCAGGTCAATTAAAGACCCCCAGCCTCATTTCCTGCAGATTAAGTCCTTTTAAAAGCTCAGAAATGCTTTGAGAAACTTGACTATTCCATAATTTAACTGTCTTGCACATCCAGTTTCACAGACTCTGTAAGAATATGAACAGTTGATGCTTGTAAACAGCCCCTACATTTTGTCTGAAGAACTGAAAAAGTGCAGATCTTCCAGTCAGTTACATACAAGTGAATCCCCAGGTCTCCATGTAGATCTTTATGCATCCTTTATCTTGCACGGCTCCACTCAAGTTCTCTGTAAATTATGCTGCTGGACAGTAACTCATCAATGCCAGGAGAGGTAGCGGAGTGCAGCAATGGACAGAAGGTACCCTTGTGCAGGAGGTAGGAATGCCCAGGAAGCAGAGAAACATGCAAGGATTGGTAATTCTGTGAGGATAAAGACTTTGTTTTCACCCAGTCCACTTCTTTGAGACTTTTCCTTATTAGCAGTCTCCCTTTTCCATTCAGAAGCCGTACCTGACACCCCTCCCTACAGTCTGAAAGACACAGGAATTTATGTAAAAAGGAAATAGCCTTCATGAAGCCTTGGATGTCTTTCCAACAGCTTCCTGCTGATCACAACATCTTGGATTATCTGGCTCCCTGAAGCCATGTCCAAAGAAGATTACAAGTCTATCTTGTAATATTTGACAAAAGTATTCCTTTTCATGCAGGAAGTCTCAGCAGATTTCTGGGTCTGATGTATAGATAAAGCAGCTATAGACCAGCAGGGGTGTGTTCTTTATTCCTGGCAGTTGCAATAATCTGGGTCAGCATATCTGCTTGACACAACTCATTATCCTTATAGCTATAGAGTCAGGAGGATGGTGTGTAAAAGGACCATGCAATGCCCCGAGGATTATTGAAATCATGTGACACAGTAGGAAAGTGGTACTTGGAAGTTGGATCTCTCCTGTGTGGTAAGGACTCAGAGTGGTAGGAAGGAGAAGAGATGAACTATGGTCAGAGGTATCCCATGATCATTAAAAATCCTCTGCTTTCCACCACAGGTGGGAAAACTAAGCATAATATTCTGGCCAAATTCCAGTTTGAGTAACTGCAATGAATTCAGTTTTAATTCCTTTTGCAGTTTCAGATGATTCATTTTAGTCTTTTTCACTCCTGCAGTAATGATGGAGACACAGGTAATATGTATATAACAGCAAAACTGTCCTACATTACCCTTTTTCTGTGCTTCAGTCCTTGTAAGAGGGGCTTTGGAGAGTCACTCCTAGGAAAGAGTGACCTCCTGTGACTTCTAATATGAGCTGGATGGGATCTAATGATCACATGGGGAAAATTCTTCCTTGCAAAGACAGTGATTCGGACAAAAGATATTTTCACATGTAATTTGAGAGGAGGAAATGCAATGAAATCCAGGGTATTTACACAGTTAATTGTGTGCCAAATGCAATGAGGATTCATATATATCTGACAAATTATGGCACGGTGCTCACGCTCTGCAAGAAACATCTATTCTTCCTTCTCCTTTTGATGAGTCTTGCTGGGATTATCCCTTTGAGATATCATTCCCTTGAGCTGACTTTTTTTCTCATGTTATCTAGTCCAGTTTTGAAGTTCACACGCTTGTTTCTTTGGTTATGGATTTGGCTATGTGAAGAGTGAGGCATGAAAATATCCACAAGACCCTTTTCCTCAGGTTCTGAATATGATATAGGAATCCTATCCAGATGGAGAAAATCTATGCAGTAGAGGCCTAGTATTTTCAACATCTTAGAAATGTGTTCATAAAACATCTCAATGTTCTTTAAAGTTAATCTTAAAAGACAAAAGTTGTATCTGCCCTTCCAAACCCTATTTGCAGAAGGATGCTTGGATAAGAGCTGAGAGTATTGTCCCGCCTTCAAAAGCCCCTACTGCCTGTGTCTTAGTATTTCTAAACACAAAGTTATACCTCTTTAAAATCTCGAAGCATTACTCATTCTGGCCTATTTTTATTCCCATCCTTCATTTTCAAAGTAACATGTAATGAAAAATTCAATTTTTAATTAATAAAGAAGCAAAAAGAGAAAAAAATATCACTGTGGTAACGGAAGATTAGATTTTGCCTTTTTATTTAATTGATAATCCTGAAGGTACTGAATTGAATTAATAGTAATTCTATTACTTTACATTTTCTAGAGGTATTGTAATTTACACCAGAAGACAGTCTTGAATAATTTATCATACATGTATTTAAACAACATAAACAAAAATGTACTAAGCAGTGTACTGAACAAGTGATATGAAAGACATTTTGAAGGTCCTACCCTTTAGGCTTTGCAGAATTGTTTCAAGTACTTGGAGTTCTGTCTTATATGATTTTTTTTAATCTATTTTATGTATGAGAGCCTGGAAATATGTTAATAGGAGACACATTGTTGCATTTTATACAACATTACATGCACCAAACAGCACACAACTGAAGTGAAATGAAGCTTTACACCCCCTTACTCCTTGTTCTGAGACTACTGCAATATGAGCCATAATGATTGGTGAAATGTAATGCTGCATTCATGATTGGCTAAACTCATAGAATTCACAACTTTTTACAAATAGGTCTGAAGCACATTCAGCATCACTCAAGATATGTTGATGTACATTCTCTTTTGCTTTATGATGATTTTAATTAACTACTCTTGTAACTCAGTATTCTTCATGTGCTCCTCAGGAGTAATGGACCCAATGTTATTATTTCTTACACATATAAATCATCAGATTTTCCACAGAATTTAACACCTGGGAAATACATTGCTGTACCTGGCCTTTTGAGTATCATTTAAAAAAAAACTGGGTTTGACTGCAGTCAGGAACAGGATGCTGACTAAAGTAAGAAATCCCATTAGTCCTGTGTCCCATCTGGCATTGCCTATAGTTCTGCCTATTTTTGCAAGACCGTTCAAGTTCCAGGCTTTTGCTGCACTGCTGGGAAAGAATTTGTGTGCCTTTAGGTTAAAGTCTCATGGAACACACGGGGAGGAGAGTTGCTTCTACCAGCAGAATTACCTATGACTTCTGAGGGCTTGAATTCTCAGTGGCTCTCAATGGCATTTACCGATTCAATCAGCAAAGATACAGGTTGAAAATTTCAGCTTAGGTCCCTTAGTCACTGAGTGGAAAGAGCTGATGGCTTCCTCTCTATAGAATTTTAGAGGTTTATGAATTGATCAGGGTTTTTTATGTCTTGCCAAAATGGGAAGAGCTTGTACGTCCTTGAGGTAAGGAACAACAACCAGCAGTTCTCAGGGGTATAAAAATTTCTCGTCCTTCCAAAATTCATCTGTCTCTTTTTGTCTCTTTTGGCAGCATGGTACAATCTAATTTCAGCTCCCTCTACAAAACAATTTGCTGTTTCATTATTCTGTTACTTACAGCAGATATGTAGCTCCATTCACATACAGCATGTGAGAGATTTCTAAATGATATTGTCATTATCTCTGTTATTATTGAAAGAATTTGGACGATGTCAGAAAACTGTCAAATCCTGTGAAATCAAACTGCTCTAAATAAATAAGGAACAGAACCTGCTTATGAAAGATTAAATACTGCTCATCAGCAACACTAGCCAAGGAAAATAAATAGTGTCAGATCTCCTGGCTGTCTCAGCCATTTCTGACTGCATGGTGAGGTTATTTATTTCCAGAAGGAGGAGGAAGACACTTCTGCCAGTTGGAAAGTCCTCTACTGTCTCTTGAAAATGCCTTACCTACCAAATTGTACTGAGGTTTGTAAAAATTATGTAGGCCACTGTAGACAAGCCAACCAACTACAAGTGGGTACACATCAAGTTATTCTGGCAGCAAAGGTCTGTGCAATTACTTGACTTCCTCGAGGTTCTCCTCTTCACCAGTCACAGGCTTTCCTGGACTTTCTCTAGGTAGCAGCAGCTGCTGTCACTGACCCTCCTGAATTTGCTTCCAGTTTGTGCTTCCTTCTAAGATGTGCTAGGAATGAGTGATTCCACAGATTTAGGTGTCCTCCTTTCATGCCTGTCTCTACGGAATGAGATGTGTAGATGTGTGTACGTATGCATTTGTGGATGTGTGGAGCCACAGAGAGCGGACAGACCACACACATAAATTTTACATGCTAATAAAAGTGCTTCAGAAAGGGACACAGTATTTCGAGAACAAACTTTTGTGTGTTAGCTTTCATGTGTATGCATTCACTGATGCGTATCATTCCAGTCTGGATAGGATCTTTATCTCCTCTTTGCATTTTTTTTCCTTTTTTTTTTTCCTAAAGGCCTGAGCAGAAGGAGCTTTACCAGAGCTGGAGTTTCTTAAGTTCTTTATCATGATAGTCAGAGAGCCATATCTGCTGGGCTTTTTCAGAAGAGTTTATAGTCATACTGTGAGAGGACAAATTACAACTCATAATTTTTTGATTGACTGGAGGAACCTGTTGCACAGGTAAACAGAACTAAGGAAGTTTTGCCGCCAGAGATCCACACATCTTTTGCTACAAGAATTGCTTAAATTTCTCTTCTTCTATCTAATACAATCCTAGAAACTGAAAGGAAATAGAAAATAAATAGGCAGCATGGCTTGATGTACCATATTACAGCCTAAGAAACTCATCTTTGGCAAGATCAGATTCTCATAACACAGAAATTTATTGTCAGCTGTGACATAGAAAAGATAGTAATACTGTCAATCGGTTCTAAATCGGGTCTAGGCCTCTGCTGAACTTTAAAATAAATGTTCTGGGTATATCAGTGATGGTAGCATAGTGTTCTAACATTAAGAGAAATTGTTAAAAAAGGTGTGGTTTTGCAGCCGTTGTCAACTGCCTCAAAGTGACAATGTACAGCTATCTGAGAATGTACACTCAAGCCCTCTGTTTTAAATCTGGCACACAACTATTTGTGCTCTCGAAAATCTTTCTAGAATATGAGTCTGTTGATCCTGAGGTCTGCATGTCAAGAAAATGTGTATTTTCACTGAAGTAGTTAATTTCTGGTTAATTTTGAAAATTAATTGAGGCAAAGAAAATTTAAGAAACCTTACTGAATTCTAGAAGGATTCTACCAAGAGGTAATGTTGTTTAGAGAGCAGCAATTTAATCAGAATGTAATATTCCACTTTAAAATGTCTTTATGGGGATTTAATTTGTGTGAATAGCTCTCTGCAGACAATCTCTTAAACATATATATATGGCTCATAGCACCCATGGCATCTGAGCACTGTACACTTCCTCTGTGATATGGTGAAGTGCTGTCATTGCAAGTTTCAGACACGGTAACAAGGCACAGAGGATCCTATTTGCAAAGATATTTATGCACTCAGTGAGGACAATAAGGGCATCGTTATAACTCTTTCCAAACCAATATTTTCTGTCCAACTATTTCGAATGTTTGTCCTTCCCTTACTCCAGGCTCACATGCTTCTCCAGGACCCTGCCTTCATTTTTGATATTATTATGTGTGCATCTGATGCTGAGATTTCTCTGCACTGCTCCTGACAAATGCAAATCTGAACCCACTGTTGAGGCCAAGATTGCCCTTCCTTGAAAGTGTAAAAAAGCAGAGTGCGTGTTGTGAGGCCATCTCAGCCCACGCTCTGGAGAAAACTGGAAACTTAGAGACTTTTAGTAGCATAATTTGGATTCAAGCCACCTAAATGGTCCAGCATGGTGATAACTATACCTGCTATGGTTTTGTCCATCACCAAATGTCCTGACATCAGCTCTTTTAAATCCTAATTTGGACATGCTGAATTACCTGGGATCTTTGTTAACCTTACCTATGCCATTACTAATATAAAGAACTAGTTATTGACTTCTTCATGGCTACCTCCAGCCTTCACCTCATTGTACTCAAATCATGTAAGAAGCATGAATTCCAGGGAGGTAGGAGAGAAGTGCCTTTCCACTCAAGAATGAGACTTTTCTTCTACTGTATAATTGAAGATGATTTTGACAATTAAGACAGTAATAAAAGTTAAAAGCAAAGCAATGGAAGCAGACAGTCTCAAAATTATTTTTTCCTTTTAACAAGCCCCTTTTTCTCTAAACTGCTTATACCTCCATGCACAGAAATATCTTTACAGAAAACTAAAATCAGTCCGTAAATTAGGCTAGCCTAAAAGATTATTTTTATTTTCCCTGAAACCATAAATGTGGCAATTATGACATATAAATTGATGTTTGATTTCCTGTTTATCTTCTTTATTTGAAACTAATGATTGTGGATTATCATTTTCTTAAAAAAAACCAAAAAACCCCGCTGCTATTGGGCTTCAGGAGCAAGCAAGTCATCCCTTATGTAAATGTTCTGCAGCTAGAGACGTGGATGCACTTCATGGCATTGGAAGCCCAAGTTTATTGGCTTCTATTCATTGTGTCCTTCCAAATCGTCTTTTCCACATCAGGAAACATCAGGCTATGCTTTGTTTTGAAGGCTTGGCTGTTCCACCTCCCCACCTCAAAGGCAGAAAGTGAACTGCCTGTTAGCAGCCCAGTAGACAACACAGACCATTAGATAGAACTATAAACGGTGAAAGGTAATTAACAAGAGATGGTTTAGAAAAATTCATTTCAGACAAGCCTAAGCAGTGACATTTTTAGCTGGTAGACATTAAGATAAAATCAACTGCATGTATTAGCTATAGAATTAGTCATTAACATTTAAATGTAGCCGGGAGGCAGAAATGAGATGTCCTGCTGGCAACAGCCACAGGACGTATGTACAATTCTCAAGAGTGAAAGCTGTTAATTGACAAGGAAGAAAGGCAGACTAAGGGACCTGGTAGGTGAAAATCATCTCTAGCAGATATCTGTTCACATGCAGATATACCAGACAGCTCTTTGCAGTAACATAAGATCTTTAGCTGTGTGGTTAAGCTTTTGTGCAGACTGCTGCATCCTGCCATTTGGGCTGTTGATGCCGCCCAGACAGTGAGCGGGTGGGAAACTCTTCCGTTAGAAATTACACAGGGAAACAGAAAGGAATGCATACGTGCCTTCACATTCTGAGCTTTCATCTCCTTGTTTTTTCTTGTCCAAGCATCCTTTGGGCATATCCTCCTCATTTACTTCCCCACGCTACTGCTGTTATAAAAAAGCCACACCAGCTTCCACATTCCTAGACTTCAAGCATCCTAAGAGATGCAAAAGGACTGCAGAACAGTATATGACATGAAGAATTCAATTTTATACAAATTTAAGAAAAAATGAGCCACTGGATCCTCTTGTCTAGACAGTATAGTTGTGTTTCTAGGCTGACACTCTGCATCACTTTTGTGTATCAAGGCTAGAATTCCTTAAGAGGGCCATTGGCACCTTTGAAAGAGAAACCCTGTAACAGCAAATAGCATCTGTGGTAGAAACAAGGCCATGTGCCTGAAACAGTAAGGGGTCTGCTTTTGGCAAACTTCTCCAAAGCATGAGACACACATTAATTCTATTTTCTGTCAAGAGATATTTTTTCAGATTAGAAGCTAGTGTCTGGGGCTTATTCTGATTTCAGATAATTCAGGATTTAATTAGTTTGATAAGTTTTTAGACAGAAGGATAATACAGCCATGAAATTAGGCTGACGTGTAATTTTCTGATGAGAAATTCATCACAGAATCTGAAGCCAAAAATTTCTTTTTGTGGCCTGCTAAAGCTGATGTGTACAGTGTTTGACTCATACTAAGAGAATGAAACAAATCGAGTAGAACAGGTGAAATGTAAATGAAGCGCTTAATTTAAAACATGTTGTTAATATTTATTTTGTAGATCTATAGAGAAGGCTGACAGACATCTGAAATAACATTTCATTTTTCCTGATAGACCTCAACACATCCATCAGTGAATTCTCTCTCTTTTGTTTTTATCACACCTTTCATACCTATTAATTCGGAGGTTTGCCAGAGCCAGTGTGAACATCCGCTTGATAACTGGTTATCACAGTTAATACAGAAGCAAAGTAAGTTGGTTTGCAGATAGGCTTTTATGAATGACAGAGTGAATATAATTGTAGAAGGGTAAACAGTGTTAACTGAGCCTTTGAGCAAAATCTGTCTCTACTGGGAAGGAAAGAGCATCACCATTTGCTAATATTAAAACTAACTAGTTTGGTCTTGAAAAGCATAAGTGATCATTCTTCAAATCTTCTCAGCTTCCTAGTATTAGATGGTAGAGTTTTTTATTTGGTGGTGCTGCTGCTTTTTTCTTGAGGGCCCTGTATGTTTATGTGTATACACACATAAACCATCACATTCATATACATAGATATAGAGATAAAGATATATATTGGATTTTAATCTTTCCCCCTCACAACCTAGAAGTCTACTTATTTGCTAAAGGTTCCAGAATATGCAGCAAAACTTGATTTGATTAGATCTCTCTTCAATGGTTTTGATTTTAATTAAGTGGGGGTAGCTGGATATGTCTTTTTGTTTCCCTCTCTGCTTACTCTCAAATCCAGTGCATAGCAGAAACAAAAATCTGAAAACTAAGCTGTTGTTATTATTTTTTTTTCAATTATGACAAGAATTTTTACATATTCCTTTTGTATTTCTGAGTTGCAGCTAATAGGCCCCATTTGTTCTGCCTGCCAAGTGAGTCAGCAATACAACTCTGCATTTCCAACAAAGGTCATAAAGAATAAAACCCCTCTGTGAGCCCTTTAAATATTTTGCGAAGCATTTGCTAATACAGACAATTTTTGACTTCTTTAAAATACTTTTTATGTGATCAGCATAAATTTGAGGCATTTATTTGAGCTTTGATTATAGAATACCTTTTTCACAATGTTTTTCCAATTGAGCAGCTTGCACATTACAGCATTACACATTTACATTTTCAAAGCAGTAAGAGATGTACACTGAGGTCAAGTGACTTGCCTCAGGTGAGAAGGGCATTCTTGGGGATGGCTGAGAGTAGAATTCAAGTCTCCTTGCTTCATTTTCTGTTTTTCCCTGAAGACAATTGTTGTGCGTATGAAATAGTTTGGAAAAATAAGGCTGTTTTCCTGCCAGTCTGATTTCTTGATGTATGTTTAGTAAACCCTCAGTCTGTTAGAATTACAGCAGATGATAAAAGGAAAGTGTAATTAAATGAACAATATGCACAGAAAGCTAGGCTAATTATCCTGTGTTCCCTGGAATGGCTGAACAGAGGAAAAGAATACAAGATGTAGATAAGATTTTTTTCCCCTTTCATAAGCAGGAGTCAGGTTTATTAGTTTAGAGAATAGCATGAAGTAAACACTATGAAAAACCAATTCTTTATGAGCTACTTTTTCGGTATGCCTTTAGCCACTTTCCAAGATGGTTTATAATAAAGCTGAGGTCTAGTTCAGTGCTGCCATAAGGATCTCTTGTGTTCAAGTGGGCTCCCACTGCAGAAATGACAGCAAATACACTCTAGAAAATGTGTGTTTATGCACTTCAGCTGAGATGGGTGACCAGGTCTCAAGTGATGCAAATCATCCCACTTCTGAGTACATCAATGGAGTTAGACCCATTTACACTGCCTGTTTGTTTGGCACATGGTGCACACTCTGTGGGCTCTACAGGCAATGTCCCCGCTCATAAAATGTACTGGCCATACAAAGATCTAGATTTTAAATAATAAATCAGCTCTTGGACCAGTAGAAAATAGATCACTGTGTACTTGGCAGTCTAGACTCTAGTTTCAATCATCTGCTTTACAGGACATAATCTCTGTTATCCTGACAAGGCCCACTTGTCATCTTTTTTGACATTGTTCAGAAGTTGTTGTGGTAGTTTATAGATGTTAGGAGCAGCAAACTCTGAATAGTGTCAGAAGAGGTCACATATGGATTGCACTGGCTTTCAGAGAAAAATGACTACAGTGAATAAATGACATCTTGGTAACAGGATGGGATTGCAGCATGTCATTCATGTGAGGAAAACCCATATTTAGAAAAACGCAAATTAAAGGTGTTTCTATTCTAAATAAGCCAAACAACTCAGAAAATTTTCTTCTTTACTAGAACTGGGTTTTGCCTTCATTTAAGACTCTTCATTTAAGAAACTTTTGCCTGCATGTAAGACTCAGACATGCTATGGAGTATTTAATCAGGTCATCTTGATATAGAGCTATACATTCTCAGATAGTCAAAAACTCTGCTCAGCACCAAAATATTTAGTAGATATGCCTAAGAAAAATAGTATCTCTGTACTAACCCTCTGGAAACATTACAATGTCGGATTGATCATGGTAGTATTTTTAAAATTTTTATGGCTTGTGCTGGCACTCTGCTGTCCCATCAAAATAATAGTCCTATTGTTTTAGGTAGAGAGGAATTAATTACTTAAACTGGTGAGACAAATAATTTCCTTCTCTCTGTTGCCTCTGACCAGCCAGCTGGACTGGCCATACAAAATATAAAGCAAGAAAAGAACTCAACTTACTTGTAGTACAACATTTTTTCCTCATTCTGTTTCTGCAGATAAATTAATCAATCCTGAGCTACATCACATTGCTGATATTTTCAAGCTTGGAATATGTCGGTCAATAACACTTTAAATTGACTATATAAGAAGCAGATAATAAAAATGGTTGTGCATGATATTTTCTGAATTAGCCAAATATCAGAATTCCTGATCTGTGAGAGATTTCCTGGTTCTTAAAATTTTAATTTTCTTGTGTATTAGCATCACACTAAATGCATAATAAATGAAAAATAAAACTGATCTTTTATTAGAAAAATGGAGAATAGTGGAAAAAATGTTGCACTGTCCTTTTCAAAGTATCTTGTTATGAAAATTACAAAATGCATGGTACTGTTCTTTATATCCCTGACACTATATGTTTAAATTTTCAGAAATTTCCTAGAAATTTTCTATAAACATATATTAAAACACTGTAATATCTTATTAACATTTTCCAATGAAAACCTGCTTCATTAGGAAGTGTCCAAGTACCTCTGCTCTTTGTTTTACTGTTCTGTTTTCTGAATTGAGTACTTCAAATATAAGAGATGTTTGATAGACAAACAAAGTGATTATACAGACTGTGATCTGTCTATATGAAAAAGGTCTCAGGTTCTCATTATTTTTTAAGAGTAGGTTATTTTTACATATGCTTTGCAGTTAAGCTTTTAGGCAGGACCAAACATTTCATAGCCATAAAATAGGACAAAAATACTATTTCTGAACTAGTATGATGTGGAACTCTTGGGAATGGGACTTTTTTATTCTGCTTAAGTAGTTGCATATCCTATCTTATCCATTATTCAAGGCATGACTTCCTCAATGACATGTTCATAAAGTACACTAATAAATATAGAGCACGAAGGACATATCATGTTAAAGCTCTTATTTCCCAAAGAGGTCCAAAAATACACTAAAGACTGATCAGGTTTCAGAGCATCCATATAATTAAAATACAAACCACCAACATTCTGTCCCATGAAAATTTAACTTTTTTGTCTGCTTGAAAGTATTGGCTTAATATTAGATATGGTTTTATGTATACATATATCAATCACTGCAGTTGTGACTGACCTTGTGTGGTTCCTTTTATTTTCTCACTAATAAGTACCTGTTGCTGATTGTGCTCTGCAAGTTGAGCAATGAAACTCTGCTCCAGAGGAGAGCCTGAGTGATCTTTGCTGAGCAGGCTTATACTCCTTAGCATGGGTATGGAAGACTGGAAGAAAATTACTGCAGGAAACAGCTTCAGCAGCAATGCCTTGGCTCAGTGATGGAAAAGCAAAATGTTTAAAAGTCCTTAAAAATCCTTTGCAAGAATATTGTGATGATGGACTTCAGCACTTGACATATACTGCAGAAGGATAAGTGCCAGCATTAATTTTGGAAATGATCCTTGAGAACAGAAGACATTAGGATTTTAGATTATGCCTTTTTTATTTCATAACTATTGAAAATATATTTTTCATTGCATTTTGGGACAATAAGATATTTAGTCAGTCCAGTTCAGAGACTTTTTAAAGTTATTCAGTTACTATTACCCTGTGAGACTCAGTGCATGCTTAATTTCTTTTAAATGTGTAACCGCCAGTTTTAATGTGTAGTAGAAATTCTTTCAAGACTCCTGAAATTCTGTTCAATGCTGACTTCTGTTTTTTTTCTTTTTTAACTGTGAATGTTTACTGAAAACAGGCTTCTGCCGTAGTTGAGTTATATTGAAGTCAGACAGGATGGCAAACTGAGAAACTTGACTGAGGCAATGTTAATTTAATTTTAAAATATATATGCAATGCCACTTGCAGTTAATTTCTACCAATTTGCAGATAAAGTATGCTTTGAGACTGAAGGTGAAACTTCTAATTCATTGAAACTGTAAAGGTTCCTGAAATTCATTCACATCTTCTGTATTTTCCCGGCCTGTTGGGTGCTGCCACCAGATATTGAAATGTGCTGTTGCATTTTAGTTCTCAGGCAGAGGCTCAGAACTTCCATGTCTGGGCTCTGTGAGGACAAATGCCTTCCAGCAAGGCACAATGGAGACAGGAACAGGGAAAGAATGCCAAGGCAAGAGACCAATAGAAAGAAATACATTTTCTAGCTAGTCTTGTTCAGTGTGTGTGCTTGAGCATTCTGTCGTGTTATTCCACCAGTTCCAAATCCCCATTTTATAAGAACAATCTTTGGGTGAGATCTGCTTCCCTGCGCTGCTGTTTAGTCAGGCAGCTCAGACCATGAACAGACCAAGACTTGGATTTCCCAAAGCACTGCTCTGGTCACGGCCTAGGCCATTTTGTTTTCCTACCACAGTGTGCATAAACATCTCTTTGGCAAATGTGGTGACTTCTGTAACTGCTTAGTCTGCACAGTGCATGGCACAAGGGGGATGTGTGCTTTGTTCGGGTTATCCTAATACTGTAGTACCCATAACTTTTCCCAAACTTTCTGTTTAAAAGAGAGCACAGATCATTAAACATAAGACAGTCAGGATACTGACACACCTAAATATCTTCAAAAAACAAGGTCTTCAAAGATTTACACTGATAGTCCAAGAGACTTAAGTTCTTAATTCCTATGATACTTTTGTCATCTCAAGTGGACAATATCACCACTGCTTATTAAACCTTGGCTTAGGCCAAAGGCTTCATAAAAATAAAGGTATCAAGAGAATAATGGAAATTCTGTTTCTTTGCAATTTATGAACATGGCTTTCAAGCTTGCACATCAAGCAGACACTTTGGAAAATATCATTAACCTATTATTTAGCAAATTTGTAAGGGACTGACCACCCATGTCCCTTACTTCTAATGCAGCTCTACAATGGATTCTCTTATCACCAAAGCAGAAGCTGGATTGTTATTATTTGAACACTGTGACATGATGAGCCAGTTCACTGGATAAAGTTTCCATATCTCATAACTCATGAAATAATATTTGTCTTGGGAGAAAAGAACACTACCAAAGCACAGAAACCACTTTAGTGCTAGTATGTTTTTTTCAGCTCAGAAGAATTCTTGCCTATTCTTTGCACATATTTTTCAGGAGAAGTTAGGCTTCAATGCTGTTATATTTCCAGCCATAACTAATTTTTCATTGTTCAGATAGTTAAACCTTCAGAGCTTCAGCAGAGCTGCAACTAACAGGTATCTTGGGATGCTGTGAATCCAAATGTTGACATTTTGTAGCAAAGCTTGTTAGAGCATTTGCCAGGAAACTGAATTCTGTAGCACTTTAAACTAGCTGACTGCTCTTGAGCACCTTTGGCAGTTTTATTATTCCTTGCAACCATTTTCGGAGTTGGATGGGAATCATACTGTGGTGGCCAGACAATCTGTCCACAAAACACCCTTTTTCCGAAGATTCTGGATGGCTGTTTTCACTCTCCATTTGCTAACAGTCAAGTACAGGGGTGACTGAGTAGGTTTCTTGGTGCCAGTGAAAGTGGTTGAGAGCCACATAGCTTGAAGTGAAAGAAATTATCTGTATGACAATATGGCAGCATTTTTCCCTTCCACGGCATTTTTAATTCTTAAATTTAATTCTTAAAATATTTAATATATTTAATATATACACAAATTCAGTATTTATTTAATCTGAACTAATTTCAGAGTACATATTCCTAGTACTTTGAACAGGCAGGAACAAATTCTTATTCAGATCATACTAACATCCACATCTAAGATGGTCCCTGTCACAGTGGCAGCTCTGCAAACCTTTAACAAATTCAGAATCCAAGTGTGTTCACAATTAATATGTTTGATAAAGACAAATACATGCTTTTAGGATAAGAACACATTTTAATTAGTATTTATCAGTTCAAAGTAATCAGAAAATAATTGCACCTTAGGGGAATACCTGGTACCTTGGTACATGTTTTAATTTTTTTATATAGGAAACTTTAATTATCAAAGTTTTTAGGAATAAGCAGAAAAATGAGACACATGAGAGCTCCCATTGTTTTGGGAGGCCATTCATCTGAGATAAAGTGTTTCTATTTTAAATTTGAGATTTGGACAAAAAAATTTATGCTTTTTCTTGCCCCCCCAGAAATACCAACTAGTGACCAAATATTTATTTGATTAATGTATTATAGTACATTATTTCTATCAGTGAATTGTTTAATTTTGAAATATAATTTTGAAGGTTTTCATGGTGTTTTGAAAAATTCTAATTTCATCATAAACATAATTAAGGCTTTATACCATATACTTCCATGTTTACTAGGAAAAACCTCAGGAAGATAGCAAAGGAATATTTAGGAGAAATGGAAGAATCATCCTAAGAAAGTGACAGGCACTGAAAACAGTAAAATAAGATACAGAAAAGAAGTACTAAAAACACAGACCTTCCACACTCAGAGTTTATTTTTTACTTCAGTGACTACAGAAGAACTCTGCTTGCAAATGTTAACTCTTTCATTTATTCAACAGTTTTCACTCAGTTTCACAGAAATGAGTTTGCTCATGTTCATTGTTTTAGCCTAACTTAGGAGTGAGGGACCTCAGGAGGTCATCTCGGCCCATCTCCTGCTAAAGCAGGGCCAAATCACCTTGCTCAAGGATCAAGGTTCTTTGTTCCTTTCTCCAGACATGACCTTTGTATTCTTCACAGGTAAATCTCCTTAGCACTCAACCTAGAAGTCAACAACGGAAGTTTCTGGGAACTGCTCTTGCAACCTTTAAATCTGCATCTTTCGGGTGGTTTTGATAAATAAATATTAGAAAATAAAGCAGTTAACAGCCAGAGAATGCATGAAAACCTTTAAAATAAAAATTTAGAGGAAATAATAAAGGAATCAGACTGACTGAACTGAAGGTATCTTTCATGTCTGTTATTTTTTTTTTTTAAATAATAGCCACCTTTTATCCAATCTAGAGTGTCTGGGTGATAAGAAAAATATGTAATGAGCATACTTGGAAATGATAAACGTGTCCTCCCAGGCTGGTAATCACCCATAGTCAGTTGGAACAAAAATATTTGCATTTTATGGTTAATGAAGCCATTGCTTTCTTATTTTTGAGCTTATGGAAGTCCACAGATGTTCTGTGTTAAAAATTAATTTATTAATGTCTTGTAGCACAGATTCCCTTTCTGACTACATAGAGCACATTTGCATGTTGATTATTCTTAAAACCTTTTGTCTTTGTCCATAGTTTCTAATAAAAATTTGGATTACGTTGTTCATTGGTCTGAAATCCCATGAAGACTGGAGTGGATTATTTTGCTCATTGTGCTGGAGTCACTTGAAGTGGATTATGTAGTTCGCTGGACTGGAAGCACTGAATTGGGTTACTGAATCCTATTACTGTCTGAGCTCTAGGCAGATCCTTGGAATTTCTGCCAGTGGAACCCACTTTTCTTTGTTCAGTAAATTCAATCTTTAGTCACTCTTAAGGAGTTAAGAGAAGTTCTGTTTATTCTGGGCAACAGTATGTTCACCCGTTTGTCAGTAAACATCCCGTGATGAAAGTGGGAAGTGCATTAGAGCTTGCTAATAATTTTAATTGAGGTGAAAAATCCAATCAGTTATTCAGAGGCTGGAGCTCTCCAATTAAGTCTTCCTTTCATCTGACTGTGCGCCTGGTTAGACTAAACACATCTCTGTGACATTTAAACACCCTAAGAATGTGGCGATTATTTACACTCCAGTAGAACCTAAAGGACCTAATGTGCCAGACTTTGCACTGAAGGAGACTGATCTGTAATCCCTCCCTACCCCCAAGAAAATACAAACAGAATTTGATGACTGTGCAGACATGACAGAAAGAATTGACTAAAGACTGTATTTCCTTGAAGCAATTATTAGACTTCCAGGTTAAACTCTGCTAGAACATATACTGCATTTAATTATAATTCAGCTGGCATTTTTTATGCAATGCTGTGAATAATTTGGCCCATTAGTTCAACTTTAAACCAGAGTAAACAAATTGAGGTGGTGTCATGGTTTAGTCCCAGTTGTTCACTCACCCCCACTCATCCACTTCTTCACTTCCTGCCCATGGGATGGGGGAGAGAACTGGAAAAGTGAGTAAATTGATCAGATGAGGTAAAGTGTAATAGGTGAAGCAAAGCAAGGAATTCATTCACCATTTCCTGTGGGCAGGCAGGGAATAATGCTCAGCAATAATGAAAACACCCCTGAATTATCAATACTGCTTGCAGCACAAATCCAAACCACAGCCCCGTAGTAGCTCCTGTGAAGAAACTGTTCCAGCCAAAACCAGCACAGGGTAATCACTGAGGTGAGAAGAAGAAGAAAAAACTTTCATCTTCCCAGCAGCAACACGTAACAATAAAGGATTACAGAGATAATGCTGTGAAGTTGATCTTAAAGGAATGATCATTGACATAAAAGGAATGAGGGTAATTCTGTAAGTCTCCAGGATACTGGCAGAAATTATTCTATAAAATAGGGATTTATGTCTAATAGACATGTGATTTCTTTCTAACTGGAATGCTGCTGGGAAGACATCACTTGGTTATCATGAAGAGCTTTAGAATTAATTAAACACAGACTAGTTTTTCTTACCACAATATTCTAGAGAAACTTCTGACGACAGAGTTCTAATTTCCATATGACAGATTTATAGATTTATATATTTGCAACACAGTAACATAATGTGAACAAAAACCCCTCCTTGCAATGACATCTATATCTCACCATATCAGCATATCCACAGAAGTGGAGGTACCTATGAATCAGCTTAGTTTTGGTTTTATGGAGTCTACTATGACTACAGGTGAATGAAATCTAAATTCTGATGTTTGTGTAGACAGACTAGTAGATAGCTGGATGATTTATACAAGTCAGTGAAACCCGCCAAAATTACCTGTACTTTTAATTCCTTCAGGAATTAAAAGCAGTCTCTGAAATATTAAAGAGAATTCATGAAGCATCGATAGAAGCTGAAAGGCTGAGACTTAGGCAAATACCTGAAGAAAGAGGAAAAAGGGAGTAACAACAGTAGAAAGAGAGATCTCCTTAATAAAATTAGCACCCAGCTTTCTGCAATTCCGAGCAGGCAAAGCTGGTGCAGCCATGCATTGTTTGGGAATCAGGTGCAGAGCCTCAGAGTGGCCTGAAGATCTGGGGCCAGCTCATAGCTTCACACCAGCCCTGAATTGATCGTAACCAACGGGACGTTGTGAGGCTTCCTGCTTGTGACACCTTTGTCACTATTCAGTTGGCTACAAAACCAGTACTGAGGTAGTCATGTATGTAAAAAGAGTTGTCATCTACCACCACAAAGGAAATAATTCACATGCTTAATAGACATCTATTTTAGAAATTCCAAGACATTCACTTGGGATTGACTGATAAGACCTAGGACCTAGAAGACAGCAATACCTTTTCACTGTGGAAATTGGAATGTTGACAGGATAACTCACAGTGCTTATTTTAGGCATTTGCATTGCTCCCATAAATCCTTCTTATGTACTTTCTGGAGATGAAAATCCGTTCAAGAACTATATCACCCTTGGCTAAATACAATAAAATGTGTTGTATGTGAAGTTTGCAATAGAAGTGGGAAAGAAAATAAGGAAACTGTGTGTTAGGCTACAGTAGCCTGAAGGTTTGCTGAGTGACATAGCCTTACAAAGCAGAGCTCTGCTGGGGCTATTGCTACTCTGGTTGAACACAAGGGTTTTTCTGCCACCTGTCAATGAACTTCAGGACAAAGTCCCTGCAACGGAGCCTGAGCGTAAGCCAGAACTTCCCTATTTTTCTCCTCCCACCTCAGCCCCCAGGTTTCCTTGCCCACAACATCAGTTACTCAAAGCTGAAGCCAAAGTGACAGCTAGGATGGAGATTGAACAGAGGACTCAGGACCTTGGATTAATTAAATTATCTCAGATTTAGAACTAAAATACTGAGGTACTCGGTATTCCTCTCAGTTGTCAAGCTGGTGAGGGGCCTGGACAGGAAGCCCTATGAGGAATGGCCGAGGTCACTTGGTCTGTTCAGCCTGGAGGAGACTGAGGAGAGACCTCATTGCAGATACAACTTGTTCACAAGGGGAGGCAGTGGGGCAGACACTGATCTCTCTCTGTGGTGACCTGTGACAGACCCAAGGGAATGGCCTGAAGTTGTGTCAGGGGAGGTTTATGTTGGATATCAGGAAAAGTGTCTTCACCCAGAGGGTGGTTGGGCACTGGAACAGGCTCTCCATGGAAATGGTCACAGCACCAAGCCTGACGGAGTTTAAGAAGTGTTTGGACAATGATCTTTGGCGCACGACGTGACTCTTAGAGATGGTGCTGTGCAGGGCCACGAGTTGGACTTGATGATTCTTGTAGCCCCCTTCCCACTTGGCATGTTCTGTGATTCTGTGGTTTTGTGATTCTGTGAAAACATTCACAGAATGTTAACATTAGCAGAAATCCTAATAAATGAGTGAGTTTGGGAAGAGTAAAACAATTTTCCCCAGGCAGCCAAAAAGTTCCTGCTGTTAGGAAGGTGATCCTGACACGAGCATCATTTCAAACTAGAATTTTCCATCAGGCACTGCCTGGTGCAGTCTTGTCTCTCTCTGCTTTCTTGGTGCTCACCTCTTTCTTGACCAGCTGTTTACATGTTACTGTCAGCTACTAACTGGGGCTAAACAAATGTATTTGTGTACACGTAGTGTCTGCAGTGACCGAGAAGACATTTGTCATGGGCCACCAAATTCCAGTAAAGGGATTCCTTTTTAATCTCCTAAATGATAGCAGTATAGGAATAGGAAAAAATATAATGAATACAAAATTCAGTTTGTAAGCTTTCTGCAACCAGTAATAAAATGTCATTAGTTTCTATAAACTATAGATAATTTTAACTTGATAAAACAAAAAATCAAACAGCAAATCCATTTTGATGAAGATGATTTAATCACCACATTGGAAGTTAACGATTACTTTGAGAGTGCTGTTGATGGGCATACATTAAATTTAGAGAAAAATAGGACAGTACAGACTTGTATTATATTTAAATACACTGTTAATGTTTCAAAATGCTTGATTTCTGAAAGAGAATTGGGAGGATTTAGGAGGAAGAAAGGGAATGAAGACAGGAGACATGATAGAAGCCTTGATGGCCGAAAAACTGTGATTCTGCAGTCTGTGAAGAAGACAAGAGGCTATCATTATTCAATTTGAAGGAAGAAATTATAAACAAAACACAACAGAGAACAAATAAAAAGAGAGGGAGAATGTACTTTTATCTTAAGGAAGAGAGTACAATTTTTAACTTAAAAAGCAGAGAAATTATTAGTGAATCTGGAAGTGTCCCAGAAATATTAGCATCTAGCGATGTTGAGAATGAAAGAAAAAATATGTCAGGGATAAAGCAAATTCTTGGTAAAGCTTTAAAATTTAGGTACCATATGTCATTATGCTCAGTATACAAACTAGGGGGAAAGCTGGCCAAGGGCCACTGCTCAGGCATCAGTGAGTTCATGGTGAAAAATTGTTTTTCATTCACACCACTTGTTAATCATGAGGTTTATTTCAGTCTCTTTTTGATATTTTCCTTTTCATTATAACTGCCTATTAGTTTTATTATATTTATTGGTTTTTTTTTTTTTATTTCAATTATTATGTTCTTATCTCAACCCATGAGTTTTCTCACTTTTGCTCTTCTAATTCTCTCCCCCACCCAAATGAGGAGGAGTGAGCTGCTGTGTGGGGCTCAGTTGCCAGCTGGAGTTAAACCATGACATCCTTGAAGGCATATAAACTCATATGTCCTCAAGAAAATCTTAAATCCTCGCCTTGTATGTACCAGAAAGTGAAAAAAAAAGTGTGTCAGAATGAGATCTTTCTGTCATGTGAAGGTGTTAATGAACCCCTTAGAAAGGCTCTCTGACTTAATTTTTCATGAACTTCATTAATACCAAATTTTCTATTGCAAGCGTACTGAAACCTAATCAATAGACTTGCTCATGGAAATATCTTGTCTATGGCCATCAGTCTTAAAATAAATCAATAACAGCCAAATTTCCAATGCAAGCAAGAAAGAATTGAAGGCTGCTTTTCTCATTTTTATTCTAAAATATGATGCTGTGAGTTAGCAGCTCACAGCAAGAAACTCAGTAAAAATTATATAAAGCACACTGATGCAGATTGTCAGAGCATACCTCGTTGCAAAAGTTGCCATGTAAATGGAAACAAGTTCGTCTAATTAAATCTAAACCCTTTACAGCTGTGAAACTATAAATTTTTATCTGTACTAGTAGTAGCTGTAAAATTTAATCTCAGATGAAGTAGATTTTTCTCCCCCCCCCAGATAAAGACTTACACGGAATTAGAGCATGTTTTTTGACTTCTTCCTCATGAGCACTACCTCGCAGACATCAGTGCACTCTTCCCAGCAGAAATGTTTATCAGGCTTATGCTCATTAAATAGTCTCTTTCATCCGCCCCTTTCTTTTCTGTGCAAATGGTTTTATTTTTAGTGAGAGAGGAGAGGAGCACAACCTTTTTTGCCTTTTTATATCTGATGGTCTTGTAAAAATAAAACCAGGTTTTGGTGTTGTGCTGGCCAGTGATGTTTGATGCTCCAGGGGGCTGATTCATAGTTAGGGTGACTACACTTCTGAACTCATGTTTGATCCTCATGAGAGAGGTTTTTACCAGTTCGGATTAAAGCATTCAGGAACTTTAGAAGCTAAGTACATATTTATTAATAAAAATAAATAAATAAAAAGTAAAACAAAAATGGTCCAAGAAAGACTTCAAGCAGAGGAAATAATTTTCACAACCTCAAAATTCTCTGTGTGATTCATCTGTTGCATTAATCTGCTTTGGATTTACACTGCTAAACCAAACAGGGACAGAGTCCTGTGGGCTGGTGGGCTGGTTCCAAGGGCAGGACAGACTCATAAAGACACTGTTGCCATAGCTCAGGTGCTCTGTGTGGAAAGCATAAAGAAAATCTCAGTGCACAGTAGGATAACTGGCCAGCACTCCTCCACAGTTCTAGCCTAGTTAACAAATCCTTGAATATCCCTCTAGCAGGCTCATAAAGTAATTTTATTCACAGTCTTGGGTAGTCTGGGGTTTTTTTTTGTTGGTTTGTTTGATTTTAATTTCTGCCCTCTGAGAGAATCACGTTTGTAGCAGTAAGAACTGTGAGAAAGAAATAATTCACAAAGACTTTCAGAATTCACACTGAGGCCTGTTTAATCCAAAATCAGATAAATTTCATATTTAAGGTGGTGATAAGGAGGAATGTGTTAATGCAGTTAATCCAGTTATGAACCTCTCAACTTCAGTATTTTATTCAAGTTTGATCTACAGTGAGTTCTGAGAGTTCATGCTGTATAAATCCAGATCTGCTTGATACAAACTCTGAGGAGCTGGTCTGCCCTGGACATTTTTCATACAATCCTGTTACATGTTCTCTGAGAAACAGCATTTTAGCTGGGGCATTTAAACCTGGTCTTTTGTGGATACTAAATATTTTATAGCATTCTTGCAGGAATATAAAACCCAACACAGAAGGACTGGACACTCACTGAAGAAGAAAATGGCGCTGTTGTGCCTGATTGTAAATGCTGAGGTTTCCAGCTGTATCTTTGCTACCAAAAATAGAATTACACTGTAGCACTGGAGCTACCACAGAGCAATGTAGAACTGCTTTGAGAAGTGGGAATTCCTGGAGTGGTTTGGAATCCCTTGGTACAGAGAGCAGTGCAGATCTGTCAGTGTTTGTTGACGTTCCAGTGTGTGATGGCTGCTGCTGCTGACATGAATTAGCTGGATGTTTATAAACAAGCCAAAGCAACAGGAAATATCACTGCAGTGGGATAAGCCCACAGGGAAGATAAGGTATGAGGGTATTAAGGTACAGGTCTGTGCTGATGAATAATGTCTTTATTCAGTTCTTGGTGAAGGCACAAGTTGCGTAACCTCATCCCATACCCATTCCCAAACTGCAAATTAAATCCTTTTTGCTGTAAGGCTGTAAAGCAGAGCTGGGGCTGGACTTTATTGTGCTTATGTGCAGTACTTAGAATTCTTAATAACCCAATCCTAAGCGAAGTGTCCAAGTACTATGAATAATAATCAAACCATAACAGCAGGAGGTACGTAATGAACAGAATTAATGTATCTCTTGTTCCAATTTACTAAGATTAGTAAACTTGTTATAATCCTGGTGATAAATACCTGGCACTGATATCTTCACTGTTGGCATTGTTGGAGGATCTTTTGATTACTTCTCTTCAATGCTGGGTTTTTTTCTTTCCCAAATGAGTTGCTAGACATTATATTTATGCCCAAAGTCAGGTTCATGTGTACCATTCCTGACTTATCTGTCATGAAATTAGCTTGGCAGATTCACAAGTATTTTCATCAGTATCAACACTTGGAAGAGTACAACAGACAAGTGTTGCTTTCACAGTAATTCAGCGCAATGTTGGCCTCCGTTAGAGGTTTTTATTCAGACTGGGTATCCCTATAGGCAGGGAGAACTCATCTGTTGTGTTTGATGGTAAAGGACCTTATGATTTTTTTTAATACAGTAACACTCTGCTTAAAAGCCACAGAACACAAACTGTTCTTTTTAAGAGCTCATGCTCAAGGCATTGTTTTCTACTGTGTTGCTGGAGAACAGAAGTGAGTGCAAAGAGGATATTTATCTAATCCCCAAACTTAGTAGAACACCAGACTGTAAGATTTACTGCTAAATCCCAATTTTCTTTGCCAGACTTGTTCTTCTGCGTGTGTGTGTGTGTGTGTGTGTGACTGGATATAACTTTCCAGAATTTTGCTATTCATAAATACAATAATACAACTGTTCTTTTCAACGTTTCTTCTGGGTTTCAGATACTGCAGTGAGAATGTTTCCTAGAGTAGCGTAATTTTTCAGTTAAAAAGATGACACTGAACAAGAGTATTCCAGTAAACAGTATTAGACAGATGGCATAAATTATGAACTTTACAAATTTAAATCTTTTTTCTACTTTCAACAGTGCCCCTTGACAAAGCACTTCTTTTGAAACACTGCACAATCTCAGCCACTTAGAAACATTTCATGTGTCAGGTCTCACTAGCTTTAAAAGACATGATTTTGAGTGGAGTGTGCTCATAATGGCACTAAGATGCTCTAAGGGATGTTTTATAGGGAGGAGAGTGGGGGGAATCTACTTTCAGCTTTTCTCTTTCAGAAGGCAAAAACAGAGAAGACAGAGCCAGATCTTTGGAGAGGTAAAATAAATGTGCAAGAGGCAAAGGAAGGTAAGTCCTGATTAGTTAACAGGGAAAAAAAAAATTACCAAGAGAATGGTCAAGCATGGAACAAATTGTCCAGAGAAGTGTGGAATTTCCGTTCTTGGAAATTTCTGAAAGTTCTCTAGAAAAACCTGTACATCCAATCTTAATTTTAGCTCTGCTTTGAACAGGGCATTGGGCCAGGCAAGATCCAGAGCTCCCTTCCAGCTTGCTTTATTCTGTGAGCACAAACAGGGAAGTCTGGAAACAATTGATTTTTTTTTTTTGTTGTTGTTGTTTCTTTGTTTTTGTTTTCTTTCCTTACCCATAAGGGCTTTCTACATGGAGGTGTTATAGTGCAGTGTGTGCAGGCAGGGCTTTACAGTGTGTTAGTGATCTCTCTTCTCCACACACACACCCCTCAGGTTCTGATCCATGAAGGAAAACTTAAATTGGCAGATCTGTTGACATTGCTCCACTCAGCTGTTCAACCTACTGCTCCTGCACTCAGGTGAGCTGCTCTCCTGTAGTTTGCAGCCCAGTGCCTGAGGGCCAGCCAGTGTGCCTTAGACCAACAAACTGGACTGTTGTGTGATTCATCAGCTGGTTCTCGTGTTGCTCACTAGTCCTTGAGATGGGGCTGCAGTAGGATTACTTCACCTTGAAGCAGTAAGACCCACAGAGTTTCAAAATCACTTTGTGCACTGCAAGGCTCATTTACTGCATCATAACTTTCTATGGGGATCAAAACTAATATTTTCTACTTTCAAAAGCAAAATTTAAAGCTATATGGAGCTTTAAATTATACAAGCTTTTGCTCATAGGAGGTGCTGTGTTTTTAACTACACAAAGAAAAAGGAATTAGCCCCATTATCAGAGCAGTCACTCTGAATTCACCTGTGAATAGCTATCCAATGAATCTTTACAAAACAACCTGCTCATCAGAATTTCATAGTGGGGTGCTACTTTTAAGTATTTATCTTGACATAGACTAAATTTCTCAATAAATTCTGTCCTGATATCTACTAGTAAGCATAAGCTTCCCCGTGGGATTTTGTCCCAGGTTTCCACGATAGAGGAGAAAAACAATAGACAAAAAAGATAAGTATTTTTGCATACTTTCATTAGAAAAATACAAATTCAGTCAGCTGTATGAGTTTTCCCAGAAAAGAAGAAAACTATTTACATTTAGTAACAGGCACAGAAACTATTTCCAAAGAATTCTAGAAGTATTTTGTGTTTATCACTGAACTGGAAGAAGCTTGTAGGGTTGTTCACAAAGGGACAAAGGACTTCAATACAAATAGTTTGATGAAATTATTTTTAGTTCCAGTGACTGGAACCTGTACTTGGGTTAATTTAGGACCTGTTCATGGTTCCCGAGAAACTTGTATACTTTGTGTGGCAATTGCCTTTCCACTTTGCCCCAGATTGAAGATTTTTGATAAAAAGAGGGCTTAAAACACATGTATTTGAGTAGGCTATGGGGAAATTTAGAAGAAAATTTTTGGGTGTGTTTAATTGTATGAAAAGGAATCACTGCATAATGATTGATGGTTCTTGTTCATAATCTAAACAATTGTTGCATTAGTTTTATAACTTTTGCACAGTTATATATGCCTAGATTAGTGATTTCAAAAAACATTACTCCACTGCAGCTCATAAAACAGAGTTTCTACACAAATGAAGGGTCACAGTAGAATTCAAAAGGAATTCCAATGCAAAGATCCATAAACTACCATTAGCTAGAGCTGGTTATTATTGCTGGTGCCTGAGGGGAAAGCACCCTCATGCCAGGAATTAGTACACCTACATTGACATAAGGCAATTCCAGGAGTAATGG
The DNA here is from genome assembly GCA_013397115.1 of Edolisoma coerulescens. Lineage (NCBI taxonomy): Eukaryota > Metazoa > Chordata > Aves > Passeriformes > Campephagidae > Edolisoma > Edolisoma coerulescens. The sequence goes on from VWZW01003174.1 coordinate 477,895, forward strand.
ATATTCCAGATGTAGAGTTGTGCTGTTTCTGGACCAGATGCTGTATATTTTGGGCCAGCAGCAGCAATGTCTCCAATAAAAATAAAGATATCAACCCAGTTCATTCTTTGAAAAGTCTCTGCCTCTGTCAGTACCTTTGCTGTTTGTGCTAGAATATTAGACCAGATCCACCATGTAAAATGGATTTCACCTTTAGTTGCCATTTAGTTGGCCAAACTCTAGTAACTTAGCCCATGAAAGGGTGAGCCTTGCTTCACTGGCAGAAATAGAACAGATGGCAGTTCTGACACAGGCTTCAGAAACCAGAGAAAATTCCCCAGAGAGTGATAGAGCTTGTGGCATGCTCAATTACATTGGGCTTTTAGGAATAGGGCAGAGAATTTAATATGACTTCAAGGAATCAGCTTGTTCTAAACACAAACACACACACATATACACATATAATTTGGCTGGGGTCATTTAGATTATTTAGAAACCTGTGTGGGAGAATCTTAGTGATTACACTGGGGCTGGGATGGTTCCTGTACAGAAGACCATTCACTCACGTCAGCAGAGATATATTTCACAATCCTGGGTGCAGCGAAATATCAGTGCCTGTTGATGAAATGCTTGCTGTGGAATCTGTGGGCTTAGTTGTTGGATAGTCTTCTGATTAAAAAAAAAAAATTGATGAAAGACGGTAGAGACCAAATTAATGTTTTTTACACTTGATTAACTGCTTAATATTCGTAATGTGCTCAAAGTACTGGAAACACTTGGAGGGTAAACACAGAGGCAACGCAGGACCTGAAAGTAAAAGTCAGTAAGGCCAGATTTTAATTAAATTTAAATTAAAAAGAGAGAGGAAATTAAAGTATCTATCACATTAAAAAAATTAAAACATGTTCAGCTGGTAAAAAAAAAAAATATCCATTTAAAACTAACAGTGTGGCTTTAAAGAATCTATAGAGAATTTATTGTTACAGTGAAGGAGTTTTCATGATCATCTGGGGCCAAAAATCATTTGGTTCTTGTACTGTTAAAAGAATCAGTAACCATATAAACATGTTGCTTAAAATCTAAAGTAATTAAAGAAGTTAAATTCTTATGAGATTCCATAACTTTACCCAAGAAGGTAAGACCAGAAACTCAAAGTAAAAGTGTTTTTACCAAGTTTGAAATCCAAGCATTGCTGGTGACACCATATTGCCTGTTCCTTGGGCAGAAAGGCATTACAATCAACATTTGTGTGATCAGTGGATCCACCAGTTACATTTATGGATCCTGAAGACTACTTTGGAAGGTGGCTGACAAGAAGAAAAGAAAAACAGGTGCATAAAGACAATCCAAATTTTTCTTCAGTCCTGTGTAGAGAATCAATGTTATGTGCCGTTTTAGTTACAAATACTTCTTGCTTTATATTTCATTTTTAATACAGGGTCTTTTCAATCTTTTCAGTTAACTGAAGTACTTTAGATATTTGCTCATGAGCTCTAGGTTAAATTGAAAGTGAAACAATTTTTTTTAAAAGAAAAACTTGTGAGTTGTAAAGATTGAATGCTAAACCAGTACATAACCATAATAAAAAATATCTCCCATCTGAATCCATTTACCTTAAATCTTTGATATGATACTTATACCAAGATTCCTGTATAGTTATGCTACTAGGCATAAATTTTAAAAGATAATTAATGTGGACATTCTTAGTTTATTGAATTGGGTGAAAGAATAGTCCTGCAAAAAGACTGTATTCCCTATATAAGAAAGTGAAAAAATGTGGTGCAATTTCCTGTGTGTACCAGAAAATGTTTCTGTTCAGAGGACTGACTCTACTGAAGATTTAACTGTGTCCATACAGTTGGACTTCCTATACTGAGCCACTGTGACCCCTTGGTATCACTTTGCTATTGCTCCAAAGAAAATAACAATGCCTGCTGTAGACTTATATGGGGGATGTAGGTGTGGATAAATCAACTCATTTATGTGAGGTGCTTAGGTTGTTAATGGAATATAGTACAATCAACTCAATCAACTAAATTTGAAACCAGCTTCAGTCACTTTATAAGGCGATTTATTTAATTTCCTTGAACTCAAGGTCTATTACAATTTTATTGTTCCAGTGTTCATTTGGGCTCATATCCTCTTGAAATTTATAATGAGATGGTGCATTTGCCCTATCAAAAATATATGCTTAAATTCCAATTAATGAGGCACAGAAATAAGCAAATGAGTTTTATCTGTATTACAGGAAGAGTGAAAAGTGGGCAGGAAGATCAGAATGGTAAATTATATATATTACACACTAAAATTTCCACCTATTTTATCTTTTTTTTTTTTTAATCCTGATTTTGCTTTAAATTAAATCCAGTTCTGTACTGAGCCAATCAAATTAGTTTTCACTCTCAGCTATCCAGGAATTACTCTCCAACTTCAGGATAAAATCATCTTCATTACAGACAGACACTGGCTTCCTCCTGCTGGCAGGCATAACACACTGTGGCAATATCACTTTTGTTATGGTTGATGAAACACGACACTGCTTTCAAGGACATAAAACTGTAAAATAATGGCCCCCTAGGCTGAGGTTTCTCACACTTGTTTTTTACCCTAAGGTGATGTCTTTTTTTTTTTTTTGAAAACTTTGTAAAATCCAAGTTGGGCATTTTACTAGCTATCCAAACTTGAAACACAGAAGCAAGTATTTTTCCCAACTTACATCAGCAAAAGAAACAAAAAAATTAAATGCACTTTATATGTGTTTGAATGTACATATATATGCTTTTTCCTTGAAATTCTAAAGCTATACTAAAAGTGTTTTCAAGAACAACAGAATATCTACATAAAAATCTTCTGATGGTCTCTAGCAAAGAATATAAAAACCACTTCTATTCCTCTTTCTACGTATGCTATCAAAATCCAGGGAAATATCTGAATACATTTAGAGATAGAAAGAAAAACTCAAGGGATTTCCCTCTAAAACTCACCCCTCTCATTTTTGTTACATTTATCTTACAAGTAGCTCTGACCAGTTCTTATCATGCAAGTATCTTTGTAACACCAGACCTTCCACTTGCTTCCAATTTGCCATGTTCCTTCTGTCACTGCATTTGTTGTTGCCAGATATCATCAGATTTGTAGCAGAAGTTTAGCAGTTATTTTTATTCAGATTCCAGCTTCTGGAGTCAAATGACTTCTATTACTAAGCCCAGTTTTAGTTTGGACTGAGATTCTAGTCCTCATTAGCACCTTGTAAATACAACTTTCCATAACAAAATATAAAAAAGGTTTTTATTCATCTATTGACAGTTTCAAAATCACCTCAGACCGCTGATAGTTATATCTTCTTCAACTGCTAAGTTTTTCGTTTTCACAACAGGATCTTTAATATCAGAAGTTTTGGTCATGACTATATTATATAAAAACATCAATGTGGGTGGAATTGCATAAACTATCTGAGATATTCATCAGAAGGATGCTATTCATCCATACTGGATCCTGTACATACCCTGATTTGTGCTCTATTCTTTTGTCCCCTTATTGCTGCTTGACCATTTTAGCATGCAGCAAAACAAAACCATAGAATTGTAAAGCCCTCATCTTGCAGTTTACTGGAAATGAGAACCAGAACATATCTTAAGAGAGAATGCTGGACAAAACACAACTTCCCCAGAATGTCAAATGCCAGAGTGAAATGTCCAGACTTCAGTTATGCAAGACAATACTTCTTGCAAGAATAGTTAGTTTTAATGAAAAAAAGAATTGTTTAGTCTTTTTTTAAATTTTCTGGAGAAATATACTCCTTTCCTGCCTTGATCTAATTAAAATCACTTTTAAAAACATAATCTGGTGTTTCTGCTCTTGTTAATTCAATACTTAAAAAGTAAAACCAAAACAATGTTGACTTTCTCACAGAACTGTAAAATACTTTCCTTACAAGATACCCTGACACTGGTTTATATATGTCTACTCAATAACTCCTAGCACACAGAATTCAGTGTCTTTAGAGATGTGACTTGCAAAAAATACTACTCTATAGAGCACTCAAAAGATGGCTTTGTACTTAAGGTTAACAGGGAAAATAATGTGACATTTACAGGGGTAATGCTGGGTAATGCTGTATCTTAGCTGTGTTTGTCTCACCCTTTTGTTTCTGTTACAACCAGGTATTTGCATGACATTTGTATTTAAAGAGGAAAAACACAAGAAGGAAATTGTGTTTGCACTTTATGCTGATTGCCACATTATCCTTTAGGAGGAAAACAATGGCATTTGATTATGAGAGAAGTTACTCCACAGACTTCACACAAATCACAGAGGTTAAAATTTGGGTATTCAAGAAAGGGACCCTGAGCAGGTGAAATTGAAACCATCATAACCTTCTCAAGCTGACTGTTTTTCTTTCAATCCAGAATTAATGTAAAGTAAGAACTCCACTTTGCAAACCAGACTAGACCCATTATTGACTACACACTCACTGTAGAGTAGGCATTTAAGCAGAGAAAACATCAACATTTTTACTAACTGTTCTGGGGAAGGACTTGAGAGAAGCTGGAAGAAGAGGACAGAGGAAGAATAGATTTAGAGATCATATCAAAACCCTATGAGCCAGAATTTCAACCAGTGTAAAGCAAACTCTCTTGGGGTGGACAGAGCCCTGCTATTTGTAAACTGTCTGAGGTTCTTTCCCTCACCAGCAGTCTGAAATTCCAGTAGCAGTCAAGAGGTCAAAAGAAGCTACCACTTCCACCGACTTGTGCAGGGCTTAAGTCCTCTAACATGTTTTACAGTGGATATTTTTCTCAGAGTTAAGGAAATATGGAAACACTCAGCAAACATAAAAATTGTGTCTAGTGCTCTAAAGAAAATAGTTATTGATGATGATTTTTTTGCTGAAAACTGTGGCACGGTTGTTTATGGACTGGCCAGTGATGTCAGTCAAATGTTGTATTCAATGTCACCCACTACTCAGAGAATAAACTGATCAATTTGCTCTCTCTTATTGTTTGTCTGCAAAATGGAAAATCCCCGTGCTTCTGTTAAATGCAGTGGAAAAACAAGAGAGTTGGAAGAAGCAAAATTCATTTAAGCTTTTGACATGACCAAAAGACATTGACAAGATTAGCATAGCCAAATAGCTGGAACTCCAGCTCTAGAACTGTTGGATGTCTGCCTTATTTCTGTTCAGTCCTGCAGTGTCCTTCTCTGTTTCTGGTCTGTATAAACACTGCCAGGCTGATTCTCCACTGCATTGCTTCAGTTTTCCACCAACATTATTTCAAAGATAAACCTGCAGTAATGTAGTGAGTAATCAGGCCCAGAATCAGCAATGAGCCTTCAAACTACAAAGCACCATGTCAGTGTTAGCAGCATTACTTTTCCTTATGCCCAGTTTTGCCACAGTTTACAACCCTTCTGTACTGTGCAGTCTTATTAAGCTTTGGAGATGGTGTACTTTGTGGAAAAACCTGTTGTGAAGCAAAGCATCCTGCTGAAGACTAAATGAATTTTTGAACTCTTATTTCTTGCAACTTTGCCAATAACTTGGTTGCACAGGTTCCTACAGGGACCTAATTACTGTTTTCTCTAAGTTGAGCAACTTTCTGGTTATCCTAGCAAAGTCGTGACTACAGTCACCTGTCATGGATCCTCATTAGTGGCATTTTTTTGGTTCTTCTAAATCTGATCTTCAGTACACCTAGGTATTTATGATCAAGTGACTTCAATGGAGAGATTGTACTACAGAAAAAGATGGATTTATGTCAGATTTACTATCTGTTTGCCAATGGCACCCTTACCCAATAAGAGCATAAAGTCCTCATAACAGAATTTCAGCTGTCATCCATTTTTGGAGAGAAAAATTGCAAACCTTTGCAATCTTTTTAATCCTCAGTAAAGGGAAGGCTGGAGAGAAAATACTGGTTAGCTGAGAGTCTTTTTCTCAAAATATCTCCTCTTCTTCCCTTAGGAAAAAGTACGGTCTAATTATCCAAGCAGTGGGTGAGAAACATTGATAGAAAATGTTAAACTGTGCCATTTTCATATGTTTTCTGCAGTTCTTATTCCGTAGGAGTGGTTTCTTTCGCAGAGTGCTGTGTGGCCATTTAGAAACAGCTCAGGACAATCTGAGAAAAGTTTTACTGAAATGATCTCCATCCCAAAATAGTTGCAAGACAGACTGAGGTCTATTTTTGAATGCTAAATTAACAAAATGCCTCAGCGAGTGTTGTCTGTTTCTGGTTACTCATTCCTTCTGCATACAGTAAATCCAAGGAAAAAATTTAAGAGATGATCACATAAAATATGAATTCTGCTAAACTGTTTGGTTTAGATCTCTGAGAACGTTGTATACTAAAAAGGACAGTTGCTAGTTCTGTCATTATTGCTTCAATATTATATAGTAGTATAAATAAAATGTCCCTCCTTCCCACTCCTCTCCACGCTTTGTGTGCAGCTGGATGACATGTAGTGGTACTTCAAAATCAACTTATACTTACCAGCATCGTTAAACTTAAGTGAACAGAAGTTGCTATCACCAGTGAATACTCTTCAGAATAAGAAGGGCTGTAAAGTGTATTTCTTTGCCATCTTCAGACGCTGTTCAGACTAAGATTGTTTGTGAGTCCCTGCAAACCAAGCAACAAAACATTTTCTTTGATAAAGTAATAATCTAAGCACCACTGGAGGTCAGCTAAAGGATTCTTTGTGGCATTACTGGGCTTGGATTCAACCTCTAATGGTCTGTGCCAGGCATTTTAACGGAAAATTTATGTTGGGCAGTATAACAAGTCCATTATTCCTCCCAACTCTACTTTCCATGTTGAAAGTCATAGCAGATCAACTTTAAGACTTAAAAGAATCCCTCTTCTGGCTTGTTTTTGCAGCTCCCTATTTTGCCTGACTTACCATTATTGAAAATTTCTCTCCAGTCTCCATTCACATTGATCTGTGCAGCTGCTGAAGGAGTGACTGACAAGTTCAGAACAGCAGATCACAAAAGCAAGAAGAAGAAAGACAGCAAGTCAGAATGAAACTTTCCAGAGGCCAGCACTGGTGAGGAACAGCCTGGTGAAGTGGAGCACAGAAAAGAAGTCAGGTGTGTAGTGGATGTTAATGATTCTGTTTCCTGTACAACATTTCTGGTTAGTGATTAATGAGGCTTTAGATTTGGAATGTAAAACTGGAATTTTAATATATCAACAGGTAAAATAATAAATGTTTGAAAAGAAAGTTTGGAGTGAGGGGCTTTGTCAGGGTGCTCACTACCTACAGGTATTATGAAATTGAATCAAAGGGGCCTGTCCCACCCACAGGCCCCAGTCTCTCTCAAGGCCACTCTTCCTCACAGTGAGACCTACTTGGTTCAGTACAAAAGAGATACAAGAACAGTGCCTAGCAATAAGATTTTGTCTTTCAATATTGCAATCTTTCCCTTCGCAAAATGCTGAAGTGCCACAGAATTCCTGTGTAAAGAAGCAAACTAAAGCATTAACATGTGTTCTCTTCTTTATATGACCCTTGTCTGGTAAAGAGATGATCTCTATCAAAAAAAAAGAGAAGAGAAGAGAAAGGGAGTGACTAAGAATTGGTATGAATGAACATTAGATTTTTCCCTAACAATTAAATAATGCAATGTCTTGTCAGATCTGTAAAACATGCCATCAAAGAAGATCTTTTCAGCCTATTGCAAAGAGGAAAGCCTTCATTTTATACCTGAACAAAGAACAATAGGCAAATGTTTAGTAAAGTTGATTTCTTGTGTAAACAGTGCTTTAAAATTTAAGGATATCATAGAGAAATGCTTCACAGAAGATATTTATTACTTCTAACCAATTTATACATTTTGAAGGTGAACATCTTGCTGCTGTTTGAATATGTAACTGGTATAATAATTTGCCAAAAAAAAAAACAACATTTCTTATAAAGTATTCTCTATGTACTTGAAAGTTTCTATATGAAAATTTGCTGGCTATTTTGTTATCAATAATTGCCTGGTATTGTGAACAGTGAGATGTTGCAGGTAAAATGAAGAAAGTTTATGGGCAGTCCTTAACTGTTTTCTGAAGTAACAAGCTATTTGAATTTTAAAAATATGGAAATTTACTGGAAAATTACTAATTGTCTGGCAACGCTTAGGCAACATCTTACCAAAATGATAAGGACAGGCTTTACTTCACCACTGCTTGATAAGAAAGAAAAGACAATTCTTTCTCTGAAGTCTTTTTATTTCCTTAGTTTGAAGACTTTAAGAAATATTTAAGTTTTAAAAGACTATTTATAGAGAAAAGGACTTTAATAAAATTGGAGCATGAGCTATTTTGAAATATAATTTCACATGCTATTTTTAACCCTGATTGATATAAAGGGATATCACAGGAAATAGCACCAAAATGAAGAATTAAAACTTTGGCTTCAAAAGTAATACATGAATTTTCTCTTAATATGGTCCAAACCAATGACAAATGTTTTTATTTGACAGTTGCATATTCAAGACCTGATGATGCAAATGATTCCATTTCAAAGGCTCTGAGCCAGCTAGATCACAGCACTGAGAAACAGAGAAACTCTGACCAATGCTCCCTCCAAAACCAGGACCTTAAGTGGCTCCACATGGCAGAGGATGAAAGCATCTGTGCACTTCGTATCAGTAGTCTCTGGCACTCTTGGGTTGACTCTGGCTGGCAGTCAAACACCTGCTCAGCCAGACACCCTTTCACACCTCTTCATGTATGGAGGAGAGGCTGGATTTTATGATATGTTGTTTTCTGTCATCCTCAATAAAGCCAAACCTTTGGCTGGAGTTTGGTGGAGCTGAATGTTGAAGTTGTTCAAGCTTTGTCCAAAACACTGTAAACATTCATGAGTTTCTGCTTTCATAAAAGGAATTAATAAAGATGTCCAGTTGTTACCTGCCTTTGCTGAGACTCTGACATTCTTCTTTGGTCTGAAGGCAAGTCCTTCTTGTTTAAAAATTTAGCTCTAAAATTTCTGTGCTTAGCTTTGTAATTTAAACAGTCACTTTCTATTCTGAGCAAGATGTTCAGTAGGATATCTAAAATCAGTATTGAATATAGAATGACTTCATCCACCTCTGCAAATAATCACCTCTGGGTCAATAGAATTCACTAGGCCACTGTGTAACAGAAAGAAAATAATTCTACCTCCTTTTGACACTGCAGGAAGAATTCTAATATCTAATCATTTGTGGATGAGGTAGATATCTCTACAGGTGAACATGAGTCCCTGCATTTTATTTAATCTATCTCTTGGTAATTATCTAAAATTGTATTTAACGGCATATAAGAACCTATTATATCTAAACGTTCTAAGCTGGTAAGATATTTTCTCTTTACATCTTGCCCAAACATTTACTTCTCATCCAAACTATGCTTCTCAACATTGAATAAATGACATTGGGTCACTGACAATGCTGAGTCATGATTCATTGATGCATGGAGACATTGATCACCTTCTGAAGCAAGATATTCTCTTCCTATAATATCTCGTTTTTTCTTCAAGGTCTTTCATTTATGTACCAATCAAAAGCAGCTGTTGTTCCCTTGTCAGAACAGAGAAGGTGCTTTAGAGATGATCTGTTGCTTACTTTATTTCTAATGTTCTCTCCTGTTATCTACAATAGCCATTCCCAACTACACCATCAACTCTGTAACAAAATCACACGCGTCAGTCTGTGGAAGATTCAAGTTCACATTGGCACTTAGGGTGAAGTTTTCCCTTTCTCTTTTCATTACATGACAATAACCTCAAAGAAAAAGAGTGTATTGCCTGAATCTACCAAGTTTTATTAGCTACACGATGTAGCTTATCAGTGTTAGCATGTGAAAAGTTTGAGCAACATTTGATTTAAATTTGTTTCTATGAAAGATAATAAAGTGGAGCAATATTGGTCTTACAGGTTTGTTCTTTTATGGATCAAGTCAAATGATACACAGAGCATTTTTTTGCTTTTTAGCTAAATGTGTCTAGTAATGTAACACCCAGAATATTGCAGTGGGAATACTAACGATAATAAACAGACATCACTCTATCCAAATCAAAGGGACTTGGAGATTACTCATTTTCTCTTAGAATAACAAATGGACTTGTCAAGAATAAACAGAAGTAACCATAAAAATGAAACACCTGTTATTTCTTTTTCACAGATGTAGCTGCATATGGGCAGAGATAGTTAAATATAAAGTAGTTGAAATATTATATGGAAAATTAATCACTCTATGGTTCCAAAAAATTAAACAGAACTAATAAAAAAAATAAGGAAGCTCTGAAATCTGTACCCAGTAGCACAGTTCCAATGACTCTTCTACCACTTGTACCCACATTACTGTTTTCCTAAGGATTTTTATAAAATGTTCTCTTTAAGCTTCAAATCGTCACAACGGTTCACAAGTCATTAACATTGCTTGCTCAGTTTCAGTACACTTTACAACAGTGTCAGATATCTGTTTAATTGCAACGAATACATTCTGACTTAAAATATGTCTTCTCTCATCTTATCACATTAAGATATTAAAATTTTGGCTTCTCTTTTGAACCTAGCACCAATACGATCTGGGTAAACAATGACGACATTTATAGATTCTTCGGTTCCCTACAGGAATAGATGGGTTCTATTTAGTTCATAATGAGCCAGTAATTTACATATATATCAGCATTCTGTAGATGGAATTATGATTCATTTAACAGCCAAAAGTTTAGGGCCTCTGATTTTAGCTTTCTTTTCTGTCATCATACGGCATGTGGCTTCCGAAACTTTTACCTCTGCAGGCAAAATTCTGGTTCTGCCAAATCAAGTGGAATTTGATAACTTTAATGAGATTTCATCATCTATTGCATTTTCCACTCATAAAACAGATGTGTAAATACTTCTTCCTAGCTGATATTTGTTTTTATTTTTGATAGGTAAATATACAGTATGTAGGAGAAGAAGCCCCAGTGACTCCTGTTTCTGCTAGGGTAAGATAATGAAATAATTTCAAAATAATCCTCCTTAGTGGCTGGAAAAACATGGTACTTTTTCATAAAACTTTTAACCTTTTGAAAAAAAGGCTTTTTAATTGCTATTATTACTAATCCTGATGGATTGCAGAGAGTTATTATGATAAAATATGATTTCATGTAGTATCTCTTAATTGATAAATATTTAGCTATAAGGTGTATTTCACACATAATTTGGCAGGTATCACTTCTGTACTGTATCAAAATTATAATTTACCCATTCTCTCTTCCTAAGGGATGTGGCTAGTTCCAAATGTACTATAGCATCCAGAGAAGAGTGAGTGAGATATTCTTTCAAAGGTATGAAGACCAAAGAACCAAAGAACAAGAGAGAGGGGGAAACTGAAAGTTATCTAAATTATAAGGAGAGAAACTCTCAGCATCAGAATTCAATGTGAATGCAACAGGTCATTCTTGATGTGTTACAAATCTTTTTCAGGAATTCTTCAGTCAATTTCCTAGTGCTATACCCTTGCTCTCTCTAGTCCATGGAAAGTGTATCTAAGAGAGTGTGGAAATCTGGGTGCATTTGCTTTCTGGGCAGCTTTTCTTTTTGTTTCCTTTCCTCAGCTCCTGTGCCTTTCCATGCCATCCCCCGTGAGATGGAAGTGGCAGCAGATGCTGCAGCAAGGGTGAGAGCATAGTGCTTTCACAATGTAGTGAAAGAATGCTGTCCATTTACAGGAATCTGCATGGATTGACTGACGTGATTCCCCAGGTGTTCACCACCCACTGAGTCTATTGTTGGAGGCATGAAGTTATTTACTGTGAATATTTTCTGCAGATTTCTTTTTTTTTTTGTCACAGAAAATTACCCTGGTGCTTTCAGAGCTGTCTGACAGAGATTACTTCTTTCCTTCTGTGTATGTTGTTTCCCATGGATTTTATTATTTAAAGGGTCTCATTTGTGCTTGAAAACAAGGTCTGTCTGCAAAAGTGTTTGTGATGACTGGGATGAAGAGCGTAAATGCATGGAAAAACATAGAAAATGTGTTTATGGCTTCTCGTTTGAGTGCACTGACTTCTTTGGGTGAGTGTATGGCCCAATAAAGTGCAGGTAGATGAAGTCCTGAAACTGAGTGTTACGTATCCCTAGTGCTTTTCTCTCTGCTGATTGGCTTCTCAAGAATCTGCTTTGGACCAGATGACGAAGTGTGACTAAGCATGGTTATAGACATAGATGTCTAGTTTTATTCCAATAAATGAGGGTGCCAGAGATTTGATGAAGCCTTGGGGTTCTTGCACTGCTGTTTATTTCTCCTGGTATTGGTCCAGAGTGTAGTTAACTCAATTAGGAGTATTATTTACTCCTCCAAATTACTTTGCAAACACAAAACCCCACTTAGGCCTGTAATAATACAGTAGTAAATCATTTACAGCATGATTCAGAGCTCTTCTATGTCTGTGGAATTTGCCTCATTAACTTCAATGGACTTTGCTATAGTGCACGTAAAGAAACTGATAGATTAAGAGCATAGCAGTAACAAAGCTAAAGCCTGGCTTAACTGGGTGTGTTGATATAATTCTACTTAAATATTTTTCCTGTGATATTTCACCTGCAGTTCATGACGGCTGAGAGCTAACAGAAAGTAGAAAAGCAAAGCTACACTAGCCTACATAGCAGAAGTGTTTGGTTGTGTGCTGGAACTCTTTCCCCTCTGAAAAAGTTGAGGAGCAAGTGGAAAGTTCAGCTGTAAATAGAGTACTGCCATTGCAACATTAGAACAGCTGCTAGGTGAGAATCTGAAAGGGCTTTGGGCAAGTAACATGGACTATAATCCTCCAAGTCATGGGTGAGATATGTAAACCAACATGGTTTAGTGAGCACTTGGAATAATTAATGTGACTGTGTCAGAACCCTGAGGGCACTAATGGGCCTTAGTGACTCTGACCGGCCGTTTCTGGGGCCTCCAGCCACAGCCATGAGCTTGAGAATTCTGTTGAAGCTTGACCCTACTTGGGCATGGCTGGGGGCTGTTAGTCTGGTCTTGAGCTATGCTAATCGTGACTTCCCCACCCACAGGCTAATGTCAGGACTCTGCCTTGTTATCATAAAGCTGTGTCTGACCCTGGTTGCCCTCACAAGCTGACTTCTTTGTCTTAGCCTGACTCCAGAGGTGCCTGAGGCCCTTGGCTAAGAGCTGCTAGCTCTGAGATTGCCCTTAGCTCTTGGCCCTTGTGGTCTCCTGACAAAGGAAAAAAGACTTGGGATTTTGAAGCGGCTTTTCTAACTATATGGGTATGCCATTATCTGAGAAGATTGAATAGGGAAGGAAGGCATGAATATAGATTATGAAATAGTTTTATTGTGTATCTTTAGAGGGATGATTATTTTGCTGTTTGTATAATACTAAAGTAATGCTAATTCAGGTGTTGTAGTATTCTTTGGAAACCTGTAGCTTGTTACAACAATTTCAGGCCTGCAACTCAATGAGACAACACTACTATGTATGAAGACAAGACCATATATATTTTGTTGGATTTGTTTCATGTGATTAACCAACAGGTAGTTGGTCAATATTCTTCTTCAGGTTTTTCTCTCAAACCTAGTTGTCAGTATGACCAAAACCCCTTGAGGTGCTTTGGGGGCTTTAGTACTCCCCCAGTATAATCAGTTTAGTACTTCTGAAGAAAATTCTGATAGCATGTTTGGCCCTGCTGACTAAAAAGATCAAGCTGATGCTCTTATGAGAGGTCCTCTTGAAGAGGAAGGAGGCTCTTAATTTTATATTGTATTGGTGATCATATTCATTGATAGCAGCAGGAAAACTGTTCCTTCTATGGACAGTTTGTAGTTAATGCTTCATATTTTTTAGCCACGTTTAGAAATGTTTAATAATCAGATAAGAAATTTTTTTGCATGCTTTTGAACGTTACTGAGATGATATTTCCTGAAACTTTCATATTATATCCTTAAGATGTGGAAATCAGAGACAAGTCGAGCATGGCAAAATCAAGAACAAAAAAGACCATTCTACATAACAAGCAGTGAATTCTGTTCAAGTAGTGTATGGAGTACAGATTCCTTCATACTCCTGGGAATACCCAGAAGTGTAGAAGTGTGAATAGACATTGGTGGCACTCAATGCATTTGGATGGATGCAGAACGGGACACATTTCTACAATGTAATTTTAGATTAACCAGAATTTGGGAGAATTCTTTGTTTAATTCCTGCTCTGCCTCTGGAAGCTTCTAGATAAGTATTTTTGAGGGGCTGAGACAAAAAAATTAACACTAATGTGAATAAAATTACCTATATGAGTTTGTTTTTTAGTCAGGCACAGATAGATTAGTGGCATTTGAAAGCAAAAGAGTCAGGTTAGCAGTCAGCTGAGAAACTGCATTAAAACTGATAATATGCGTAAAGAGCTCAAATATGTACAGTCTGGGAGCTGAGTCCAAACCAGTAAAAATCAACCAAAATATGACTTTCAGTGTTTAATTGGTCCTGTCTGGGTGTTAAAATTTTAAATTGTTACATTTTAGAACTTGTATATCTCTCAGGATCAGTGTGAGGTTCTGATGCCAGGGGTGACTGCTTATCCCCTCCTCTTTTTAAATACTGTAAGTACAAGGGCTCAATAATTCATGGTATTTAAAGCTATAGGGTATAGCATGAGCTAAGGGACAATAAAATAACGTAGCTTCTTCCTGAAAGATACATGTTGTACGGGTGAGGGTAAAAAAGGCTGAGTGCTAAAATGTTCAGGCCTCCTTGCTCATTGTTGCAGTTCTGTGGTAATCATTACTTTTTTGGGTACTCTGAACATATGTTGCTCTTGTGCCTGGGGTGTTCTCCATCTCAGGCTCCCCTAGATGATGTACAGGCCTTACGCAGCCATGTTTTATAGGCCCTGTGAGCCCAGTAATTCAAAAGAGCATCAACTGTGTGTGCCTTTGGCATCGGACTCCTCACATGAAATGGCATCACTATTACTGGATGTAAAACAGGATTTTTCTGTTCACCCATGCACAAGTTTGAGGTGGGGTTCATTAAAGCTGAGTACTAATCCTCTTGAGGCCTCTCTTGGGCTGTAGAACATAATCTTCATTCCTGCCTGGTCTCTGAATCCCTTTACATGAGTCCAAGATTGATATGGTATCACCAGTCAGATCCATACCAGTTACTGCAGGTAATAACAGCAGCACAGTCATTGCCAGGGAGCAGGCTAATAACTTGAAGATGGAGCTAAGAACCTAATGGATTTTTCCAGTGTAGTCTGAACTCTAAACCACAACATCTTTGGTCATTAACTGTGTTGGTGCAAACAAAGTTACACTTGGCTGCAAAAACTCTTCTAAGTGCATTACAGACACATGCTGAGGTGTCCAGACAGAAAACTATTCCCGTGCTTTGAACAAATGGGAAGAATATCCTTATGTGACATAAATAGCTCTTTGTAAACAACTTTTGGCAAGGAGTACTTCCTTTCCTTCAGTCCATTATTTTTGGTTTTGTTCCTGAACTCAACTGTTTCCAGCAATTTAATTCTCCATGTTGATCTCCTCGTAGACTTGGTCAGCAGGGGTACCAATCAATGTAGTAAAAATACATAGCACAAAATTGGGTTTAGAAGCCCTGGATCCTGGAGTATTGCATTAGCAAGGCATTCTCTAGAGCCAGAGCACACCCCTGTGCAGGGAACCTGCATGAGGCCTCATAATTAAGTCTTGCAAAAGAGTAAATTTCTCTCAAAGAACCCAAAGTATGGTAAATATTAATATAAGGTCAGAAGAAAGGAATAAATTATAGACTAAGACCTCACTTCCACTGTTCTTTTTCCTGCTTGTCCGTAGCTCTTCTCTGCCAAATCAATTGGGCTGAGTATTTCACACTTAATTTCTCTACAGACCTTTGTACAGCATGCTCCAAGTTCAGAAGTTTGGAGTAGCAACATAAGCAGGTGCTGCTAGGTCGGAATCCTTAATCTTTGAATGTGGCTCCAGGAGTAACTTTGCATTGTATTTTTTATTTACTTACTTTTTTTCCTAAATCAGTGATAGGCTAACTCTCAGGCTGGAAAGCCTTGCCTTTGTTTCTTCCCATGTCTGTTGCAGGAAGATTTAAGATTGTTCTATAAAAGGTTTCCATAATTTTCTGTTAGGAATGAGGGATATTAGTGTAAAAAAAGTTCTTTGGACCTATAACATTGAGACAGATAATCCTGACAGATAATTTGAAACACAGCAGATCTAACAAATACCTTTTTAGTCTTCAGATGAAACGAGGGATGTAAATTCAGTGTGGGTGAAACATGATCACTTTGATTTGTGGAATGCCTTGGAATGTAAGATACTGTGTGCCAGAACAATTTAAAAGGATATTTTTCTTCCCTATTTGGTTATGGAAGAGCATGTAACTTAGAGGTAAGGTAGGAGTCAAGGCAGCAAGCATTTTTCTTTCCTTCTCTGTGCAGCAAGAAACAAATTAAAGTCAGGAGAATTGAAAATGTCCTAATAGAAAATTGAATGGAAAATTGAATATCTGTTTAGAAAAGCAGGACCACAAGTTCCATTAGTAACATCTAAAGCAACATTTGCATTTAATCATCATGATTATATTCATTTGACTACCTTTTGCAGTTGTAAGTACAGAATGGCTCAAAAAAATCACAGGAAAAAATATTAAATTTTACAATGCACTTAAATTTTAAAAATCCAGCTTCAGCTACTGTCCCTATACTCTCTCCTTTTAAGACAAAGAGATGGTTGGCAGCATCAGTTTTGCGTTTCTCGGTGTTAAGAGGCTGATTTTCACTGGAAGGTTTATTTGGCATCTGCCGTGAGGTCCATGTGCAGCACTGACAACTGCTATTGCGCCTTGTAAAGGAGGCCTCTGTTTAAACCCTTTGTACTGGTGAAGATGAATTCTTTGAAGATAAATTCTTTATCTTCATAGTTAAGGCTGGTGATGTTTGCTTAGAATATAAATCATGGAAATTTACTTGATCCCTTTCCCACTCCAAATAAGGTGTTTGTCTTTCAAAGTCTATTCATATAAGGTAGATCAGAAGGTTTTTTTCATTGTGAGAATAGTAAAGTTTTTTAACAGAATGTATCAGAGGTACTGCCCAGCTGTAGTACCTGACATGTAGCAGCTAGAGCAAATAAGACCAAAACAAAACAATAATACACAGACAAAAGCCTCTAAAAATTATATCCAGATGAAGTTCCTGCTGGAGTCGCAATGACAACCTTTAGGGAGGACAAGACAACACCCAAACCTAATGAATTTCCTTGCTTGCATCTCAGAAGTGCTCCTTCATGATTTTTATTCAATGGAGACCATAATTCTCCTTGTTTATGTTCTCAAAGGTCATCTGCCCTTGATAGAGTTATTTCAGCTTTATACCTGTACAAGAACAATGTCAAGCTCAGTGAACCAATGTTTGCTCAATTAGAGCCAAGGAAATCTCTATGCAGTCGCAAATCAAATACCCAGGTCCTTCCCTGCTCTGCTAATGGTTATATAGTGCTGCTCACATACGGATAAATCCTGGATATTCCAGGCAGGAGTTACTCATTCATGACAGGATGTATACACATATATATGCAAATCTATGTCTCTGAATAGATGCATATTGAGGTACTTATATCCATGTATGCATGTGAAAATGCATATTTGTATATGACACTTTCTTTTACAAGACATTTCTTTCAAGTATTCCCGAATACAAGAACCATTTCAAAGAAAACAGTCATGTAAGGCAGACCTGGACACCACTGCTCTGTTTTCCTTTTTGGTGTCTGAATGCATATGAAAGTAAACATACCAATGTCTCCAATTTCACATGCAAATAGCTCTGCAAGGTTGGTTACCTGGTCTGCAGGTGTAGTAAACTGGTGAAGCAAAACAGTTGTTCAATTAATTGGCTGCCATGCAGCCCCAGCAATCACATACACCATGGGGTGATGATAGAAACCAAGTCAGACCACAAACCTGTGCACACAAGTTTGTAATTGGACGGATATCTCTGAAGATATTGCTAGTCCTTTCACTTTAATTTCTCAAAAAGAATATCATTGTCAAAAATGAGCAACTCATTGGGGTTTTGTTTATTCATTTAAATAAAAAAAAAGATGCCATTTTATTTTATTTGCAACTTAGGAAGGCTTAAAAACGACTTTCCTGAAAACATACCAAAAACTAGTTTCTGGGAGAAGTATATCCAAGTGCTTAGTGGGTCACAACCCACTGGAGTTGTCAAACTCTGGTTTTAGTGTATAGAACACTCAGAAAATCCAGCTGTTATTGCGACTGGGTGCACTAGCCTCATCTTTAGCTTCAGGGCTTCTTAAATGTTTTCTGGCTAGCAGCTGCTTATTATGGCCTTTTTTTTTCTTCAAAAGGATTAATAACAATACATACAAACCTCCCAAAACACATTTCAAAATGTCAAGTCCCACAAGAGGATCTAATAAAACTGCAGAGTGTCCTGTTACAGTCAGAATGATAGCCATTAGTTCAGCTCTGAATATCAGGAGACATTTAGCCAAGTGCACTCACTGGCTGTGAATCTGGTTTGACATAGACCCATTTTTCTACAGATTGACAGTTAAAAACTAGGTTCTCTACAGTCTGTAAACTGTGATTTCATACCCAGCAGTGATTTGAAAAACCACTGCTAATGCAGATTTATAATAATGAGCTCTTTGAGTGAGTACCCCCATTAGCTGCCCTATTTTCAAGACTTCTCCTATAATATTAAAAGTTGCCTTTTTTGTCTTATATTTTATTAACCCTACTTTTTTCCCTTTGCATTTTTGTTGTTACTGTTTTCAACAGGAAACCTCATAATTGTCCTAGCTACTCAGTCCCTTCTACTTCTAATGATTTCTTTATCCATCATTATAGTGTGATCACACTAATGATTGTTTCTCATACCTCTGTGGTGTAATTAATGTAATATTGCAGGCCGAAAAACATCATTTTCAAAAAGCCTCTTAACTTTTTAATGTTCATTTGCAGCTATTGAATAATGTGCTTACATTCTGAAACACAGGAGCTGCCATAAGAGAGCACTGTAGTTGTCCATCTACTGTGATATCCCATCTCAGACCACAGCCAATCACACATATTCCAAAAGAAAATATAATTTCCCCATTGGCTGTAACAGTAAAAATAACTGAATAGCACTGCCTTACCCATGGGGGAAGTTTGTTGCAATTGCATTTAACTGTTGTAGCATACCATCCACATCATTCACTCCCCGTAAAAGCCCTGCTAAATTCACTGATGTCTGGGGCATTTTAGAGATCCAGGGAGGTGAAGGGGGAAGATTAATACATCTCATTAAAACAATTGTATGCCTCTGCAGTGAGTCTGAACATAACACCCAGAGAGCTGCCTGAACTTGCACTCTTCTGTCTTTGCTTTGAATTATTCTGATGTTACATGGTGTCATCCCTACTCTCCGACCTGCCCAAGCACTCCACTTCCCAACAGAAATCTGGACTGTCTATATCCCGTGATGTTCTGCACATCTCTCCATACATTCCCCAGTTATGCTGAGATCTCTGCTCTGTATTTTGCTTCCTGGCCTGGTCTGTCTCTGTGGGTGATGCAGGATACATAATGACAAGACTTACCTTGCTGACTTCCCAGGCGTTTGTGGTTGGTTTTAAATGCCAATCTGTTAATTGGAATGGGAATGAAAAAGCAGAGCAGACCTAGTCAGTGAAGTGGGGCTGTGTCTCTAGCCTTGCATCTCCATGGAATATAGAAGCCTTATCTACAGCATTAGGAAATTCTCCTTTTGGAGATGCTTCACAGTTTAGAGCTCTGTGTGGCATAAACTTCACTTAATTTTTAAAAATGTTTTTCTGATAGTTCATTGAATAATATCCATTTAGAATACATACACCTTGCCAGGTTTCCTTCCAGGCTGTGAAGAATAAGCTGTGGGCTGCCTGCATTGCCTGGTCAGCTCAAAGAATAAAGCACTAAATGTATTTCAGACTCTTGAGCCTTAATATTGTTACTTTCTTAAGTGAGGACAGACTTTCATAACCCCTTCCTGTTGCAAATCTTCCGAAGGCCTATAAAATTTTCCTGCGAGTTCCCAGCTGAATTACCAGAACTCCTAATTTCTCTCTTGATATTAATGTGGCTCTAATTTTGTGGCAGCTGGTGGGAGATTTAAGCCATTACAGTATCATCTTAAACCTAAAGTGTGTCTGTAGAGTGACATTTGCCAAATAAGTGCCATATAACCAGCACACAAAGAGTTTTATTAAAACCATTCCTAGGCTCACACCATCTGTTTGGAAGGAAGACAAAATTCATTGAGCAAAGTGACCCAATCAAACAAACTGATGTGCAGAGTGTTACAGTAAAAACAAAGCAAAGCAAAGACAGAATGACAAATTCTGTGTTGTATTATCTTCCTCTGTTTTGGTGGGAACTCCACCTTTGATTTTAGAATTCTGGGATTTGGATTTAAAGGCAGAGGCAAGGTATTCAGGTCAAAATGCCAGTCCAGAGGATGTTTGCTTTCATTATTCATTTGGGGCTGATTTAGCACAGCCCCGCTCTGAGAAAGACAAGGCCCAGTGGGTCAGTTCTCAGGAGTCAGGCAGTCAGATCTCTTTGCTACTGTCTTGTTCAGTAACTTTAGACAAGGTGCCTTTTCCATCATATGTGTCATTTTGTCTGTTTACTCCAGGCTGTAAAACAAACATATAGTAAAAGAATTCCCAGTCAGCATTAAAATCCTTGTAATTAAGATACTGTAACATTTTTGCAAATATTCTTCATTCTTTAGTCAAATATTCAGAAATCTTTCCTACTAGCAGAGGCCTCCTGGTCTACTGCAAATGACTCACCCAGGCAGTCAATTCCCCCTGGTTTCCTAAGAAAATTTCAGAGTGGAGACTCTTTCCTAGAATTAACTCCAGTAACTTTCCATTAGAAATTTCTGTGAATACAGAGAAATCCTAGATAACTAAAAGGCTATTGAGCTTTCTCTTTCCTCTCTCAGATTCATTTGCAGTGATGTTTTGCTCACAAATTGCAGCTTTCCTCTGAGACTTGAGCCAGCTTTGGTCCCATCTAACAACCTGACTTGTATTAAATTCCAGTATTTCAGAGAAAGTTGTATAGGGACTCGCTTCATGAAATCATTTCTGAGTTAAAAGTCGCAAGATGTAAAAAAACCCAACAAGATTGCTCTCACTGAGTCTTACGGCCCAAACATCTCTCAGAGTCTTTCACTCTGAAGTTGAGGAAATTATTGTTTTGGTTGCTCATTTAAACTCCATGTGTATCATGACTAACAAAACTCACCAAGCTAAGATTTCAATTATAGTGACCAGAAAACTGCTCAGATGCTAACTTCACGTGGAAATGCTTTAGATGTGCCTGAAAACCCAGAATTTTTTCTCTACAACAGAGATCCCTACAGTGTTTAGGAAATTTAGCTCATCATCTGCACATGGGACAGGGAAACATAACCATCCTTTTATAGATAGAAAAGGCTTAGGGAAGATAACAAATTGTCCTGGAGTCACACAGGAGGTATCTTGACAGAGCGCTTATTTGAAAAGCTCAAGTTGTCTACAGGCAAAATTGGCCTTGGGAATTTGATCAATTCTTCTTTCATCACACCTAATTTCCATAGAAACAAAGGTAGAATTAGTTCTGGAAATCACCTATCAGTAAGACAGATAAGGCCTTTGGACTCCTTATTTGATTTCAAGTTGGGGAAATCCCTTTTTGCTTAATATTTTTGGCCTTCCTCAGTGAGGATTTTATTCTTAAAACCAAGTGTGAGATAGGCACTCTCTTGTAAGCAAAGCCCAGTATGACCCCCTCTTCCTTCCCTGTCCCGCAAATCCTTGCCAGAGGACAGAGCCAGAGGAAGAGGCCTTCCAAGAGCTCTTAGAGATGCCTTCCTGCTGTAACTGGAGCTGGCTTTGTCTGGATCATTTTCATTTCTGAGAAATGATGGCTTGACAGGTGGAAGGACTTCATGACTTTTACGAACAAGGACAAAAACAACAGCAGCAATTATCAGGATGGAGAGAGGGAAATACTTCCAAAGTGCTGTTGCTTCTGCTGCTGTAAATGTGGAGCATGATATATGTGGTAATTTGTGCTTTGTTTTCCCAGCTATTTCATTATACATTTACTGTTTTCAGACATACACAGCAGCCAAGTACTCTGGAATGTTTCAAACGAGAAGTGATGCACTCTCCCAGGTCACTCAGCTGAAAAGACCAAATTCCTTGACTGTGTAAGGGCAAAATGATAGATATGATGGATTGCACACAATTCAAGATGTGAACACTGAAGCAAAACACCTGCTCAGAAATATATCTCTGGGATGAACTCCTGCAGAAATTAGCTCTGTTTCAGGGGTGGAGAGGTATTCACATGCATTTACTGCAGTTGAAGTTGGCAAAGAAACATTTTCTATTTCTTTAACATGTGAATTGCAGAAATGGATTTTCTAAATGAAAGATTTCCACCACTAAATCCTTTTAAGTGTGTCCTAGTTCCCACAAGACAGCTTGGAAATTGCTCCGAGGCAACAGACACTTATTTCAATGTGTAATATTCAGTGAACCTTTCAAAATATCCTTAATAATAAAACCCCTGAGTGTGGACATCAGACTAATATAGGTGATATATTGATTACATTTTCTCTGAAATATGAACTGGACTGGTTAACTCAGTGCCCCTGCAAACCTGAGAAATGCAAACTATTGAGGGGTGAATAGAGAATATGAAGAGAAACACCTGCCTCAGCAAATTAACAGGTGTTTAATCCTCTTCTGTAAGCAAATAGCAGAAGTAATGATTTAAATCCCTGGCCTACGTGCACCTCTGCTGTGCAAGAGGAGCATAGCCACAATTTTGGTGGTGAGAAAGAAGTTAACCTAATCAAGAGTGGCAATTCATCTATGCAATAGATCTGCCTAACACACCTGTGATCATGACCTACCTCTCCAGTTTTTAGTGGGGTTACTGGAGGTGAATATAAGCCTGTGGGATATGAGCTAGCCTCATGACTTTGTCTCTTTTTTATCCAGAAACAGGGAATAAAATCAAGATGGTTTATTGGCTCTGAGGTTGATCTTGGAAAAGAGGTGCGACGTAAGTTAAATTCAATTCATACAGGACTGAAAGGGAATCTACATTTGTCTGAATACTGTCAAATAGTTTTTTCTGGAAAATTCTGAACATTAAAATTCTTAACATACAGACTATTGAGTTTAGAGAAGAGAATGAACTTAGTGCCTATGACTTTAAAGCTTGAATCATAGGGTGGGCTTTTATCTTGCTGTTGGTTAGAGACACGGAAAATAGTTCCGCACTTGGAAAGGGTGTCACCTTAAAATGAAATCAGTGGATCTGTGAAGTTCTTAGTAACTAAAGAAAATGGGGAAAAGTTTTAATTCAGTGAGTGAGAGACACAACATTACTTAGGTTTTTAAATAAATGTCCTGTGGCATATCTTCCCATCTATGATTGTAAGCAGACAAAACAGAAGACTGCAATGTGCAGTTCTCCTCTATATGCTTGCAAGAAATTAACAAAAGATTACCAAAACAGTCCTCTAGAAAGATGACAGAAGCCAGTGTTTGTATGTTACTATTTTGTAAGATGGTTTATTGAAGGTGATCAAGTTTCTGTGCAGAACTTGTTCTAGGGCAGTTTGAACATGCTGGATTTTTTACCTGTTCAGAAGACTGAATGATCAACTACCTTGAACATGTGCCTAAGCCATGCACACCTAAGTTTTAAACTTGAACTTCATGCTCAGTTTTTGGGCATCTGATGAGCCTCTCTGGGCTCCTATCCCCTCATCTACACAATTTAATGCATTTCAAAAGGGTGTTTGTGGGATTAGGCAGGCAATATGTGCTTGTGCAGTTTTCTATCTCAGTGCTACAATTTAACATGTTGAGCCTAAAGTATAAATACACATTACCAACATATCACCATTTCCTTGATGCATAAATGAATATTACACAGCTTCCAAAGACACAGAAAAACTAAATTTATTCTAACACCCTCTGCAATGCAAAACAGATTAAATAAAACTTCACCTACTCTATATTTCTTCTATATGGAATTTTTTTTTTGGTAAATACTCCTGTAGCCACGTGAGTTATTATCCTATGTGCACCAACAATTCCATTTGATGGTAATAAGAGCAAACTGTATTGACAGACCTTTCTTGAACACAATGACTCCAAAAAAAGTCATCCTGAATCAATTAATAGTGTAACTTTAATTTTGAGGCACTTCACCATTGAGAAAACAATCAATCTTGTGGCATGGAGCCAACTGTCGAACAGCCTACCAGAGGAGTAGTAGATTGGCATAAGGAGTCACTTATTTATGTCACATGAACATCAAGAGAATGGGTTTCAATGGGAACTGTGACCTCAATGAAAAGACCAAGTTTAAACCTTGTACACTTGCACCAAGACAGTTTCTATAACCAGCAGTGTCCAAGACAGAAAGTTACATTCATACGCCTTTACTTAATCAGGTATCCCATTCACAACCATGAATACTGGGAGCGAAGGTTCCAGTAAACCCTGCAAGAATTCCCACTATCCTTACTAATTGAGGTGTGGCAGGAGGAAGACAGAGCCTCTCTCTACACCCAAGTCATAAATGACCACGTTACCAGGAAGTATGCCCTATAAAAATAATGAGCAGGAGATAGCAAGGTTTCTTTTTTCCCATCTTTAAAGAGACCTTTTTCCCACTCCTTTAGGACAGTCACAATATCTGAGATACTGTGACAAAGATGACTATGCTGATATATAGTGATTGAGTTTAAAATCTCTGTTGACAGAAGGAAAAGTGCCAGCAAAACCTCAGCTATGGATATGAGGAGAGCAGAGTTCAGGCTCCTCAGGGCTTTAATAAGTAAGCTCCTCAGAGGAAATGTCACTTGGTCTGCTCAGCCTGCAGAAGAGGAGACAGTTGGGAGGCCTCATCTAAGTTACAACTTGCTCATGAGGGGAAGAGAAGGAGCAGACACTCATCTCTGTTCTATGGTGACCAGTGACAGGACCCAAGGGAACAGGCTGAAGTTGTGTCAGGGGATCTTTAGGTTGGATACTGGAAAAAGGTTCTTCACCCAGAGGGTGGTTGGACACTGGAACAGGCTGCCCAGGGAAGTGGTCACAGCTCCAGCCTGACAGAGCTCAAGAAGCGTTTGGACAGGCACATGGTGGGACTCTTGGGGATGTCCTGTGCAGGGCCTGGAGCTGGACTCAGTGATTCTTGTGAGTCCCTTCCAACTCAATATATTCTCTGATTGTGTGATTCTGTGATATTGTACAATGCTGTCTGTTTGATAAGGAGCTGTATATCTTCTCCAGGTAAAGGATGTTGATCCCCAAGGTTGTGGCAGAGGATGCTTTCCATAATCTTATTTTTCCCAATGCATTTCAACACTTTTTTGCTTAAAAAATCATGTTTGTCAAGTGAACTTAATGTTAGCAGCTCCATAAAATAACTTGCAGACCTTGGTGTTTGGGAAGTAGCAATAATATGACAGGCTAGATCAAACCAGAAAAATGTTTTTGATTACTTTTTTAGGTCTGACTGATGCTTTTTCACAGATCTCCTTGTTATTCATATTTTACTCTACCCTCAAGTCAAGACTTCTATAATTTAATTTCATTTTGAATATTTCAGCTTTAATATGTGCCTAGAAAGCCTATGTGAGAGGTGCATTATGTAACTGCTCCTGGATATAAATGCTCATTTCCATCACTGAAGTCTTGAAAGCTTGTAAGGTGCTTGCATGTCACAGCTGTTTTTTCCAGCACAGGGTAATATGTCTTTCTGAAAACAGAATCTTTTGAGTACCAGCTAACACATATTGCTAGATACTGATGCTATTAGAATGCATAGTATGAGTTTGAGGTAGCAATAAATACATTAGAAGAAAATAATTAATGATTATTAGTCATGGTTACAAGCAACCTAACAAATAGTTGTCCTCTATAATTGCTTGCTTCAGAAAATGTCTGCTGACCATTCCTTATTTTTCATTTTAATGGGTGTAGTCTCCACTACCACCCCCCAATATAATGTATGACTCAGGCCAATCTTTGGAAAATTATCTGAGGATAGCAGCATTACACTTCATTGAGCATTTTTTCCTTTGCAAAAGGGATCATGAGTGTTTTACCAAAAGAAGTACTGCAAAGCTTCCTTACAGTTCAATGTGGTATTACACAGTTTTATAATCAATACTACAGAGCAGTGCCTATACACACACATATTTTAAACTCTGCAAAATATTTAAATTCATGCTGGAGTTACTGTGAAGTAAATAATATTTGTCATATTCTTTTATAATCCTGTCCTATAAGAGATTGCATGAGAGTAGCTTTCTTTGCCCCATTTACTAGATGAGTGTAATAGCTGGAGTCCAGTCATTTTTGGTGCTGGACTTAAATGAGATTCTAAGAGTTATTCACATGTATTAACACATCTGGTGTATCTGAAGAGAGAGATTTATTCTCTAATTAAAGTCAAAATTAGGTTTTTTTCATTGACTTCTGCAGTGGCAGGATAAAGTTCCATGATTATGTATATGTGGTAAAGTAAAAGACATTCTTATTCATAAATGTCTCCAGACCCCTGCACGATCAATAGGGTGATACAGTAATTGGTTAAAACCTTTCTAAGGCAGTAATTTTCCCTGGATTTCTTTTTTCCCCCCTTCACCCACCAGGAACACCAAGCTGTGATACCTAATCTCTACAAGAACAAGGATATTATTAAACCTAGCTAAAATTTAGCAAATTATGCAGAAAAAATGCTTTATTGTAGGTTTCAGGCTAGCTTAGTTTTCCCAGGGTTTTAGAACAATTTTTCATTCAACCAATCAACTTTTATTATCAAGCTGGATATTTTTATGTTTTCTTCAAAATAATCTCCAAAAACTGCAGTCAAAACATCCCAAAACCCATTTTTTCTGTTTGTTTTATACATACTTTCATTGTATGGCTAAATGGAAAAGTAGAACTGAGTAAGGATCAGTTTTCTTGCAAGATTCCCAGCCTATAAATGAAACAAAGCCTTAACAAAAAGACCTTTTTCAAAAATTGATTTTTCACCCTCACTCCCCCTTTCACTATTGTAGTCCTAAATTAGCTCCTAATCAAACAAGTTCAGAAGGTTTTTCTTCAAACAGTGCCCTGCAGGAATGAGAAATACATTTCAGTAGTGAGAACAGCTCTCTTGATGCTTAACTTTTGTCATATCTACTGAAATCTACACTTGGCCAAAGTTTAAAGCCATGAAGAAATGTTTGCAGTATTGGAAGAAGGCAGCATGTAACAAGGACTTCATATAATAGAGCTAAACTCGGCAAGCAGAATCATCATACAAAGCGTTAGAACCAGAGCACCTATACTTAAAATAAAATAATGTTTCTTTATTAATAATATCTGCTAGAATTTAATACATGTTTAAATGTCTCCATTGCCTTTTTTTGCCCCTTGTAGTGATGATCAAAAACTGAAAAAATGCTTCAAGAATATTTTCAATATTATTAGGAGGCAGAGCAATGCACATCATTCTTTCATGTACAGTTAACAGGCAATCAGGAGTATTTCCAAGATGTCCAGCTAAGCTGTGAGAGGGGATGGGCAAGTAGCAACTCCAATTCCCAAATTAAAGAAAAACTCCTGACCTACTGAGATTCAAGCAGCATGAATAAGAGCCTGCAGAAAATGCTAGGTGTGTTTTCTCTTCACTTCAACTTTCCCCCCTCTCCAGTAATTTTCTGAGACTTACCCTTTGTGTGCCCTTTTAGTTTTTTTTAAATAGAATCTGAAAATCAAATTGATGGCCCTCTGTCTTGGTTTAAACAAGTGCTTTGTGTGTAGCAACACAGGAAGGAGTGTCTGTATCCAGCTAAAGAAGTGTTAACTGTCCCAAGCCTGTGGTGACAAGTAGCTTCATTAACGAATGAAGACATGTGCCTTTACGATTGGATTTCTTGTGCATGATGAGATAGTTAATCCTGGGCAAAGAGCTGAGTCCTATTTGGTCAGCACCAGTTCACTTCCTTACCCTTGAAGTCCTACCTGCATTTTAACTAAAAACTCACACAACTTTTACAGGCTCTAAGTGGTGCCATCTACTTTAACAGAATCTAAAGGAAGAAACTGGTTTTTCCCAACACATGAGCACTCACATGAGAATATTGGGAATACTCAATGGTTATTGCATTGAACATAACAAAGGTCCAGGGATCCAAGGAGTCTCTTTAGCTGGAAAGATTTTTGGGTCAGGTTATTTAAAAAAAAAAACATAAAAAGAATAAACACAGACACAGCACATTGTGAAGCCATAGAAAGGCTATCAGAGCGAGTAACAGTGGTTCACTGAGAAGGACAGCTCAGCGGGAGGACATGAGCCCTGAGGTTCAGGAGTGGCACAATTTTGGTCCATGAAATCCTATGGAGTCTTGGAAAAAAGAAGCTGAAAACCTCAAATATTTCTTATCTTACATAACTGAAGGGTTGACTGCTTCTGGCGTAAAAAATCCCAACTCCTTTCTCATTGCATTTCAAAGAGTGTGGTCCCTTTCCTCATGCTTTCACTTGCCCCTTTCATCTCTCTGACACCTCATCCCTGAATGGCCGGGATCATTCAAGAAACACTGCCAACTGCAATGGTTTATAATCAATTAACCTCCAAAAGGTCAGGTAATTCAGATGAAGAATAGGTGAAGTTTGTGACGAGGCACTTTAAACAAAGTCATGACTTTTTCATTCTGAAACATGAGTTAATTTTCTATTAATTTGCTTTTATTGCACTTTTTTCCTATGAGTCAACATGAGAATTTTAAGATGATGATGAGAGGCAAAAATAAATAAAATGAATGATGGTATTGTCCATTGATTTGTTGTTGTGCACTAGAACGCAAAGGGAGCTTGATTTGAGAGCAAATATAAAATGAAAAGGAACAATCTCACAAATGTGGTAAATGATTCTTCCTCAGCAATTTTATTTTTTAATTAGGACAGGTTTTAATTGCTTTTTTGCAATCATACAGTGTACACAAGCACAGCAATTCCTTTTAACATTCAGTTTCCTAGAGACTGCAGGTTAAGGTCAGAACCATAACAAAGGATGCCTTACTCTGTACCCTGTTCCTTCACCCTCAAAAAAAAGTATTACTGGCTCAGTTCAATTCAATGCCAAATCTCAGCATGGGGCTTCTAGTAGTTTATTTTTTCTGTGACTAAGGTCCCCGTCCAGGTTACATAATACCTCACACCTTCTAGGATTTCCACTATCCATAAAGCTCTAGTAAAAGAAAATGAGGAAATGCGACATTCCAATGTCTCAGTACCATATCTGGAAATCTTTAATTTCCTCTTCTGAGAAGTAAGCAGCAGAACTTTCTTTTGTTTTTTCTTTACAACTAAATCTGCTGGAAGTCCATAGATAAATGAAACCTAAATAGCCTTCATAATTCATGAGGCTTGAATTTTTAGTGTATTACATGTGTCCTTTAACATCCCTACACTTTTTAAAAGCTCCCCTGTTCTTCCTGACTTAAGAAGGAAAGTTCCTAAAATAAAAAACACTTCAAAACCCAAGGGCTAGCTGAACAAAAATATCCCACTGCCCTTTTCTCCCCACCAATGCTGTCATGAATGACTTCTGTTTTAAGATGCAGCTTATATAAGTGTCATTACAGCCAGGAAAGAAAATTAAAGTAGTTGAATATGCAGCATCTTTTCGGAATTTTGAATGGTGAAGTTCAAGCCTATGTCTGGAAAAAACCAAATCTTTCAGTGGTGCGTAGAGGCAGGAAACCCTGGTCTGGGGTTGTAAAAAGGAAGATGTTTGCCGTAAAAGAGAAGGAAAGACAAATCATGCTGGCAATAAAGGCAGAATTTTGTTTGCACAGATTTCTCCTTCTGTAGGTTGACAGTCTAAGATGACAGTAGTTGCTGTAGGAAACTGTTTTATACTAATAGGAGTATCTATTTAGCATGAAAAGAAGAAATTCAAGGAAGTTTGGTTAAAATGGGTATAGAAGAACCAAGACATAACAGCAGGAAAACTGCCTCGAGATTAATGTTGGTACCCACAGGTGAATAATCAAGACAGTAGGAGGAAAGAGCTGATAAAAAAAGCAAGCCATATGGGTTGACACTTTGTCATACACTTATAGGCATGTCAATCCCATTAGTCACATGTTCTTTTGAACGTGCCAGATGAAAATGTAATTGAACATTTTGCTTTCAGTTATTTTTGAGTAAGTCCAAAGCCTTTCTCAGTTATCCCATGGAATTACTGCAGATTTACTCCCAGAGAGATGGCAGCACAATTTGCTTCATTTGTTCATGAAGAGATATACAAGCACCTGTCACCTCTTGCTTTCTCTGGCAACCTAAGCAACAGAGGAAAGGGCTGGCACTGTATAATGCAGAAAGCTTCAGAGGAAACCTCTTTCATTACTAACTACAGGGAAAGAATTCTTCAATTATTCACTAAGTCTAAAGGGATAGAAAAATTGTGGAAGGCTATTTTTATCGTGTTGGAGAAAAGCAGTTTTCTCAGGGAAAACAAAAAACAAAGTAAAAGCTGAGTGCTGACCACATTTCCCCACCTGTGTCCTGTAAAAAGGCACTGTAAAATTGGGCAGAGGAATGGACGCTGTGTAACCCCAGGCCTGGCCTCCCTTTTAGCAACAGACTTTTCCAACGCTGATTGACAGGAAGGGAGAGCCATTTTCGAATCTGGGAACAGCAGTCTCTGCTTCTACTGGGATTCTGGAATGGTGAAGACAACAAAATTATAGAACTGTTGAGATGGGAAGGGACATCTGTTGGTCATCACGAACAACCCTCCACTGCTGCGTTATCTAGAGCTGGTTGCCCAGGACCATGTCCAGTCATGTTTTAATATCACCAAAGACAGAGATTCCTCCAGGAAACCTGTGCCAGTGTCCAGTCACTTCTACAGTAAAAATGTGTTTCCTTGTGTGCCATGTGACTCAGGAATTGTACTTGTTGATGAATTGCTGCACCTTGTCAAGGAGAGCAAAATTTTCTGTGCAGGAGTTCCAGGAGTTTGGTTTCACTCCATTGCTTTGGAGCAGTTTATGGGACCCTGAGTTTGTCCCTTGCACTCTCCAGCTTGTCTGTAATTGGGGATATTAATTCTTTTCACTTCTCCTTTATTCATTTTTGCTGAATTACTGGGCTCAGGGTAACAGGTGCCAGGATGTGGATGCACAAGCACGGTGGATCTCTCCGTGTACCGAAACTAGAACAAGAATTAACAGACCTTCCCTTTTCATACAGCATTTGGATGTCTCCTGAGCACTCTCTCATCATTAAGGCTCATACAAGCTCAATATCTTCTGTGTTCCTCTAGAAATAGATCAAATAGGAATCTGAAGAGTATTGTGTGACGAGGTAAAGTGACACGTAGAGACTATGAGAAAAAAACATTCCAAACTGGAACTTGGGTAGTGAAAATGCAGCACAGATATGCAAGAGGTTTTTTGCTAGCTAATGCATAAGATTTATTAGGAGTTGG
This sequence comes from Edolisoma coerulescens, assembly GCA_013397115.1. Taxonomy (NCBI): domain Eukaryota; kingdom Metazoa; phylum Chordata; class Aves; order Passeriformes; family Campephagidae; genus Edolisoma; species Edolisoma coerulescens. Next base: position 509,439 of record VWZW01003174.1, read on the forward strand.
AAGAGAGATGGTACTAACTCTGAAGCTGGGTGAGAATAGGGCAATACAGACCTGATCCTGCCAAGAACAAAGATAATTTGCTCTGGTAAGGATGGTCTACAAGAAAGTAGCCAGTAGAGAGGGAAAAAATTGAGGAGAGTCAAAGAAAATAAATTATGACTGCCTGGGTTCGGGGACCCTTGTAGAGGTCATTTGCTACTCCAGTGGTCTGGACATTTATGAGTGTAACTTTGATAGGTGCACTCTAGAACGTCTAATTCCCCCTTCCTCATTTATATAGTTCTCCTCTGCCTACCTCCTTTCCTCAGCTGTAGTCATAACATCCAGCTATGACTATGTATCTATTACAATGAGATGTAAATTATTTTTTCAAGGTGGTGTGAAGGGATTGAAAATAACCTAGGTCATTTGTTTTAAAATTTCATTTTAATTAAGTTATTCTTATCTTGAATTCCCATACCATCCAATTACCTGTGCAAATTTTAATGTGGTTTCTAAATGTAAGCTTTCTCCTCCTCACTATTATTAAAAACAGTTTTTTTCATAAAACTTAGCACATAATTAGCAAAAAAGTATCACAGCCCTGCTGGCTCATCAGCTTCTGCATTGGGTTTATTATGGAATTAAAAATAAAGTTCTAATAATTTACCAAATATCTACAAATACTGCTTGTCAGTGATACCCATTTTGGGGAGAAAACATACTGCTATTTTTGAAAACTCTTGTAGTGAATGTTTTCCTCATTATCAACAGGATTTGGTAAAAGTTGCTACTTTTGATTTTGAGCAGTTCACAGGAGACTCTTCTTAGCCTTGTTTCCCAGCGAAATGAAGCTCGCATGCTCACTGTCTGTCTGTTTAATCAGCTGGAGGGAAAAGAGCATCTATTTGTATCCTACGTGAGTAGGAAACTGCCCTGTCATCTCAAGTGGTTTTATACACCATGGCATTCACCTGCAATGTGGATTGTCTGTGCCTGAGCTGCAGAAAAGCTTTGGTTGGAGCCTGGACCTTCAAAGGCTGAGGCCCTGCCACAGGGAAGGTGGGCCATTTGTAGGCTCAGGGTCTGTCTGGCACTTGTCTAACTTATTTTGGATATTTTGGAGAGCTCGAGATCTTCCTTCCAGAACTGGACAGCTGTGCATAATCCATCTTGTTACAACTTTGGAGAAGGTCAGAAAGTGTTTGGAAGACCAAGATTTCAGGAGAAGATCACAGGATGCTCTACAAAGCAAGACAGTCCTGCCTTACTGCTAGAGCTATTTATGCCAAAGATAGTCAAAGAGACACAAATCCTCCAGTGCTCAAATACTACTCGTTTCCTTCCAAGTTTGCTTTAGCAAAATGAACAAGTGGTCCTCATTGCTACTGTAATTGTGATTCCACGTAAACCTGCAGGCATGCCTGAACCCATTTAGTAAATCATAGAGAGTTTACATGCTGAGGGGTAAAACAATTAATGGAGACAAAGAACACACAGACAATAACCAGACAGTAACAAATGTGTGCATTTCACAGCCATGCTTCCACTCAAGGAGTGTTTGTATGCCCATGGTCTTACACTGACGAGCTTGACTCCCAAATACCTCCAAAGAGCTAAGATTAGAGTTTCCTGTGAGTCTGAACATGGAGATTAAAGATTCTTTTGTAACACACTCCAAGAACTTGGAGTGTTATAGTTCCAGGACTCATTGAACCTCCATTTAATTTCGTGACCATTTCAGACCCCTAAGTCCACTATCTTTGGTGTTAGACCTTGTACCTTTTCTGCACTTTAGGACTGAGTATCACTTGAGGTTACTGTGGATCTGCATACTTAACAGCTTTCCCTTTGACAGTTTAGAATCAGTTGTATAAAGGGAATGACTAGACTTCTAAAAACATCTTGTGTATTTACATTTGCAAAAGAAATGGAGCTTTTGAAAAGCACATCAATGGAATTTTAAAAGTCTATAGGCAGCTCTACCTTACAGTTTACAACGCACAGAATATAATGTAATAGATACTAAATTTTTCAGACACTGACTGGGTCACAGCCTGGTTCTTTCAAACAACACTATTAAGGTAGTGGGACTTCTTTCAGTTTCTTCCAGGAAGCATTCCTTTCATCTCAGTTGAAAGCCTTGGCCTATCATTTTCTCTTAATAATCTTCAATAAAGGACTGCATATCTCCTGCTATGTTTTTTTCTGGATGACTCCCCAATGTATCTATACTACAAGCACTCCAGGAACAATTTCAGCATGAAAAGCTCACATAGCCCTGTAGAGCTTATCCAAACCCTCTGCTTTCAGATACCATTAGTGCCCATATAAGCACGAGCCACCTGTCAGATGTCAGAAGTATACAGCAAAATCAGTGCCTCGATTCAGGCTAGCCTGACCCTTGTCCTGGGCCTTGTCACTCCCAGCTTCCCCTCTAATCATTTGGACAGAGGCAAATGGTGTCCCTTATTAGTTGTCTCATTATTCTAATGCAGCCCAGAATTCTTTTCACAGTGATCCAACATTCCTTCTCTTACTTCAGCATCTTTACCACAAGGCTTTATATTGATTTGCTGTCATAGGCTTTCTTTTTTGAGCATCTCATGCTCATAGTTAGTTCTCAAGCTCACTCAGTATGGCTTTAGAGGCTCCAGGTTGTTTATTGATGCATATGTTGAGGTTTTCTTCCCTCCTGCCTAGTACCTGATCAAAGCAATCAATAAATGAGTGCTGTTATTATATTTCCAAACTCTTCGAGGATCTGTTACAGAGAAGGCATTGCCTGCTTAATTGATGAAAGCAAAGCTAAAAAGAGCCTATTTGGTGGCACATATAGATACTTGAGAAGTGGAAGAAGGAAGAGACATCCCTTTTCCCTCGTGACCTTGAAGTACGACTTGAAAGGCTTCTATTCTGTCTCTCACTGGCAGCCTTTTAACTTAGAGACCTCTGACTTACCTCCATCCACAGCTGTACCACTATACTCCAGGCTGGCAGGGTAAGCAAAGTACAGTATCCTCTGTATTGTTTTTCTTCAAAACTCTTTAATAGGCAAGCAAAAATTTGAGATTACTTGTCTAACTTTATGTTCTGTAAAAAGAGCTGAAATTCTTGCAAAAATTACACCATTAAATAGCCTCGCATAGCTAAATTAGTGCTTAAAATTAGGAATTAGCAGTTCAAAAGAACATGATTTGCATCATTTATTGACAGCTCTTAGCTGGAACAGCAGAAATTCATTATATACATCTTTTGATTGCTTTATTGTATCTGTGACATTACCTAGGGCCTCAGAGCTGGACTCAACTCTCAGTCTTCCAGCTTTGATTTCCCATCTCAGTTTGGCAAGTGCTTTGCCAATTGCACTGTTTGGACATTTTGTAGGTACAGGGCCAGTCCCTCCTGACCTTTACTGATCCCAATGCTTTACCTCTAACGTGAAGTTGCCTCAGACTAGAATGGCCAGGTTGGGAGGATTTCATTAACATATACCTGGGTGATGCATGTTGCACAGATCTACCTTCTCTATATTTTATTAAAACTTGAACTTCCTGTGACAGTGATCTCTCAGGAATGCTAAACTTTAAGCCTGTGACAGTTAAAATCTATAGGGCTGCTCATGGGCATGAGTGCTTCCTCGGGATCACGGCCTCTGGGGGTGCATTGGCAGGGGTACTTGATGGAGATTAATAGCAAGGAGCCCTAGAGGCCAGATTAATTTTCCTCATGGAGTATAGGAAGCGAGATTGTAGCTTTTTTGTTGTTTTTTTGTAGGAAATGTTATTGAATAAAACAATTTGTCCTGCCAAAGCTCCAAATGGCTGTCAGAAAAGTAGCATTACATTTATTTTTAGCCTGTTTTCCTAAGGAAATATGGCTTCTTTTATCATGCTGTATGCATGAGGGTGTGTGAAACAATATGTGTATAACTGCTTAAATGTCTGATTTTGTCCCTCTTCCACCATAATATTGAGCTGACGGGGCAATTTCAACTACATTCTTGACAGTAGTACAGAAGTCCCAGGGAAATTATTTTCTACAGTGTGAGAATAGAAAGGCAGGTAAAAAACAAGAGACCCATTTACTTTCCTCCCATGAGAGAGAGGTTGTAGCAAGAGCTTGTTGCTTATTAGACATCTGAGAGGGCACATTGTTCAAAGCGATGGCATAAATCCATATGAAGGCAACTTCCTTTCTTTCTGCTGGTCACAAATCTACTGATTTTATTCAGAGATATTGCTCTTTCCCTCTTCCAAGATCCATATGATATTCTGGAGTCTTTTCTTAGACTGCTTAAAAGGTCACACTTCTTTAATAACAACTTGCATGAAAGAGTTGAAAAGTTCCTGGATTGCATATTGAAATGAGAAATATCAACTTTGACTTGGCCTTGAAGCAAAGGACTTCTCTATATAGCTTTGCTCCCCCTTCACACTTTACTGTGTTTAGAATGCTTTCTCTTTAGAGAGAGGGAAACCTCTACCCTGTAGATGGAGTAATCTGGCTCTGCCTGATTTGGGTTCTTCACATGCTCTAAAGTTGGAAATTTTAATGATCCAAGGATATTTTTTTATGTGGCCAAGGGATTTTTTTTTTAATTTGGGAGAGTCGTATATAATTTACACCTCTTACCACTGTGTTTGCTACACAGCTGGAAAGGTTTCCCTTTGAAATATATGAATTTGAGATGGAGTGGATCTTCCTCTTGTACCGAAAGAGCCTGTTCCCCAACCTGGTGTAACTGGTAGTGCAAAATGCTACAGTCAAAATTAAAACATGCCTCCAGCGGGTTCCAGCAGGATATGAAATTATCAAAAAATGTATTGGAAAGGCACTAGAGCGCACAGCTTAAATACCTTTGTTGGATTCTCAACGATATTTAAGCATTTTGAGATCTGTGTGCTCTTTACTACGTTTTCCTGGTGGAACACCCCCAAGGGTGGTCTTTACAGGGCTAAACTTATTAACTTCTGCACACAATGGTGAGCCTTCCCAGCAGCAGAGTGGATATCTTGCACCTTCTAATGTAGCCAGCTAAAGCAGGATTTATGAAAAGAAACAGACTGAACCACTTAAATCCAAACTACTACATGTGAACTGAGGATATAAAATGAAAGCAGCAGCCCCCAAATGATTCTGTGTTCTACCATATACTATTTTTCTCCAGAGGCTGAATGGGAGAAGGTAAAAATAGAGATGATTCAAATAAGAAAATGAGGCGTCACTCTTCATGAAAAAGCTAATATAAAATGTAATTTCTGCCCCAAAAGAGATTGATATTTTGACACTTGGTCCCAAGTCAGGAAAAAATAAAATTGAAATATCAAAATTTTTCATAGGGATAAAAAGTTATATGAAAAAGTGGAGTTCGGAAATGTCGAACTGGTTTGATTCATTCCATGCTGATACCATAATGTGCTCTATTCTATAGGAGTGGTAGTTCTACATTACTGAAAGAAACTTTCCTTAAGGCTTTCCTCTTGGTTGTCTCAAATTCATCTGCAAGGAACTTCAGTCTTTCATTTGGTTAAAATACCATGGGATCTGGTGTGCCCAGCTGTGACTGATCAATGACTCAGATGCTAATATTCTCTTGATTTCCAGATGCACAGGGGAACATTTAATTTTCCCAAAATAATTTTTCCCCCAGGGAAAATGTTCATTCAGATGTCGGAGAAGACATGGAATAAACACAATTTTTTAAACTGATGGTATTTAGCTTGTGCAAACAGCCAGAGTGAAGCCAGGCTGCCCGTGTGGCCAAACAGTGGAAACTCACTCCTTTGTGATGGATGGTGGGGGCATTTACACCCTCCAGCTGGGCTATAATACCTTTCTCTTGAGATATTTGTTAATGAAGAAGATTCATCACTTCTGTGTGACCCAGAGAGTGCTGAAAACCACAACCCCTGCGCATTTGTTTGAACTTGCAGGTTGTTTTTCTTCATTTTGATTTGCAGTCCTCTGCAAACATTTCTTGTAAACACTGACATCAGTGAGCTTCCTTAGTAAAATCCAAACAAGTAAACAGATAAATAAGGCAAATAGAGTGTGTAAAATAATGACTTTCCCTCAGATAGCCAGAAATGCTTAGGAAAAACAAAATTTCTGTTCTAGTCCTCCTTGATGATGCACAGGAAATTACCATGTTTCTTATATTGGCAATTGGCTTTTCAGAATTCAAACTGCTTCACGTCCTATACAAATGGCCAGCACTGTACCAAGTGCCAATGATTGTTGCCTATGCACCAGGGCCTTCTCTGAAAACAAATGTAGGGCTTTTTTTACATCTACAAACTCCAAAGAATTCTGACACTGGCAAGATCACCAATTTATTCAGCATTCAGAAGACAGTAATTTATCCCATCCTAGACTTGCAGGTGAAAATGTTTTTCCCATTTAGGAGAGCGTTGAAAACTGATGGAAATGGGTGCTCCTAAAAAATAAGAAAATAAAAATTATTGTATAAATTCAACCATATAGAAAATGGCTAATTTTCTATAGTAAAACTTTTTCTAAAGTAAAAAGTTTACCTGAACTGCTTCTCATGACCTCCGTGTAAGACGCATAACTGGTGACCTTAAATTAAAATTATTTTCAGTACAGCTCAGTCAAGTAGGCAGAAATAAGACTTTCTATGCCTTGGCTAAAAATCAACATATATGCGTTCTTTATACAACACCTCTTATTTTGTGCATTGTAATAAAGAAGGAGCTCTATCTAGACCCTAAGGAGACATGCATAAGCATGACTTAGGATTAAGTTCTTATTTAATAGCCTATGATAATTTATTGTTCCCAGGTGCACAGAAATACAATGGCAAGATATTTTGGGCATTTCAAATAATTGAAAATAAGTTTGAGAATCTGGTCTCAATCTTTCTCACCTACTAATTAATTTAATTTGAAGTCATGATCCTTTTTATTGATTGTATTTTAAAGCATTTTAGCAGTAATTATTTGTTCTGTGGACCCACTCAGCCAATTGCAGTGTAAGAATCAAAACTTATTTGCACACTGCTTGTTGAAGTATTACAGCAATATCTTAGGCCAGGAGCTTGGCGTAAGCCTTGGCCTATACATTTCTCCAAAAACATCTTGAAAAACTAGCTAATGAGCACAGGCAAAATCCTGAGGAAGTCTGCGTATTCCCCACACTCTTGCAGTGCAATTGAATGACTGCAAGTGTAAAACGAGCACTGAGCTTTGAAAAAAACCTAATCTGGATGGGAGCAGGTACAAAAACAAGGCCAGACATCGCTACCTAGACAGGTTTCTTAGTGATGTCAAAGTCAGCATAAGTTTCTTACGACTTAACCTTTCTGGTGTGATGTTTGTTGTTAACTTATTTATTAGGGCTTATTTTTAATTCAATATAGAGGGACTTTATCTTCCATGGAAGTAAATCTTCCATCCCAGACTGGCAAATTTTGACTTCACCTGTCCTCCTGCTTTGTATTTTCACGGGTAGGTCTGTACTTCTGCTTTTGTTCCTTTGGGGAAATAATCCTTTCAGATTTTCTTTCCAATTAACATGTTATTTTTATTTCATTCATCCAGTCATGGGTCATTTCTCTATATTGCATTATCTGATTGACTTTACTGTTCAATTTCCCGGCTTCTTTCTCTGTCTCTCTCAAAAAAAGCTTCTTATCTCGTTGTGGTTGAAATGCTGAGGAAAAAAACCAAAACCCCATCACCTATTCTTAAGCAAATAACAATATATAATTTGATGGAGGTCATTAGATCATTTGGGGTTTTTTTGTTTTCTGTGGAGCTGGGAAAAATTATTTTTACCAAGTTTTCAAGTGTCAAATTCTTCACTGCATTGCCATCTTTCCCCCAAAAAGGGGCAACATGCTTTTCCTACATTTTGTGCTAAATGTTAAACAAGGTGTTACAAGCAATTGAACTCTTTTCACATTTTTAAGGGCAGCCTTCAGTGGGAATATACAGTGTTTTCACGGGGATTTGTGTGCTATCTACCATCTTTCTGTGCCAAAAATCATGACTGGAAGCAGGTCAGTGTTTCCTGAGATTTGTCCAGATTCATGTAGTCCAGGAAAAGACTGAAAACTGCCAGGCTCTGAAGTACTGATGCCTCCTTAAACACCACTAGGCAGGGATCTCTTGGCCATCAGGGCACACATTCAGCTGAACAGGACAAGTCTGTGTGGCAGATTCATGACTGGTGTGAGCACATATCATATTTCTGGTGGCAGTTAATTTCTTCTTGCCACATAACCAAAATCATTATTATTTCCTACTTTTAGGATGAAGAAGATGAAAAATATATATCTATCACTGTGAATTTACAAGTCCTGATCCATAAATCATCCCTATGCTGAAGGTACCTCTTTTTTCAGTCTTATCTTTTCTATCTTAATTTAGCAAGGGAGACAAGTAGGTATTACCAAAGGTTACATTGCCAGCTATATTTATGCCCCTTTATAGGTAGAAAAAGTTACTTTCATTTGGCTTTTGTCTTCACAAAATTTCAGTCTTTGGCACCTGAGTTAATTTCTTACACATAATACCTGAAGATTTGGTTTTGCTTGCAAATAACTTCCTTATAAAGCAGGAGGAGGGCTTCTAATCTGAGGACAACTGGTAATTTATTTTCAATTCTTTCTATAGAAACTAAACAGAAATTAAAATATTTATGCAAGGTGGATTTGCTACTCTGATCATCCCTCCACTAGCTTGATTAATCCTAATAATAAATGCCTAAAGAGAAGATTTTGGTAGCACAAAGAGTTAGTTAAGTTAATGATTCCTGATCTATTACCATTCAAGTCTAATTTACATTTAATAATTACATTAATATCAAAAAGCCCCACCCAAACCCAGAACAAAATAATATCTCTGTGCCTTGAAAGTTCATCCTGAAGCTGCCGTAGTTTTGCATCCTGCAATCTGACTTGCATTCCTGCTTGTCCAAGGGTGCACTGAGGTAGTGGGACATTGGAACAGGTTTTCTCTAAGATGACCACTGCCCAGTCACAGAATTTCCCCTGTAACTGGATGATTAAATCCAATTCTTCTTTTGAGCACTCTTTGGGAGATGCCCTGGCTGGTCACAGGGCTCCTTGCAGTCTGGAGCACATCTGCATTGAAATCCCCATTCTGTGTGACTCAGAACAACAATTTACATGTACTTATTTCCTGTCAAAGCTGAGTGTCCTTGTCAGCACCTGTAAAAAGCCAGATACTCCTGGGTGTGTTTTGAACACGTGTGTAACAGGGAAACTCCTTACAGACAGGGCCAAGATATTCATCACTTCTCTAACAACACCTGTGAGGACCTGTTTCAATGGAGAAAGGGTGTTGTGGTTTTAGGCAAAAATTTGCTTCTCATCTTTTCAATCAAGCCTGAGGTTTTGAAATTCCTGCTGACTTGATGAGGCAACTTCTGTGACAAATGGAACAAATCCAGGTTCTGCTAGTTCTGTTACTCTCTTCCTCTCTGACAGCCATTATTAGAGTTTGCATTTAATTTTAGCCAGCTCATGTGCTCTACCTGGCAATGCCCTGGAATTGTATACTTTCCAGGGAGAATAAGAGAACATTTGTGCAGCCATTCTGTTCTAGACAGAGAGAGCATAAGGCAGCTCTGCCATTTTTGTGAGGAAGGTTTAGAGGTCACCAATTCAGCCCTGGATGTCAGTGATGAAATACTTGGCATTTCCCTGTTGCCATTCATTCAGACAAAGGCATTCATTCTCCTAACTTTAATTAATTAATACTCCTTGTAATTAGTCATTGTTAATCTTTTCTGTTAATGGATTAGCAATCATTATGAAGTGCAAAAGTTGCTGCAATTTTACAAATTTTAAATGATTTCATGTGGGGAAAGGAGGTTGTATTTTAGTACACACCATTTTTGTCTTTTCCCGTAAGCACAATGGACATTTCTCAAAGTGACAAAGCGACACTCAGAGCAGAGAGACCCACACAGGATTCCTGCAGCATCTACCTTCGAATTCCTGCTTAAGCCTCTCATTTATGACAGGATCACAGTAGTTCAGCTGCTGTTCTGCTACCTTCTAGCCAGTGCTCCTGAGACCAGCTGTATATGCCTGATTTGTCCTCTCTCCCTTAGACTGCAAACCCTCTGGCACAGGGAAAGTCTTGCTTTGTGTACGGTTTCTGTGGTCTGTAGCACCACAGGCTACTTCAAGAAATTTTATGGCTTTGTCTAAGTTACAGGACCTGGGAGTTCTTACCCATGCTCCTGGGACTGGGTGAATATTTTGATGCATCCAAGCTCTTTCTTTTGCCAATGTTTGAGGAATGCAATGGCCATATGGGAAGGAAAAGCAATTAGTCTGCAATGGCATGTTCTGGTCTAGATGATCAAAGAATTGGGATACTGAATACGTTGGAGGATGTATCTAATTAGAATACATTATACAAAGGTTATCACTATTATTAATTATAATGATACGGTTGGAAATAAGTATTATTAAACATTCAGTGAAACATAACCTTTTGACAAAACAAAGATTTTTATATAATGATGAAAACTAAAGAAAAGCAGCATTCATTTTCTGATAAATTGTATTATTTGATTTCATAAAAATTGCTTACATAAGAAACACAATAATTTGAGTTTTAAAACGGAGAGCCATGTTTTAATACTAATATATTTAGGTATTACACAACACCATGGTGAATAAACAGCATTTTAAAGAGACACAGCAAGAAAAATAATAGTAATACATTTAAAAACAGCAGGCACTGACTGCATCTGAAAGTGCAAGTCATCACTTTCAACTGCATGGATTTCATCCAAAGCTCACTGTAGTGAATGGAAAGACTGCCATTGACTACTGAGTTCTGAGTTAGGTGATGTGGCTTGAAATATTAGACCACTGATTTAAATTAAAAATGTGTGTCTACTGTACTCCTCATAGGCTTCTACGGGGAAAAAATAAAATCAATCAACCAGAGAGAGAAATGCATATTTGTTTTGAACTCGTGTCACGTAATTCTCCATGTGTATTACTTGAAGTGATCATTTTCGTGTGTGTGTCAGGACTGGTACTTTCATTAATATAAGGCAAAAGAGTGTTGAGCAGTTTCCAGAATATAAAGGACAAGAACATCCTTTCCATGATCTATGCCCCTCTTGTGCTATATTTTCAAAACAAACACAGACTGAGAGCATCTTCTGACTCAAAAAGGCAGCATCCAACAAGTGCCTTTTGTCCTGACGTGCTGGATCACCTTGTGCAGGCTCTGAACCCCACAGTGCTTTCCTTGCAACCTCCTAACATCTGAAACTACAACCCAAAGAGAGATTGTATCTCTGCACCTTCTCCTCTCTCTCTGCATGTCAGGGCTCCATACCTTCTCTGCCCCGACTATTGTCCTGCAGGAAATGGAGACAGCTTCCCAAATCTCCTGAGTGTTCTCACAATTTATTCCCTCCATGGAGGGTCTGATACAATGCCTGTAGGGAATTTTCCTGAGCTTTGAGCTGCAGTGAGTGGTAAAGTGAGGGGTACTTGGATAAGGTCTCAGACTTCCCTGCTGGAAATGCTGGAGTAGGACCCAGTTCTTTTTCCTGCAGCTTGGCTAAGGAAGGAGGTGGGAAGGAGATGGGACAGTTTCCCTGCCCAGCCAGCTGCCCGCTACCTCAGCACCAAGCTGTAAAGCCCTGGCCAAACTGGGGTGTTTCTAGATACGTGCAGAAGCAGGATTTAATCAACTGAAAGAAATGGCTGAGGTGCTCAGGACAAAAAATGGTGTTTTGGGGTGGAAAAGCAGGTCATAAATTTTAGGCTGGATATTAGAAACAAAAAAGGGAAGAGGGAAGAGAAAGGTTTGCAATCCATCTCACTGCTTCCTGCCTCTGTATCCAAAAAAACCCTGTTAAATATTTCCAGCAGCCACAAGATGCATCCAAGAAAATCTTTTCATGTGGATTTGTCTCAGCTTTTGAGAAACTACTAGATAGCTCTACTTTACAATGTGAATTTAGAATTGGGGAGGAAAATTTACCATGTCTCTCTTTTTCCTGTTGCACAGATACACTCACAAACTAGTTTCTGTTTTAATTTCTTATCAAATTTCCAATTTTCACAACAGCTGTGTGCTTTTTTCACATTTCCAGCAGTGCTGGCAGTAAGACAGTGGCCTCACAACAGCCTTACAACAGCCTTACACAAAGCATGTGGCAGTTGAATTGCAGTGGGTACAACATGGTCTCAGTGGGCTAGGGACTGTATTTGTCCTTCCCTTCCTCCTGCAACAGCTCCTGCTACACCCTTTGAGGCTCTGTGCAAATCACAATTTTAGGAATTGCTTTCCTAGGGCTCCAGAATTGTTCCCTGGGCTTTGTACCGTGATGTGAACTCCTAACAGAATTCAGAGGAGCGAAGGAAAGGAGTTAACCTTGAACCTCTCCTAAATGTCTTGCTCATTCTCCAAGTGTACAATTTTCTGCTTCCCTTCCCAAAGGTTCTTCGTTTACAGTTACATAATTGATAGCTTAACCCTCTGTCCCCTCAGACCATTTTAAAATCCAATATAAATAACACCTCAGAAACAACCTCCTGTGGCCTTCTACTCTTGGCAGCAGAAACTGGGTGTGGGCAGCTTTTGCTTTACGTACTGTACGGAAATGTTTTATAAACTGTTCTTAAAATCTCTGGCCAGCCATTTAAGTGTAGCTTCCAGTTCCCCAGACATGGGGTTCCTTTCAGCACTTCATGCTCTCTTTAAGAGTTCATTTTCCGTGAGAGACATAGTGAGTAATCCTACAGAAGGAAAACAACATGGACAATTTTTGGGATTTTTGCTTGGTTGGTTGTCTGATTATCTTTCAAACATATTTTTTTTTTTGAGGGGGATGGGAATGTGCTGTTGTGTCCAAAGACAGTTAAAAATGATCCATGGGGGTTCAGTTGCTGTGGCTTACACCTGGATTTTTTTTTTTTACATATTTTACAACACTTGGGACTGTACTAGAACACTACAAAGACAGAAAACTTTTACCAAAATGTGGACAATTCTATACAGACACTAAAAAGTAACAAATACTTTTATTAAAACAAAGGTAACCCTGTACATAGAATAGGCTTGCTCATCATCCATGAAAGGGTTTGCAGATCTGTAGAAGGGAGAGGTCCCCGACTCTGTAGGTCACTGTGAAAAGAAACTGTGAATTGGTAGTTCAATAGGATCATGAGACACTCTACAACAAGATAGATGTATTAAGAAACACTTCGCTATAGGAGGCTGAGGCACTGCAAAGGTCCTCAAAAGAGAACATAATCTTCTACAGAACAAACTGTTCAGCACAGTGGGACAGCTGCAGAAGCCTGAGTACCTGTGAAGGATGGCTTGAGAAAGGAGAATATCCATCTTGTTTACTCTTTTCCACTTGCTTCAGTTTGCTGGAGGGTGCTGCCCCTCTCCTCCCTGACCCCCAATGCTCTGCAACACTTATCTGAGGCATTCCTTTAACTTCAACAAAAAAAAATCCAAAACCAAAGCCAAACAAAAAAATATTTTCACTGCTTGGAAGGCTTCACGCTTAGAGTCAATTTTCCTCTCCTGCTGTTGCTGCTGCCTTCTCCCCCTCTGTGCAGTGCAGTGCATGAGTAAGTGAAACCGTTGATGAATTGAAGCCAGTCAAAATGTAGGTATCAGTGCTTTGCAGTCTCTTGAGCAGCATTTGATTGCTTGTCCTCAATGTCATCAGGGAATTCGTAAAAGCTTTCTTGCAGGCCTCTTCACACCACAGTCATGGTGTATACTTGCCTTGCTGGTGACCTCTTGAAATTAATAGCAAATGAATTCATTATGGTCCCATGGGTGGAGGCAGGAGGAGAGCAGTGATTTATGTATTCTCAAGGAAGCCCTTTTAATACCACAACACAAGCTGTCCGAGCTGCTGTTAAATTAGATATGCTGCAAAACTCTGAATCAGAGCCTCAACTTCAGCTTTCTACTCTGCCATGTTCTGCTAATTTTGAAAGATGCTTTAGATTTCTTTTTGTTCATTTTCTATATTCAAATCTGTCATCACTTTCAAAGTCAGATTTTCCCCTTCTTCTTCTCTGTTTCCATGAACCATTTGGGATACTTGTGAATCTGTGCACAATAGGCTCCACATTTGCAAGAGTTATATCTAGTAGCTTAACCTTTCAAATCCATTCAACAGTCTTTGCTAACTGGAAAATACTGCTTTCAAACCAGGCTGAAAACCAGTCTTATTTATCAGTTTTATTTATCAGTGTGCAGATAGTAACATGTTTTCAGCTTGCATAAATGTGGAAAGGAAAGGGTAAAAGTCCCAGAGGCTTCAGTGCCAAACTGCCATTTTAGGAAGGAAGAGAACAGAGAAAAGATTGCTTTAACATTTTATATGCTGGATCTAGGCAAAATTCACAGTTACACACTAAACAAGTCATACAAGGAAATAAAAAGCATTACATACAGTTTTCTTTGATCTGCCATACTGCACACACATTCTTACCATCTTGTGTGTCCCAAGGGAAAAAGAAATTCACTGAACTAGAAAACACCAAAAAAGGAAAAGCTAAAAGCTGGAACTATGTATTAGTTTTGTGTTCTTTTCCTTAAGTTTTCAGTGAGAACTATTCTCTATCTTCTTACAATGTATACAGAGAGGAAATTCAAGAGTTAAATAACTGCTTTTGATGATTAACATTTTTTTAGGGGAAAAGTTCAAGTCTTTCTTTTATGATATCCAGATTCTGAATTAGCTGGGGGTCCAAATAATGAATCTTCTGTGAACGTATCTTAGACCAATGAAACCAGTAATGCCCACGTGCTATATGCCTGTGATGATGGGATTCTGACAATGTGAGCTCACAAACTTCTCTAAGTACTGGAGATTCTACAGCTGACAGGCTGCCAAACTTCACTGTGAGAGTAGAGCTCCCTGAGCTTCTCAGCTGCCTGTTGTGGGTGCAGTGCAGAGGCACTGGCACCAGCCAGTTCTCTATCTGGCACGAGGCTGACCACATGCAATTGTTAAAATCTGTTTATCGTCCATTTAGATGCAGCACTTCTGAGTATCAGTTGGTTGCCAAAGCCAGGAAGCAGATTAGGCAGATCCTCCTTTTATTCTCCTTCCCTCCACCCCTTTTTTCTTTCTGTTTGCTTTGGGTTGTTTTTAGTCTGAGCTTAAATGATAAGAGACTAGCTTGTCTGTATCCTATGGAGAAGATGTGGAAAATGGAAATGTGCCTCTCCTGAAAGTTTTCTGCTAGTAGACCAAAGAATCCTTAGGAGAAATAGGGATATTTTTGGATTATTCTCTTCAAGCTCGTTAATTTTTTTACTTATTAAAGTCTAGTGATAATATTTTCTGAAGTTATTAATGAAATCCTCAGGTGTCGTGTATTCTTGAGACAGCCAACTGTGAACTCATAATTCTTCGTGGTCTTTTACTCCTTTCCCTACATCTGATTCCTCACAGTAGAACTTTGTGAGGGCCCTTCCTTAATGCACTGGGAAACATGAAGATCTTCTCATTTGCTTTAGATTTTGATCATTCAGGTCAAAAAAAGGAAAGTGAAAAAGACCCTTGGCCAAGTAAACATACTGGGAAAGGCCTAGGAAAGTCAGGCAAACCCCAGATACTATCATGTATGCAGTATACACCATAGTCCCTTAGGGAACAAAAAACCCCCAAGCAAAACCAGGGAGAGGGAAAAGAGGTTTAATTCTGGTTAAAATAAAATAAATAAATAACGTTTTATTAAAAAACCACCAAAAAACAGTCTTTCTCCCAAAAGTAGTTATTAGAAAACCAAAATTTTCCAACTAGCTCTAATCCCAAATGAGTTAACAGATGGGCCGCAATTGGTTTTGCTGAATGATCTTTGTGATTCTGATTGATAATCAATTTTTACAGATTGGTCCTTATCGCCACCTTTTTAACTACAGAAAAACATGACTTCTAAGAAGTGAAGACATCATCTAAGGACTGCCACTAACTAACAAGAGGGATGGGAAATTGAGACACCAATAACTGAAATTAAACATCATTATTTGGATCTTTATTTCACCACTGATTGTGCCCATGATTTAAGTGCTTCAAGGTAGAAAGCTGGTATTTCAGAGAGCAGGAGTCTGACTGAGGGAATGTACTGTCATTCATTCCTAGTAATTCAGGCTATCCTTAGCAGAGCAGAGTGCTTCTGAGGAAAGGAGTCAGGTGCCTAAAAAGGAAAAATTATATACTATCAGGACTTTTTGCTTTTGTCTCTCCTTCTGCAACTTCCAGTGCCTTGCTTTCTACCCATTTTTCTTGTAGCTGGGAAGTGCGCTACGGTATTTTCATTAGGTGTCAATACAACTTCCTTAAAACTTCTGCTCAAGCTAAAGGTCTTTGATGATTGGCAAGCTTAGTTGCTTGTAAGAATTGCTTCCTCACCCATTAAAGTTAAAATTATCTGAATTTTCCAAAGCACTTTAAGCAGCAGGTTCTTGCTAACCTCGGTTGCTTTTGCCTGAGACAAGAGAATTCACATGAGCGGTTCAGCAGGCAGAGATAAGGAGAGCGAAGAGCTGTGCAGCACAGCTGGAGAGAGGTGAGGTCAGTCATTCGTTCAGCTGCTAGAAAGGCAGCATGAAAGGGTGTGTGAGCAGACCTGCAACACTCAAGGACAGCTGGAAGGCTGGATGTGGAGCATTTTGGGATTTAAAGTATTGCTGGTGGCAGCTCCTGTCGAAGAAGTACTTGGGTGCACAGGCACCAGTGCAGCAGCTTCCACTTGGGTGCAGCTTTCTTTGGGAATGGCCTTTGGGTTTTGCTGGGAAGGGGATTGAAGAGCCCTGCTCTGGTAGTCTTGGGTGGGCATTCCTGTATTCTTATCCCATACGGTTCTCCAAGAAACGTGAAGCAGATTTCTCTGTTAACAGAACAAAGCCAGTTTACATGTACCTTATGGGAGCACCTTTTCTTTTTGTACTTTGCTTCCCAAGTTTTGGCCCTTCAATCTGAAGCTGCTGCTGGAAAGTTAGTTGTGCACTACCTCTGCTTTCTCCAGAGTTCTGCTTGGTGGTGTGGTTTATTGAGGACTCTGCAGTGTAACCTATCAAATATATACACTAAGAAATTTTTAGAAATACTACCTTTTTTTTTTTTCTTCACAATACTTTTCTAAGGACACATAAGAAGCACTTAAAATCCACCAGGTTTCATGATTTTGACCACAAGATATTGCAGGCAGAAGTATAAGAAACAGTTGCACATGTTTCTTATAGTGTGAGAAACAAATCTTGTAATTCTGTTTACCAACAGCATGTTAATTGCAGGCTGCTGATGTATTTGTAAGGTCTTGTTTAATCAGGGTTAGTTAATCCTAAATTACATACAGTCAAGACAATATTAAATTGCTTAAGGTTTAGCTTCCCATCTTCTTCATTTACATAAAGTGAGCAGAATAATGTTTAGTCATTCTGCAGCATCTGATCTGAAGGAGGAGGAATTCAGCTGGTACTGTGCCTCTTAAAGTTTTACTGTCATATTCAAGTTTATTAATGTTTAGCCTACTTAGGGAACATTAATATGGAGTCATAAGATAACTCTGTCCTGTTAACAAATTAATCAAGCACTAAATATACTTTAATGAAGGATCTACAGAGAATATATGTGAAAGCTTGCTAGGGGCATGAGATTTGTATAACAGAGAAACAGACCCTGAGCAAATGAGTGCCATGTTTCAATTTCTCTGCAAGCTTGTCTGCCTGGTATACCATGGGTGAGCATCTGCAGGTTTTCTTCAGAGTTTTGTCTGAATTTTAGGCAGCCTTGCATTGCTTTCACACACCCACATGCACATGCACACTGTATTCATTTCCCAAACAATTACTGTGACATGGCACACAGAGCACTGTGATTGAGTTCCATGGCAGCCAGCAGCTGAAGATGCCTCGCACTCAGTAGCCGGGTGTCGTAACAAATAAGCAGTCCTTACGAGAGGGAGGGTGATAACTTCCTATGCTATTAACTATAGCTCATTCATATGCAGACTATTGTCAAAAATCAATGGAACTAGTATCACACAGAAGCTGTGTATTGATATTCATTTTCCTCTGGAATATGGCTATATTTTATATCCCTTTCATTTTAGGCAGCCAGCTCTTTGGCTTGTGCAACTCAATACAGTTTCAGTGAAACTGCAGGGTGATGGATATATATTTATACACACATACACACACATAGGCACACAGGCATATCCATATGTTTTCACCTTGGACTAGATTTTTCCTATAACACTTCTGTAAAGTAATGCTGTACACAGTACAGCAGAAAGTCTGAAAGGATAATTTGTATTAATTGTTCCTGGTCGTATATTGTACAGTCACTACTGTTTTTCTTAGCAGCATCTCCCATGATTTTAATAACTTTTTTTCAAGGCTGTCTTGTCTTTGAGAGGAGAATTTTGCACCCAGTTGTCTTTTTAAGAATTATAGTTGACTGCAAAAGTTTGGTAAAATGTCAGTGTGATCTTAAAATTTCCATGATTCGCCTTTTCCCTTTTTATTGCCTTTTCACTTCTCACTTGTCTTTTCCCAATTCGCAGCCCTTTGTTTTTCTCTTCATAACTGGGGTTTTCCAGCCAACACCCAATCCACTTAACAGATGGCTGGCAGGCAGAAACCAGATGTGTAGTGAGTCCTTGTCCAACATTATGACTTTGGCTGAGTTGCATTCATGGCTTTTCTAGGCAAGGGTCCCAGATTTCAAGAACCCTGCCTTCATCCTCTCTTGGCTTCGCCTGTGCTGTACCAGAGGGACTGATCCATAAACCAGGCTGATGGGGGCTGATACAGCTTATGCAGAAAGACTTCCCTTAGAGAAAAGGGCAATCTCTGACTAACTCATCTCAAGAGGAGTCAGGTTTCTCTTTAAATATCCTTCATCCATGTTAGAAAGTTTCTGAAGCAATAACAATATTCAGGAAGCTTGAATGGCATGGCCTTCACCAAACTTTTGCTGGAATGTGCCCATGACCTTGACTGCCTGCTATGTGGGTTATAATAAATGATGTGCAGGTAGTTTCAGGAAATCTCTTGCTTCTCAAAGCTGACTAGATAAAGGCCTCCTCATGTTTCCCTGCTCTGTCTGAGGATTGTAAATGTACAGGAAAATTAACACAGCTATTAGTGTATAAAAGCAAGGTCATGTAATACAGAACAGTTTGCACACCTTTGACCAGGGTAATTTTTAAAATATTTTTTTGGCAAAAAAAGTGTGAAAGCTCATCTTTATACTGAGTATCACAGCTGCCATGACAATTTAAATAATTTATTATATATTTGCAGTTATCTTTAAGAAGTCTTAGATGGTTATTTAGGAACTATATTTGTGAGAACTCCCCAGTTTTGCATCAATATACAATTTACCTGGCCTTTGTCTTTGTTACAGGGTGTCCTCCAGAAAACGAAATTTAATTCATCTTTTTTCATGTCTAAATGCCTCATAGTTGTCATATAACTGTGAAAGATGATCCTGCCTTTGGTCAAAACTGAATAATGGAGTCTCTGAAAACTCAAGGATAGAAACCTTGGAAATCTGGGTCTGAATTTGGCACAGCAAGATCTGAAACCTGTCAACTACTATAGTGGTTATTGCAAGCTAATGAACAGTCAGTATCATAGAGGACAACAGCTAACTGTTGCACTAAATCAAATGGAAAAGGAAGCTGAAAGAAAAGTAATTTCTTTCATAGAATAAATCAGAGCAGCTTCATTCCATTAAAGCAATATCCCTCTAAAGGAAGTAAATCCAGCCTGGTGAATGGAAAATCTCTAATGTGTTCCTGGCTTCTGACCAGTCCCTACCCTGGCCAATAACTCACTGACTCACAGGCACAGCTGTCATGCTTACCTAGCAGAGTGAGAAAGGCCCTGATAAGTTGAAACTGCTGGATTTTGTAAACGGGTTCATCAATGCACAGATGGCTGACTAGAATAAAATATCTACTTCATATCTGTGGTAATGATTTGAAGAAATTTTTTTCTTCAGTGATGAGAGGAACCGGTTATGGTCTGCTGTACTTTCCTCTTTGGCCTCATCTTCCATTACCCCATGCCCAAATAAGACCCTGCTGCTTGATTTCATTACCATCCCTAACAGCTCCAGTCCCCTCCCACAAGCAGCATACTCACCCTAAACTTCCAAATGGTGCCCTGTTAATTTGTGTGATATTCCATGATATGACACATCCACTTTAGCTACACAGGGGATGAGTGCAGACGAGAGCAGTTGACAGGTTAGAACGCAAGTAGCCAAAGTAGCAGTCTGGGAGAGTTTAATGGATGTACAAGAGAAAACTGCATTTTTCCAGCTTTCAGGATTCAAACCCTGCTCATCAGCAGTTAAACCTTTGTGACAAAGCAGAACACGATGCCTTCCTATGAATCTTAATGGATTGCATTTGCTCCACAGCAGTGTTTATAGTGAGCATGATTTTATACATGATTTGTTAATTAAGCAAATTAGTGTTAACAGCTTTCTCAAAACCCCATTACCTTTATATCAATTGACTTTTTACAAATTAACATGATTAATTTAAAAAGCATGAAAAATGAGAAACAAGACTAAGAATGTAAGGATGAAGCTTGAGGTCACTATTTCTGGATGTGGAAACAGTTTCTTATATGAAATTTTCATTGACATTACACAACAAAAGGAAAAAATACTGAGAGAGAGAAAAATACAGGCGACCATGTCAACTTACACTCAGCTTTCTGTTGGCTTTAAAACCACACAAGAAAACTCAGTGTAAAGCAAATCCTGACTGAGTGCTAAGATTTAAGAGCTCATACCAAAAAGTAAAAAAAACCCAACAAACCAAAATGACCACCAACACCAAAAAATCAACACACAAACAATGATTATGAATTCTAATGGTAAAGCAAAAGTTTGCTGGGTGAGACCCAGAGCAGCCTGATCTGGCTTGGAGCTTGGCCCTGCTTTGAGTAGAGCAGGTGGACCGGGTGATTTCCTTGGGTCCCTTGTAACCTATTGCCTGAATCTAAGGATCTGTTTTCTCAGTGGTGAGGGCTGACCTTGGGAACATGCATATAAAGAAAAATGGGATCCTTTTCCATTACTTTAGTATGGTAAAGGAGGATTCAGTCCTCAGGCTGCAAAGGGGAGCGAGCCGAGCTTCTGTGGTTTCAGCTGGAGGAAAGGAAGGAAAGAATGGGGGTGTTTTGCCTGATAACATTGCTTTTGTAGACCAGGAACCACAGACGTCTGTGTGTCAGAACACATTCATAGTGTGAGAAGAGCTCTGCCTTGAAGAGTTTACAATTTAAGTATGAACCAGAAATGACAGGAGCAATATCTATATTGTTCAGGTAACTAAAGTGAGTTAACTTCAGGTTAACCAGGAAGTCAAGAGACCTGAGTTTAGTAGTCAAAATCTATGTCCATCATTCAAAGCAGGAGACCATTTTTCCACTTCAAGTTTCATCAATCGTGTAAGTAATACCAGAAAAAACATAGTTCCTCTGTACTTTTTCAGTACATTTCAGTTTTCCATTTGACCTTGTGTTCATTCAGTTTTCCACATCATTTTGTATAATTATTCACACAACATGCTGTTGTTAGTCTGAGTATCTCAGGAATTTATAGAGGAAGGAAAAATATGTATATAGCAGAAAATGTATTCGTGTTAAAAATTTGCTTGGGGACTCTGAAACCAGAACAGACCCTGAAACTGCTTTTAACTTTGAATTTTCACTGACAATGTGTCTCTATGCATATGTGGAAAGAACTGTAGAATGTCAGTCTGCTCTGTGTGTTTATTTCTCATTTTATTTTTACAGTATATTAAAGACCAGCCATGGTATTAAGATTCAGCAGTTCTGTATGTATTTGCTGACCCACTTTTCCTTACAATAGAAATGTCTGACAGCTGAAGCTTTTCTATATCTTTAAAAAGTCAAAGAGTTAATATCTGATTGGATATTGTACGTGTTATGAACACCTATAGGACCTTTTACTTTCGGATTCCAGAGGCAAGTATTAACCTTTTAACAGCAGGTCAGTCCCATTTGGACATATTTTAGCAAAGAGTGTAACACAATATTGCTAACAAGTAGCCTAGTCCTCTTTGGGTCAACTAACGACAACAGAATATTAAACAAATGAATAAATGAAAAACAAATATTCCTGAATTTGCCAATCTCAGCTACAGATGGCTTTAATTTCCCTTCCTATTCCTAGATGCCTTCATTATGGTAGTACTCATGATTCTGTCTTTTTCTGAATTAAAAAAAGATGGAGTAAAGCCGCCCAGACACATTTGTTCTCATATTCTTATTTTTACCTTTGTCTTTCTTTCTCTCAGAAGTGCACTAACAGTTTGCACTCTGTTCCTATGAAGGTCTTGATACCTCTAGTCATGCCAAGTAGAAGTCTCATAATTCATCTTGTACGTGGTCAAGATTTTGTCCTTTTTCTGGGAGCACACATTCTCTTGTATAGTGACTATGTATTGTGCCCCCAATGAGGTCCTAGATTTCAATAATAATCAAAATAGTGGTAACACTTAGAACCAATCCTGTGAACAGTATCTCAGTAATTTTTGTGGTTGATTGAATCTCTTCAGATCAGCTGGGGCAGGGCTTCATTATTGTTATAAGTTTATAAATTCTTGATACCAACTATGATCTGCAAAAAAAAGATCATTTATATCAATACTCATACACCTACATGAAGACAAAGTTTCATCATATAAAGGAAAGGATATTTTACCAGAGACCTGAGACTGTGAACTGAGGTGTATCATCATTGTCACACAGTAATGCTGAGGAGTGAAAATGACCCCTGAAGTATTTCAAGTGCCTCTTTATTTATTAAAATCTAACATTCTGACAGAGCAATGTGTATTGGGTTAAAGAGAAGGTATGTTGCGTTTGAATTGGAAGTGGAAGAACCAAGGCTGGATATTAATTTTATTTTATTTTTTCGTTATTTACTTTAGAAGGCTTCATCATTTGTTCAAACACCCATTCAAAGCTCCATCCTACCATGCAATATCTGAACAAAACTCCTCCTGGGAAGTATCCAGGCTATGGCAGCTTCTACTGAGATACCACTCACAGTTATGGGCAAACCATAATTGTGTAAGTGTAGTGAATTTTCATTTAAGTGTCTGTGGGTCAATCCTATAAAGGAGAACACAAGTGGAATAATCAAATGTGTGTCTAAGGTGAGCCTGAAGGAAAAGACAATGCAGCAGAACCTGTGGCTTGCAATGCAACTAGAAGGGCTTTAAATTTCCTGTGAAGTAGTTCTTTAAAAACAAAGCAATGCAGTGCAAGGAGTATTGATACTATCTTATTCAAACAGAAATATAAAATAGAAGAAAAATGGACACAATACAGGCAAAAAAAGACCTCTAGTTGTTCTAAATTCTCTTCTCTCATTTTAAATGCCAGTTTGTTGTCTTCCTAAGGACTCTTGTAGTGTAGGGCTAATCATCACTTTCTGATGGAAAGTTGTTCTTTTAAAAAATGTCTGGCTGGCCATCATTGTCATTTTTGTTTGACAGTGTGGGTGAAACACACCACTGCACTTCCTCCTTGTGTATTCCCAACCAGAGGAGTGTTTGTTTGCATAGCAGTAATCCCTCTGTAACCTGAAGAAGTGGAGAGAATCAGCTCACACTGAGCATTGTGCTACTGCAAGGTGACTGAGTTCAGGATCTAACCCAGCTCACTTAAAGCAACATCCAGTGCATTCAGAGAACTGCAGACTGCAGGATAGGCTTATCCTGAGTAAAGCCCTAGGAAAGATTTAAAGATTTTCTTCATATCTTGTGTCTTGGGAGTTATAAAATGAAAAGAAAAAGGGGGGATCCAGGGCGAAGATGTGCTTCTGGGAATTGCAGCCAGCAGTGTGTCAGTGAAGTTTTATTTTGTTATTCATATCTTTTCATTTCAAATCATAAATCATGCTCCAAGGCAGCAGGCCTTGAAAGGAATTGGCCATAGTGCTTGCTTCTTTTCCCTTCATTGATGAAATAGCCCCTCCAGTTTAAATACTAACTCCTGATCATGAAAATCCAGGCAGATCAAAAGGACAGTAGAAGTGAAATACATGCTGATGCCTCCCGCCAGATTTTAATGGCATTAGCTGTAGGGAAAAGATCTTCCAGAAAAGCCATCGCTGCATGTGACCACAGCAGAGTGACCCCAGATTTTCAGCAGTGCAGCTAAAAGCAGTTTGTCCCGCTATGGGTATCACCATATGTGCCAAAATCCTGGTCATCTAGATGTCTCATAAGTTGAATAGGTCCCCAACAGGATTTTTTTTGTTTCTAATTGCCCACTTGATTTTACAGGGAGCATGGCTCATGAATCCTACTAGGTACTTGTGACCATTTCTAGGTATCTAAATACTTTTAAAAGTATTTCTTCTCAGTCTTGCTAGAGGAGTTCAAGAGCTTATTTCCCTTTTTTCCCCACTTCTCCCCCATCTCAGAGACCCAAGGAATCAAGGTTGGAAGTCCTTATTGACAAGTTAGTGTTGCTTTTGTTGTTAACAACTAACACAGCTGTCTACAGGGTTTCAGGGAGAATTAGAGGGAGGGGGATTTCTGTGAGCTCCAGCAGAAAAGCTTTATTGTGCTACATAGGTAAATACAACAGGGTCACTTGCTCTACTTTTCATGATATTTTGGCTATTTTTTGGTGGCAGCAAGGCAATTTGGGCTCCATGTTAGAGGTTATGAAAGGTATCCTATGCCACCATGGAAAGCTATTTAGGACACATATAAAATATAAGTTCTAATTTTTTTAGATGCCTTCTTCCATTTCAGAAGATGAATCCAATAAACTGAGTCCGGAAAAAGGGAACAAAATTATCAAACTATTTTGAAGGCCTTGACCTTAGTCTCCCTGCTCTATAGTTTTTCCAAATATGATACGTCAGTTTTCCCCCAGATCTGGTCTGCAAATAATACAGCTGGCATTCAGAAGGAAGTTAGGCCACAGATGAAACTATAAATCTGTGTTTGGAAACACCAAGACTGGAATACATCTCACTGTTTTGCTTTTGTGTCGCCCTACACTTTTGATGTAATATTTTTTGTCTCACTGCTAATGCATTTCCATCTACTGAGTTCTAAATCATTTCAGCAAAATCCTGTGCTATATTTTAGGGGTGGGCAAAAATTTTCAGCCACATTAATGAATAAATGCTCATATAAAACTGAACTGAATCAAATATCAGAGATAGTCAGCAGGAATATTTTGTCCTGAGACTTTGCCAGGACTACAAGAGAGGAAGCATGGTTAACAATGCCCCCCTTTTGCTTCTACCCTAAATCCTGACATTTCTTATATGTACAAAGCTTTACAATTCAGATTAATTTATCTGACTTTAGACACTTTAAATAAAGTGTTATTTAAAATTACTTGAATCATAGTCTGGGCATGCCCATCATTGACTATAGAACTTGCTTCGGGTGTCTGGGTTTCACCCTTAGTTGCCTCATTTAAGTATTTAAAGCTGGATGAAACTGATTCCACCTGAACAGAGCATTCTCAGGACATTTTCATCAGGGAACATAATACAGAACTACATAATACTCCAGGAAACTGAAGTTCTGTATTGAACTTCCTATAGGGAGAGGATATGATGGACATCATGAATCATGAATTCATGAAAAACCTTTTGAACCTCACTCTTCAATTCATGTAATTATATTTATGTGGAATTAGGAAATTAATGACAAGCTGACCCAGAGTACTTTGGTGTTTAAAAGCAGTAATACTAGAAGCAGTTTGATCACGTCAAGTGCAAACACCTTATGAATATTCCATTTTGTGTCTCTTTCTACCTTATTATTTTCAGCGATTCTGCCTTCTGACAAAGAAATATTTGTTCTACGCAGCATTTCAAAGAGACCCAGGAAAGAAAAAGAAATACAGTAATTGACTTTTATTGTCATTGTCAGTGGAAAAAACAGCTATCATTATAAAGACTTCAAAGATTTTTGGGGAAAAAAATTTCCAACAGCTGTCAGTGATATGTCAATAGGAACACTGTTTTACTTCAGAGCACACCTTAGCTTGCTGCAGAAAAGTTAATATTTTAAAATACTTCAGATTTGCAATAACACAAACTATGGAGTTTGGCAAATTATTTAGGGAACAAAAGCAAACCACTCTAGTGGTTTATTCTTGGTTTGTTGGGTTTTTTTTCCTTTTTTTTACTTATGAAAGCCCATTTTAAATTATAGTGGGGCAGGACCCCAGAAAACATATCCAGTCAGACTTGTGCTGGCTCTGTGCTGTCCTAGGGTAGAAGTTTCTAAAAAGGGCTTTTGAAACACAATATACTTGCACGATAGTTTTATATATACAATGTATATTCTTAAAAATTCAGTAATATGCTGCTGAGGAGACCAGAAAGGAAGAGATTTAAAGACAAAGAATGGTGAGTGATCATAGATATCATCTAATAGCAAATCTGTAAAAACGTGATTCTCCAATGTAAGCAAAATTAAACTTGAAGTTATTTTATTAACTTTTCTTATTTATGGATGCAGGAAATATTTTTTCTTTATTGATAATTTTAATAATTTTATTCACTTGATCTACAGGGTGACTCCCCCACCAACCTTCCTCACTCCTATTCCACTTCAGTGGCCCCAATGTTAGTGCATGATCATCTCCAGGGGAAATAGAGATGAATAAAGGAAATGAACAATAGCGTAATTTCAGAAATAGCAATGAGGTACTAGCTGTAAACCAGCACAGATGATTACATCTTTGCACCCTGGGATGGAATTTACTTGCATTGATATTTCCTGATCCGAAAATGGATACATTTCTAGCCTCGACTGTTTTTCACCTCTTTGTGGTCCAATTTCATATTCAATCAAGATGTTAATGTAATATTTTTGGTCTCTTGTCCTAGGTAATTTTCTTATCTATTTTTAATGGGATTACCATAGACTATGACATGTTTTCCATCTGAATATGAAATTTTAACTGTGTATTGAGCTGCATTAGCAAAAGCTCAGCCAGCAGGCAGAAGTGAAAGATTGATCCCCTCTATTCAGTGCTTTTTAGACCATATCTGGAGCATAATATCCAGTTTGGGTCTTCCCAGTACAGGAAAGATGCTGATTAACTGGAGGGACTTCAGAGGTGAATCACCAAGATGGGTGAGTGCCTGGATATGCTAGAAGAGGATTTTGTTCAGCCTGGAGAGGAAAAAGCCAAGGGTAGTGCCTTCTGTCCTCATCCTCTCCAGAATCACCCATTAAGGAGTTAAATCAGATGATTCTCAAATTACCAGGTTTTGAGAGGAGATGGATACAAGCTGCAGCAAGTCAAACTGTGTTGGATATGAAGGAAGAAACAAATAAATCATGATAGTGGTTCAACCCTGTGTCAGGATGACCGGAGAAGCTGTAGAGACCCCATCCTTAAATATATCAAAAAAGAAATTAATTGGAATGTTTCCAAAAACCAAAAGAAAGGAGGGTCGCAGTCTTTTGGTTTTGCCTCACTACAAAAGAGATTAAGAAAAGATAACAGAACCACACAAAAATTTTCAGCAAAGATTATGACAGGAAAAAAAATGTTAAATTTTATTCCAGAATTTTAACGAGATTTTTCCTTGTCTCTAATAACAATGCTGATATCTGGTATATCAGCTGCAATGTGTCCTAACACCTTTCCACCCCAAACTTAGAGCTCTAACTCTTTGTGCTACATATAGATGACCCCTAGACCAGAGTTTAAATCTTTTTTTCCTCTCAGGAAAGACAAGGAATAACAGATGGTTCCAATTAAAAAACAGTAGGAGAATTTTCATTTTTTTTTAACCAAGCAATCTGGGTCATGAGCAAATAGGGTTTTTTCTTCCTGCTTCATCTTGAAATTGCAAAGAATTTTGGAAAAAGCCATATCTGGAGATCTGTAAGATAAGAAATTTAACTAAGCCTAGTAGGAGCCAAGCTGCTTTAAAATACCTTTAAACAGGGGGAAGAATGGAATGAAACCTAAGACGATATCAGATATCCTTTGGAAAAGTGAGGAATTATATTCATTCCTCAGTGACCACTGTATTCCACTGTTATCCCCCATGGTTTGGATAATCTGATACTAAATGCAGTTATTTTGAAATTTGTCCATATAGGTTGTCCAATATAAAGACTTGGGAGAAACTACTGGTTTTCTGTTCCTAAGCAGAACACAAGAATCATCAGTACACCTCACAAAGTGCAAACACACCAAAATAAGTATTGCTTTCTCAGTCCCCAAACCACTCACAGAAATAGTACTAAGATTTTTTTAATTATTCAGTGTAACACTCTCTGAAAGGAGTCTCATCATGGTTGAGGGCTGGCTGTGCAGGCGACAAAGGATCCCTGGTGCTCTTGCTGAAGTCATTTCAGTTATGAAAGGGGCAGAAATCAGTGGCAAGGGGCCTGGGTTCAAATCTGGTTTTTGACGCAATTCCTTGTATCAGCTATTGAATATTCAGGACACCTTGGCAAATTAGCACCTATTTCTTCAATCAAGGGGCAGTATTGGTTTGTACAGATGACAGAAATGGCTTTCTACTATCACATAAGAAAACTGCTTTTTAACTCCAAAGTGTTAAGAATTATGTCTTAGTATCTAAGATGCCAGGCTTGCAGCTGGGGTCCAGCCAGAATGGCAATCAATCCCATGTATAAAGCATTTACTATGTTCTACTCTTAATGAGAAACAATCCACTTAACACTGGAAAATAAATACATAGATAAAAGTAGTTATTTAAATTATGAATAGCACCAGCAATTTAAAAATGGTGCTTTATGTAATTAATGTTTAGCAACTAATAAATTTCTTTACTAGTAATTAAACACTAATTAAATAATTTCCTCAGGAATGTGTTTACTAATGGTATTTCTGGATATTCATTTTCCTTTTAAATGTTTCATAACTGTTGTTGAGTAATTAATGTTCACTAATTAATTTTGAAGTAAGAGTCCTGACCCTTCCAGCAGTCTAGGAATGGAATTCCCTTAGCTGATGTGTATTCATTTAAAGCTATTAATAGTAAGATCAAAATACAGTATAGCTTAGAGGGGACAAAATACCAGCACCTTATAGCTCTGAGAAGTCTGGATTCTCAGTGAGGTGTGAGTTCCCAGAGTCAGGGCTGCAAGGATTTGGGTGCTGGACCTGTGTGTGTGCTCTGAGCAGCTTGGGGCTGAGCTGCTGCTCCAGTGTGGCATCCATCCATCCATCCATCCATCCAGGTGCCTTTAAGTCATTGCAGTTCACAGCTTACATGAAGTGACTGGAAGATTAGTGTTTCTGAGCTGAATCTTTTCATGTCTCCCAAGCTCAGTGGAAGCCTCTCTCTCTCTCCTCTCTAGACTTTTGTGGAGTGGGAGCTTCCCTAAGGCTGGGGGGTGTCAGTGTGAAGGAGTGCTCCCAGCACCTGCAGCTGCAGACAGACCCTGGTGCAAAGGTGAGGTCTCTCAGGCAGCCTTGGAGGATAGATGCACAGACTTTGCAGTGCCCAGCAGCAGCTACATTTAAAAGGTACCTCTGCTTTGTAAAACACCATGGATGGAGAGTCAGTATATGTGGTGCCACTGGCCTCACTTCCTAAAAACCACAGCAAGGCTCACTCACCTAGACATTGCTGTAAGGTTTGGTAAAATCAAGCTAGTTCCAATTAATTATTTCAGACTTAAAGTATTTTTAAAAGAACAAGTATTTTGAAAAGTATTTTGAAAGAACAAGCTGAAGCTCCAGTTTCACAGGGTCAAATCTCATTTTCATTAACAGTGGCTTTAGAAGGGTCAAAAAGCTCTGTCTGAGTTGGTCAATATTACAAGGTCACAAGTAGCAAAATGAATGAGTTATAGCTGTTTGAATGCACATGACCTGTCTGTGCTCAGTGGTAATTGACTTCAGAGTGACAATTTGTGGGCATTAAGTCAGAGCATGTTCATAGCCCATAGATGTTCTCAGTGGCAGAGCATTCTCTTTAAGGTGCATCTTTTCAATCCATGCATATCTGGATCAGCCAGGAACTAATGAACTACTGAAACCATAATAAATCTTGAAGAAATAGTAAGAAAATATAGAATAATGATTCCTCCCTACTATTCAATTGAAAAACATAGTTTGGCTTCATTATGGCCCAGTGATATTCACAGGCAAAATAAGGGAAGGAAATAATCTAAACCTAGCTAGAAAGGTAGGCACAATTCTGCTTTTATTCATGCTGAGGTAAATCTGGAGCCAGTCATGTACAGCCTGGAGGTGGCCTTTATTTTTAATTGCTGTATTTTAGTGCTATTTATTCAACACAAAAAGGGAAGGAGTCAACCTGGGAAGCAGAGGTGGTGATATCTGCAAGCTAATACTATATTATGAAAAATGTGTCTTTATAAGAGTAAAGAAAATACTAATGACTTAGTTGGAAAAATAATTAAAGGATATTGGTGACATTTTTGTCAATTGCAAACATATATTTTACTTGCTTTCAGTTTATGAAACAATGACTTATTTCAGCAATTAATTGCTGTGATGGAGAACTGTGTATTTGAAGTTGACATACCCCTTAATTTTACATTATGCTTCATGAACCTAGTAATTTTAAATGAGTATCATTTAATTCTGAGGACAATGAATGAAATAAAGGAGGCCTGGGAAGTAATGATGCAATATAGAGGAGTTTCTTCCACTCCAATCAAGCCTGTTATTATTTTTCTTTTGGTGTTTTTATAGTATCTTGCTCCTCAAAAGTCACTGTGAGGCCATTCCTACAAAAGGCTGCAAAATGCTCAAATTGCCAGTTGGGAAGGGCAGCTCTGCTTTCTGGTCCTGCCTTAGCTTTGAGTCGTCTGTGGGTGACTGCAGCACGCTGTGAATGTTGGCTGTGGCACTGCCGGGAGGGGGGAGGCAGCTTTGTCAGAGTGGTGCTGCTGCTCCCCCAAAGCCTTCTCTGGCATTCCCAGGGCAGGACAGGAGAGTCCTCTCAGCCCTACACAGCAGGAACACTGCAGAAATGAGGGAGTGTAACATAAATGAGGTCCCAGCAGCACAAGATGATCTTTGCTGGGGGAACAGGACTGGGATGTGACTCTACCACAGGCA
The DNA here is from genome assembly GCA_013397115.1 of Edolisoma coerulescens. Classification (NCBI taxonomy): domain Eukaryota; kingdom Metazoa; phylum Chordata; class Aves; order Passeriformes; family Campephagidae; genus Edolisoma; species Edolisoma coerulescens. Next base: position 540,548 of record VWZW01003174.1, read on the forward strand.
AACAGAATAGCGAATATTCATCAGGTGAGACAGGCAGAGGGCAACCAGAGAAATGGAAATGAAGTGATCAAGCGGCAGCAAAGGCTAGCAACATCTATTGGATTAAAAATATAGGTTTCCTGAGTCTCAGGTGAATCTGGTAAACCTAAGATTATCTGCTTATCTAGCCCTCCTCTAATTTGACTCCGGTGGGATCCTTTGTGGGAGCAAGGAGAGAAGCAGGGAGAGGAAGCAGCAGCTGGTGATTAGAGAAATGCCTAATTTTCTTTGTGCCGTTTATGCAAGTCTGTGCAGCCAGCACGGAAAATCCCATGACAGGTTTGCCCAGTAAACTAACAGAAATGACATATTTTTTCAAGCTGTGGGTATTTTTCAAGTAGCTCCTCCTTCCCAAAATCCAGAGATGAATATAATTGTGGATATCCATGAAAGTCGTGTAGGAGTGACTAGTAAAAGTGAAAGAGCTTTTATGCATTCAGATGAAGAACTGAACAATACAGAGCTGAGATCTTGCTGCTTGCTGCTGGAGTTAGGCTGTCACCATAACTGAGAGCAGAGTGTGTGCATTCAACAGGCTGCCCTGTGCTTTCCAGGTATGTTCATTTACTCCTTCGGGTGATTTATGTGCAAATGAGACCTAAAGCCATAAAGAGAGACTGGGTGGAGAGACTGCAAAGTGTTGGGCACACCGTATCTCTGGGAGAACGTGCACTCTGAAGGTGCACGTTGTGTGAAGTGTTATTTTGCCAGTGTTAGCCTGCCCTCTAGGCGCTGGATTTCTCTTTGAGATAGGTTGCACAGGTGGCATGTATCGGCTGGGTCTGTGTGTGTGTGTGTTTCCAAGACGCAGCATTTGTTTAAAATCAAATTCTCTACCCAGAATTGGTCTTGCAGAACCAAGCTGCTTTATGCTGTGCTTCTTGTCACAGGTGCCTTTGAGGAAGTGTCAGAGTAAGAGCTTTGCAGGCTGCCTGAGAAGTATGGGGAACTTGCAGCAAGAATAAAATCATGGTTGTAGTAGTAATAATAATAATATTAGTTAGTAGTGAAACAATATGATACACGAACAAAATTAACTTCCTGTACTTCTAAAATTATATCTTTTTACCATCTTTACCTTTAAAAAACATAGTTTTTCATCTCCATCTGCTTCATGGATACATAAGATAGGATCAGTCTTTAAATTTGAGAACCAACAGAAGGTCACTTGTCAAGGCAGTTATCGAGCCAAGAGGTATAAAACTTGATGAGCCAAATATAATTTGGCATAATTTTTTCAAAAAAACTTGAATTCTGTGCATCAACTAAATACCATAAAGATTTAGCTGAGCAGGGAGAGAAACACTTCTTGGTTCTTCCCATGTTAAGATTAAAGCAGAGATGATGTTCTTATGTGATATTCCTGTTGTTCTTTGAAGTTTTAATGGAATCAGATTCATGGGATTACAGAGGTGGCTCAAGCCGATGATCAGTTAACCAAATTAATTCAAGTGTTGCTTTGGAGAAAGAAAAGGTAGTCTTGGGAGTAAAGTGGAAGTTTACGACACCAAGAAATTTCTCTTAAATCTGTTCGCTGCTATTGTACTTCTTTGCTGCAATGTCCACTTATTTGACCTGTGTCTCAGTTTCTCCATTTGTCTGAAATAAGCTGTAGTAGCACTGTCAAGGTTTTTGAATGGGTACATGAGCTTTGTTTGAAGTTCTGCTACTGCTTTTTACAGCCTCATGTTCTGCAGGGCTTCTCCAATTTCATATGGGGATGTACTGCCCTGGTAGAGAAGGGGGAATGGAAAACCATTCTGCTCTGGCCAGGTCTGCTCTGAGCCCAGCTTCCTCTGCATCCAAATTTAATTAATCAGCTTGTTGATATTTATGTGTTGGAAATAAACTGGAAAATAAGGATAAAGTTAATGAGGACAGATAGTAATGAGGGATGAAAACCATGATACAACTTCCCCCCTCTTGGGAGGGGGTGTTACACAGAGGGCACTGTGTTGCTGATGTATGTGCATAAGGAGAGTAGTGAAGAAAAACAGAATCAAACAATCTGGGGAAGAAATGGGGTAAATTGAAATGCCTTTGCTGACACAGACTGTACTGCAAATCCTAACCTTTAAATTTCTCCTCTGACCTTGAATTTTGCATGCATGCTTTTCTGGTATAATAGAGAATCTTAGGTCTGCAGTAGAGGGAAAGAAAATAACTCTTAGCTGATTACTATTTGTTACCAAACACTAGCAGAGGTTTTCCAGCATTTGAGAGCTGGGTCCTGCATCTATCTCAAGCACCTTTAATGCCACAACCTCTGGTTTATTAATGTATGGATACTTCTGGCTTCTGTGAGGCCTTTCTTGCTGGAGAAATATCATCATGCTTCAGCATTGCCTGTTGCTTGCTAATTAGTCTGCTTTTCTTTCAAGGAAGACATGTGAATTTGAATCCTTGTTAGGAAAGGAGCTGATTAGATCTAGCTCTTATTTTATACATTTTTTGTTCTGCATAAGTGGATGAATTTAGGAGAAATCACTGAAATGGAGAAGGTACCAATGCCAGCTTATCTGGCAAAGTTTTATACAGAGCTCAACATGTGTTCTGAATGTGTTCATTCATCAGATGTACAGCTTCTGGCAGGGGAACCGTGTGTCAAATGTTCCTGAGGATCTGGGCTTGCAGGTCATACTCTGTTTTGATGAAGACAGTCCTCTTCAAGCTCAGCAGTAGAAATCCGAATGCCCAAGAGGTCTAGAATTGATTGCTGTGTAGTCCACAGAGGACTGGAGGAAGAAGCGGTAGCTGAAATCAGGGATCAAGGGCTGTGGTTCTGGAGTTGGAACCACATGTTCCAGAGTGCTGAAGTACATTCACAGATCCAGCCATCAATGTTTACCATGCAAGTGTATCAAAGCAACAGCATTTGAATCATGCCTTCTCAAGTCATTTAAGTATATTAGTACAGGTTTCAGGAGAGTGGTTTTCCTATCAGCGGTCAAACTTTCTGGCAATATTCAATCTGACTGTAACCAGAGACTTTTTGTGAGAAACAGGCCCTTACAAACCAAGTTCTAATTATCTGAGGGATGAATGAGTCCTAGCAGTGATAAATGGATATGTCTTGTCAGGGATACTCCAGTACACGTCAACTTGAAGTTCATCAGATTCCCTGCATATTGTATTCCCTGGGTATTGCTGAATTACAGTCTCCTTAGGTGCAGATGTTGGACACGCATTGGGTTTGACACCACCGCTATGAGATCTTTGTATTTTAAATGTTGCTTTAGGCTTAAAAGAAGAGATATGTCAGCACAAGTCTTCACAGCTTGGCAGAGAGCTCTGGATTCCCTTTGTCAGTCAGGTCTTCTGAAGCACCCAGCTTTGAAAAAAAGGTGTCTTCTAAGAGGCACACTGAGCCGACCCCCAGGATCCTTATTCTGTGTCAGATTTCTACATTGCAGTGTCTCATAAGTCATACAAGTGATTGAGTGCCCCCCTGACATGAAGCACAATGGGCTTTGCACAGCTTCAGGTCCCTATTTGCTGTGACATTAGGTGTCATTAGGTGTGCCCTGTAATGATCACAGAGGTAATAGTCTTTTAAATAAACTTGTTAATTTTGCCAAGTTACAGTTTATCATTAAACAACCACCAACAGTCACTAGGATTTCCATTCCTTGCAGCTCAAGTTTATTTTTTCCCCTCTTGGCCATTTTTGAACTACAGTGAAATTTTAACAGGCTCTCTTGAGGTCCACAAGAGTATGTAAAGTTCAGCTGCTCCCTGGTGTCCAATTCAAGAATCCCTAGAATAATTCTGTTTGGTAAGCAACACTCTCATTCCCTAATTGCCCCTGTTCCCTCATCACATGTCTTGAGGGAAGAGTAATCCTTGCTGAATGATAAATTTCCCTTCATGGAGTTTTACTGCTCTCAGAGAACTTGTTGATTAAAAATCACACACAATTTCTGTCAAAGCTTGGGAATCTTGACTTAATGATAACATTTTGACTTCTTTAAAATCAAGCAGAGAGTTGGAAACAAAACTCTTTGCAAGAAGGAATCAGCTGTGCTGTTGATGTCTCCTGTAGCCTAAAAGGACGTTGTTAGCTGTCCTTTTCTGAGATGAGAGAGCTTTTAGGCTGCTGATAATGTATGGTCTCAGACAGACAGGATCAGGCATGCCATAATTTTCAGTCTTTAAAATAGCTATGTTGCTCTGACAGTTCCATGGGATATATACCCTTTACAAAACAAAGAGAACAATTTCACTTTGATCAATACAAATGCCATAGGACGAGATTCCTCTTTCCAGAAAATCACCTTCCTCTGATGGGGGCAAAAAACAAAAAAATCTGCAAAGGCTTGGGATGTTTTCATACAGAAACATGAATTTTCCTGTTCTGGTTAATTATGAAAAAGTCCTTGAAGGTGAAACTGTCGTAGCTATAAAAGAATGCTTGGCTTCACACCTGAGAAAGGAAGAAGTGCACTTTTAGATTTAGTGGTAACTCAATAAATAATAGGTCTTGCTTTATCACTGCTTAGATATGGAAACAAACAACAAGAAAATAATGACTAAAATATTTGAAAACCCAATATATCTTAACAAAGCTATTTTTTGGAGAGAATGTGCTCATGATATGGAAAACTGGGAGCTGATTGTGCAACTTTTAATGCAATATGGCCATTTTTTATTTAGATTTGTCAAAGATTGTTGTTTTATGTGGTGTGCACAGGGATTATGATAGCATATATATACACAGATTCATTCTATGTAGAATATACTTTAAAAAATTAAACATTTTATAGTGATTAAAAAAGAAATTCTTGGTCAGGTTGTCGCCCAACACCCAACATTCACAAAAAAAAAAAAATCAATTAAATCAGCATTGTGTTCCTTAAATATATGCAATATAATTTTGGTTAATATCAACAATAAATTGATGTCCATTTAGGGAAATGGGAATCAACATCCTTCTTGAAGCAATTACCAAAACTCAATACAGTTGAAGAGAGTCACCATTCTAATTTTATTTGCCTCTTACAGCACAAAATCTCAGAAGCTTGAAAAGTTCATGAAATGCTTATCATTTTTTTAGACATCTTTAACAAATTTTACCAGAAGTTGTGTAATTAAAAAAGGTAATTAAAAGCAAAATAATTTTAATTTCTGATGTTGCTTTTAATTGATTTGTGAGTGACTGGCATGAATTTAGAAGCTTAAATATGAGCTTCTGCCAGCCTGCAGATGTACAGGTTCTTCTCGTAACTCTGATCTGCTGATTGATTTATTCCTCCCCTTCTCTCTTTGGTGAGAGTTCGGGTTCATTCAAACAGAATAATTTCAAAGTGATTAAACTCAGTTTCCAGTGATTCAGGTAGAAAATTTTCACCATTTTCTGCTTGGTTAAATTAAATTGCCTTGGAGTAACTGGCTAGAGAATAAGCTTGTTCAACCACTTTACTACAAGAGGTATTTTGGTGATGAGAGTAAAACCATGACTGGAAAAAGGAATATTCCAGTTGTTCATCTAAGGGCAGTGTCACCAGTTTTGATGAGCTACGTACCTTGAGCTATATTTTTTCACTTACTATTAATGTCTTCAGGACAGTACTAATACCTGAGTTGTACTAATACAAACTGGATAGGAACGGGTTGCTGAACTAGAGCTTTGTTCTGTAGCATGGAGGAGAGGGTGGTGGGGGAAAAGTTAGAACCTGGAGGTCTAAATAATGCTTTTGAAAGTGGCCACTTAAGAGAAAATTTTATTTTGCTGAGAGAATATTTTTTCAGTAGATTTTAATATATATATATATGGTCTGTTGAGTGATTCTAAAAACACCACATTTGCTAAATTTTCCAAACTAACATGTCATTAGAACCTTTGAGCCTTCCATCTCATGCCCGAGGAAATTAGCCTGTTGAATTCTTGGTTTACTTCAGGTCTGCTCAGAGTTTTCTAGCCCTCACATCTCCCGCATTTAAACAGCCACATCGTCAGCAATGGGCAGGGTGAGGGGATTTCGTACAGGCTGGGAACTATTTTCAGCCCCACTAAAAAAGTCCCATGGAGCCATTCCCCCTCATCTCCTGGGCTTTCGAGGAACATCTCAGCAGGTTTGTACCCCACATTCGCTAATCTCCAAAGGCTCACTTTTGCTGCAAAATTCCCCTCTCTGCCTTGTCTTGGCACACATCTTCCTCATGCCATATCCTGTTCCTTTTAGGAGAGATCCAGCTGCAAATTACCCTGACACATGAGAATTCTCTGCTGGTGCCTCATTAGTGCAGCTACAGCAATGCCAGCAAAATCCACTAAATTCACATATAGGACATACTTCGAGTGTATCATCATTCAAGACAGGCTGCACCCATCTACAGACTAAACTTCCTTCGTGGTGGAATTATTTTTTTCAGGAGTGCCACAGCCAGAATGGTTGGGAGTATGAGCCTGCCAAAGCACAGCACCCATTTACAGGGCCATTTGCCAGTGATCAACAGCATAAATCTGAGAGCATGGCTCTCATGGGAGCCAGCTGTTGGGCTTGCAGCTTGTTCAGAAAACATTTTATCTAAGAGAGAGTGGGGTTTTTTTCCTGTGTTGCAACACATCTTTCTGTTTACAGGGCATCTCACGCTGCAGAGAACTATACATTAGAAATTAATGAAGGCTGAGTTTAAATTACCAAAATAGTACTTCATATTTATAAACACTTGTGTTCATTATGAATGTGTTATTTGTACATCTAATCTCCTCCAGCTGAGGGAATATGTATATTTCTAAACTTTTTTTTTCTCATGGGGATCGCTGGTTCTAAGTTTTTTGCCACCTTCTTCTCTCCTACAAGTTATTTCCTTTTTTTTAAGCAAGTCCATGCTTTACGGGTGTAAGGATAAGGCTCATGGATGACCTTGTATGATCTACTGGAACAAGGATCCAAAGACAGCTTGAAGGTAAGAGCCAAGGCTAAAAGGCAAGAGTCAACCAGCAGGTGGATCAGCAGCTGTGGGACTAAAGTAGCTGAGTGTCATGCAGGTGAAGGACCAGTTAAATTGAAAGATTTTATAAAGCCTACTTTTTGCAATGACTAATCATGCCAATGGTCAGATTCCTTTCCCAGCTGCAAGGACAGACCACCAAAGGCATAATCATAAACTTACTTATTTTTAATAATTTGAGACTTGAATTCAGCTACCAGTATAGAGGACTGCAGCAAGTAATAAGTATCCCAGGAGCCAAACACCAGACCTGGCACCTGCCCCTCTCTGGTGACTGTGCATTGATGCCCTCTGTGAATTGCCCCTCATCCCTAGGTTATGACTTGGGGGTAAATTTCTTGCTGTGGGTGATCTCATCCTTGGTGAGACAATGTGAATCCTTCTCCCAAACGTTGTGGAGAAATATCTGTCAGGATGTAAGCAGTAGCTTATCCTGTCGCTGTTCTACCATGCTGTAGGCCATGCCGTTAAAACAAAAGGATGTCATGGAGATTACTGTAGGCAAGGTAACACCATGTTCCCTTGTGCCTCTCAGAGAAGGAATAAAGAAACCCCTTATGCTCAGCTGAATAGGACCTCAAGAAATAAATCTTTTTCACACTCTCCTCAAATTTTAGGCATGAGAATGATCATGCTACAGTTTACATAGCTGAAAAAAAAGCTTAAATTCCTCGTTGGCATCTGTGTTGTTAGCACCTCTTCTCTGTATCCTTTAGAAGTAGTTTTGTTAGAATACTGCAGCATTTACCTTTGCACTGCTGGCTAATCAATGCTATGCACAGCACAACTAGTAAATACTAACGGTATTTAAAATTTTAAGAAACCCGTTTTGCTCTGGTTTTACACAATTGTCTTACTGAATGATGGATTTCTTTTCTCTCTCATGCTTTTGGGAAGAGGGCTTAGATTTGTATTTTTCATTTCTCAGAAGAAAAAATTAGTCCAATGCTGGCTAAGAAAAATTTTTACCCAAGGTTCTGCTTCATAGAACAGTGACTGCTTTGAGATTTGTGAGACCTTGCTACTTTTCAAATGATGCAAATTGTAATTATTTCTGGACATTTAAAGAGTTATGTTGAATGTGTTTTCAGGCTTGTGCATAACAATTTTATGGCACATAGATAAAAATCTGTAATAAAAATGAAAGTTTTCTCATAGCTATGCATGTCTGTAACTGTACTGCTCAGTTCCTGAGCACCGGCCACAAAGAGCAAACAAAGAGCTCCTTCGATTGTGATTGATCTCCAGAATGAACTGGAGCAATCTGAACAGTGGCCTGAATCAAGCAGTTGTCAGCAACTCCATACGTTGTGGCTAACGCCGTCCTGCTCACTGGTCCTCGACCCCTTTTTGTAGTCAAAGATACCAGTTGTGAATCAGCTGTTGGGAAAGCTGTCCTAATCCATAGACATGCAACATGGAATGAACTTTCATTAGGAGAACAAAAACATATTTCAGTCTTCAGTTAAGTGTATTAAGTGTTGCAGGAAAAATAAAATTAAGGTTTAACTTCCAAAGCCAGAAAAAGGTGTTTCCTCGGTTTTGTTTCTGTTGCCTAGAAAAGTGGTCTGCTCAATTCTGAAGAGCTATAAGACAAAGGTCAGTCATTAAAAATAACAATAATTTTAAAAAAAGAAACCAAAGCACAAACCTGATGATTATTCCTGTAAAATTTTCTTACATGTTTTCCTGTTGTTTTTTTTCCTCCTCCATATAGTACAAATGGAGACATGGGTATTTATAGTACAAAGTAAAAATATATATTTTCATATATGAAAGAATTCAAAACATCTGAACCAGCATTAGTTTTTTGACTCTCATTTAGACAGTTTTGTGCTTCAGCTACATTTTACTTCTAGAGTGGAAGTGGCAGGCATGGATGAGAAAAGGAAAGCTTATCTCAAAAAAACCTTCTGTGGTATTTATTTGTCTTCTAAAACAGCAACATCCAAAATAAGTGCTTATAATAGTCTTGCAAAACTGCTACTTAACTCTACAGGTCAGAGCATACAACAACTTTCTGGGGTGAAATTCCTGAAAAGAGTGTAAGCAGTCATGTCAGGTCCAGTAGTTTTGAAGCATGAAAAAAGGTTTCCTGGACTGAAACTTCATTTGTGTGAAGTGTTAGTGGGTCAGTAAACTTATCTTCCAAACAAAGCAGAAGGTTTTCCCACATCCTCTCAGGCAGTTTGCAAAAGGTATTCGTATTCAGAGCAAGCCAAAATGTCTGGAATAGGTATTAAAGGCAGTGGTGTTTACCTGACTTTTTATTATCATGGCTTGACACAGTTTTCTCTTCGGCTGAAGATGTGTTTGAAAAGATAATTTAGCATGACCAAAGCTGGTGATGAGCTGTAGAAAATGCAAAGATTCAGATCTTTGCAGCTCGCTGCCTCCTGTGTTGCTGGTGTGATTCTTGGAACATGGGTTGTTCACGCTTTTGAATATCTGCCACCAACAGATCGCATGTTTGGAACCCTAGAAATGCACAATACACAATTATATCTCCCCAAAGAGGCACAAAAAACTAGAATTTGACAACTATTTTTAAAAGTACAACATATGAGAGATAATTCAATAGGCTGGGATGGCCTAACCGAAGTGAGGCTGTGAATAAAAACGTGGAAAGTTGTGGGGTTTTTTAATCCAGTCATTTGTATTGTGCCCCATTAGACATCTGTTGACGGTGGCTGCTCAGGATTTATAAAGATGGACATCTATTGACATGAGTATTGCTTAGGCTGCACTTTTCATCACTAGAGCTATTAATGAAATGCTAGATGCTGATCACTCCGAACATTTGTAGCTTCTAAATTTATTTGATAGCCCAAAACAAATGAAGAAGAAAAATCCACGAAGCTGGAATTGTTTCTAAATGTCTGGTAGTTTTTTCAGATTAAAACCTGAATTTTTAACTTGAGAAAGATACGTAGGCTTGAGAGAGTGTGATACTGTATGCATGGTTCTGTGAGAACAAAAATTAAACCCTAGCGCTCAAGTGATTCAAAACACCACTTTAATTCAGTCTGAGGGAAAAGGGTCCTTACTGCTGAGCCTGTTTCCTCAACCACGAGGGTTCATGTCTTTTGATTATTGCCAGAACTGATCTTTCCATTTTATTTACATTTTTTTCGGTAAAAAAAGGTGCAATTCAGCTGCAAAGTGCCTCTGCTGATATGTCACTGATTGGACATTCCTTCTCTGCCTACCTCTACTGTTATGGCTGCAGAGTCACTCATGTAATTTTTAAAAACACCATGTAAAGGGCTTCTCGCCAGCACTTGGTGTTTCCCTGGTGCCGTGTCATTTCACAGCTGTGATTTTAACAGGTGGATACCTGTAAGAAATACCCTTTGCATTCATGGCTACAGTGTGAATTATAAAATTAAGAGAGATACAGAACTGTCCGGCTGGCTGTTAAGAAAATTTGTCTTTAGAAGCAAAGACTGGGGATACCTTGTACAACTGCACAATATTTAAACATTTTCTTATTTTTCATGGTGCAAATCATAGAAATTCCATTGGTTTCGTGCTTGCTCAATCTCATCCAATTTTGTTCTGCAAGAACTACAAGGGCTGTCATTCCTTAACTTTTATGTCTGGAGTATACGTAGATTTTCTGCATCTTAGTCTTTTATACCATTTTTGGTTAGACACTTCCTGAACTGCTATAAATGAAATCCACTTTTAGCTTAAATAACAGGTACAGTCACTGAAGAAATAAGGATAAAACATAGTCTTAAAGCACAGTGTCAGACCTGTTAATTGCTTGGCTTCAAGGCATATTGATTGACAATATTACTGCTCTGATTTCCAAGTCAACACGGTCCTGAGAGGAGCCTATCATGGAGAGAACAGATTAAACAACAGCAAAGGCTGCAGCAAGGGCAGCCTCTTTTTTTTTTACCTCATGAAACCTTTTTCAAACTGTGATGAGGTGGCCTCCCAGATCCTGTGAGAGAAGAAATTAAGGTATATCTTAGCTTCCTGCTATGTATCCACAACACCAGAATGGGCTGATGGGTCAAGGGTTAAAAACCTCCACTGAGCTGCAGGGCAGAGGAGCTCAGACTGTCTGGGATGCAGCTTTTTACTGCATCCAGCTTCCCTACAAGGAATGGAAGTTATCCATAGGACTTCATGGAAGAAATCTGTCCACAAGGACAGCCAAAGGAAAAAGGAAAATTCAGGCTCGCTGTCTCGTCACATACCTCAGAGTAGAAGACAGAGGCCTGTCAGTGGGTGCCAGATTGAAAAGCAGAAAGAAAGGGAACAGCCCAGTTTCCAGAGCAGGCTGTGACAGGGAGGGTGACATTTTCATTTAAAGGGCTGTTTTCATTGCAAATACCTGTTCCCATGGCTGGTTCATACACCTTTAAAATATTTTTTGACTACAGAACAGACTGGAAAATGCTGTGGCTTTCAATTGCAGAAAACTAAGAAAAAAATTATCAAAATCCCTGTATTTCACCTTTGCTATTGCTATTTTGAATCTTACGGCAAAAGTTAATATGTTCCAGATAAGTCTCACGGGTGATACTGCAGTTTGTGAACCAAAGGAATAGAGCTGGGTTGTCATGGAGCCAATGACTCCACTGATTGCCCAGAACTTCTCACTGGGTATCTGTCTCATAGCATCCTGGTGGTGGAAAGAGGGTTGCATCAACTTATGGAAATGCTGGTACATCTCTCTTGTGGACTAGAAGCAGGAAAAAAAAAAAGAATTTATACACAGGGTTTGAGACTGTCCAGCTTTTAAAAACAAGTTAGCCTGTGTTAGTCTTGCAGAGCATGCACTCCATTCAGCTGGGGTGGGAATGCATCCCGATTGCTTGTGAAAAATGAAACTGCAGTGCCTGCCCTTCACCTAAAGAAAGGAATCTCAGAAATGCATGCCCAGATTTGTGCCCTGGCTAATATTTTTACATCTGTGTATCAGGATGCAGAGTGTTGAGGCATCCACAAAGCAGCAGTTTGACTCCAGGAATGCTAGAGAAGAAGTTAAGCACTGGGACAAGTCTTGAGAAAGTACGAGATTTCTGTGGATAACGCTGGGATTGACTAGTTGAGAATTTGGAGTGTACTTGTCTATAGGCTAAGACACTTCTTTGGGACTCTGCTTCTTTCAAAAGGACACAGGTAATGTGGCAGCAGGAAGAACATGTAAATGGCTCCTTGATGAGACAGCCCTTTAATGAAGCAAATACTCTGGCAATCGAGTCAACTTCTTTCTACATCTGTTCTCTGTAATTACTGGGAGAAAACAGGTTGTGTCAAGAAAGGAAGAGTAGAAAAGAGCATCTTGACATAGCAAAGGACACAGGCTAGGAAACAGAGGATGAGGCTTGTGAGAAAGAGGCCTATTACACCAGCAAGAGGCTTTCCAAGCATGTGAAGCTAAGGCATAATATTGTTCACTGGAGAATGAAACGGGAAAAAATGCTTCTGGTGCAATCATCAGAATTATTTAGATGCTAGAGGATCTCCTGGTCTTATTCAGTTGATAAATAAACTATATTTGTCATGAGAATTGCCATGCAGCTTTATGCTTTGAAAAAGGATTTTTTAATGAGGTTCTTTAGCCTAGTCAGCTTAAGCAGAGGCCTAAAATGTATGGCTGTGGCTCTATTCAGCAAGAACTCTTCTGTTTCCATGTGGGTATCAGCTGTGCTCTGTTCCTGTTACATGTCTCTCTTGGGACAGCGAAACAGAGGTTTGTTTTGCGCTATTTGATGTATCAGTTTTATTCCACCAGATTAATACAGAGAAAGTCTAAATTTACCGCATAGATATCATGTGAGGCTTGCACTCAAACAGGATTGGTAAGAAACACTTTGGAGCAGAGAAGATATTTCTGTCTTGCTTTATACTTTGCTGTGAACATGGAACCAGCCAAAGCAACTGGCACTTCTTCACTGCAGTCTTCTGTATGCAAGTTTATTTCCACAGTATCTGCCACACATCCATCCAGCCCTGACACATTTTGTTACAAATCCAGGCTTTGTCACTCTTCTAAACATCGTTCTTCTCTGTATGAAGGATAAGTATGGAATACACTTGCATTCTTTAGTGCTCTTAATGGATCTGACTCCACTCCACATGACTTTACTTTGGGGACCTCACAGAGCACATGAGCAAATTATACCTTTGATAAATGTCTTACATGAATCTGAACAAATAATTCAAAAATCAAAGTACTGTTTTGATCTCTGTTCAGCAATAACAAGTACACTGCAGGAATGAGAGCTTTGCAAGGCTCTGAGTGGGAGGATATACTCAAAACACAGCTATCTTCAAATGGTATCCTTGAAACAGTGTATCTGGTTCTTCAGGCTTAAAGGACTAGTCTGGAGTCTTCTTTCTCTGAGAAGCAGAGGAGGGTCAGAGAAGAAGCTGCCTGTCACCACCTGTCTGACCAGCAATCTGCAAGGTGGTCTGACAGCAGAACCATCACATCATTAGCACTCCCATCTGCTTACTGGAGAGCTCTTGTAACTGCTCTGAACCAGTCAGTGGGTCACGCTGGAAAAGAGAATCAAATCCCTCAGTGGTGCCTCTTGGGGTGAAAAGAAGAGCTGGAAGTCACTGACAAGAGCATGAATTATTTATTTTTATTGTCCTGCGCAGAAGCACAAGTGTTTTAGAATAGTTTCTTGAGGTTTATTTGCTGGTTTGTACTTCTGGAACCTTTAAAAAGTTTTTGCACTGGATAAACCCTAAATGCTCTGGGCAGTACCACTGTATGAAAGAATACAATAAACATTGCTGCTGCTATCTCTCATATAAATATATATATATACACACATACATATATACATGCACGTATACGTAATGCAGGAATAAATAAAGATAGCAATAAATCCTGATGCATCTGTATCACACTCTGCAGGCAAGATGAATTGGTCACTCAGATGTTGTCTCACTCTTGAATGCAGCCACCTCCAGGAAGGATCACAAATGTTGTCACACTGCAAAAAAAATTGAGAAAGGAAAGATAAAAATACTATCTACAACTGCCTCAGTCAGTGCATAAATTTATACTGTTATAATAAATTTATCCACTACATTTTCTTGCTTAGAAAATTCAGGAGCATATCTGATTAAAAAAAAAAGTAAAATCAGTGCATGATTATCCCTCTTTTCCCAATCAATACCATCACCCCAGCAGTGTAGCTTATTCAAAAGCACTCATCATATCTGCTTTGTGTGAAGAAAGACTCTTATCACCTCTTTGTGATTTTATAATAGTGAGTATTTTTCTAATGCTGCTTCCACTGAGCTGTGGATCAGGGTCACATATGTGGCCAGAGAAAAACAAGCATAATCTACTATGTGCTTGTGAAACTGGAAACTTAGAAAGCCATGGTGCTTAGGTCTTACAGCAATAAAGTGGGCTTTTCTAATAAATCACAGGCCTGTGTTTGCAAGCTGTGTATAACAGATCCTTGCCTATGAACATTCTCTTTTGCTTGGATAACTCACTCCTGCTTTCTTCAAAACACTCCATTTACATGCCTCTGAACCAAAGACTGTATTTCTTCCTGCTTTTCTGCTGTTAGGGGATTGCTGCTTCTTTATCTTTCCTTCTTTCTAGGGCTCTGTGTTCATTTTTGTGAGACAAACATAACAAGGTAAAAAGTATCCACTAGAAGAGCAGGATAAGAATACATATATGCTGTTAGTGAAACATACGTCGAGTCCTACTGCCAAAACTAGATTTGCCATCCACCACATTTCAAGTCTTGGTAAACTACTTTTTTCTCAACTCAGCCATTTTTGCATAGTCAAACATGACTGGTGCTTTAGTAAGAGCATTAGCTTTATGTTGTGGACAGACAGCTGCCTGTAGTTTGAGCCTATTCATACCTAATGCAAATAAAAAAAAAATATTTTTCATCTGACAGCTTAGCTAAAATTCTGTAAGCATTCCCACTCTTCCCTATCTTTTGTCTTGGCTGAGAGCAATTCACTGGGGAGCAAACTCACTGCCCTCCTGCAAACCTGCAGTGAATGCTGCGGGTGTAATCAAGGGAGCTCAATAAAGGTCCTGAGCAACGTGGTCTGATCTCATGGCTGATCCCACTTGGAGCGGGAGGTTGGACTACAGACCTCCTGACTTCTTCATGCCAGGTGATCATCACATTATTTGTCTGTGATGCTGGTCTTATGTTTGTAGGATGCTGTGTGTCTGCCCCAGCCAGTGTGGTTTTATCACTGCAATGTTCTTAGTCCGGGATATAGTAACTTAAAGAAAAATAAGACATACAAGATATACTTTTGGTGTAGATTAGATGCACTCTAAGGCCTTCTCTGGGTTACTCAGACTTTGCTAGGAGGGCCCCTAAGTCTTGCAAGGGTGTGGGAGGGAGGTGAGGAACAATGCAGTTACTTGTACTACTACGATTTTTTCCTTGTTATACTTTGAACCATCTCTCTTGGTTCTCCTGGCTTGAAGGCAGACCTGTAAGAAGTCCTTAGAGAGATACTAATACCTGAGTGATAGAGCTGCCACGCTCACCTCAAAACCAGCCTTAGTAAAATGGAAAACTGAAATTATGTCCAGACTGTCTCACATCTCAGTTTCTGGAGAAGCAATTTCCTTCTTATTCACTTAACCCACCAACTGTCTGAAATTTCATTAGCTCCATGTCTTACGATCCTAGGATGTCCTGAGGGACTGTGGTGGTCTGGTCACCTGATGGTGGTTTAATCATGCTTTGCTAATTTCCACTCCAGAGCCAGGACTGATCATAAATATACTGTGTGTTAATCAGCAAGGCAAGTATTTTGCTGTCATGCTTCTTCAGTTGCACACATTTTATAGTTGAATTCTGTTGAAAAGTCCTTTTTTGATGCAATGAAATAGCCCAAAAATATTCTCTGTGGTCACTTCTCAGTTACTTCTGAATAGCTTACTGCTGCTGAAGTTATTTGAAAATAATGCTTCACCATATTTCAGTGTTGAGTTTGCCTGTGACTGTCTCTAGTGTGAACTGAAAATTGCAGCCACCTTACGTCTTGAGAGTAGCTTAGCCAACCTGAACTCTAAATCCAAGCAAGTAAGTTTGGATTGAGTATCATTCCAGTGATATCATTGATTGCTTTCCCTGGCAAAAACAATTCCACACCACAGGTATTGACTAAATAATTAGGGAGGGCAAAGAGATCCAAGAAGTGATAAAAAAAAGTATTTAAGAAATAATTCCATAAAACATTTTTTATACACACTCAACACTGAATGGGAGTTATCGCTGGTTTTAAAAATTCTTCTTTCAAATGTTCACATTAATGAACATAGGGTTAAAATCAATTTTCAGTAGAGCAGTTTTGCAGTCCTTCCCATGCAGTCTGCGGTCTAGAAAAAATGTCATTTTCAAATATGCTGTTTCTTTCAGAGTGGCAGCCAGATACTTTAGCAATCCCATGGAATTACACCAGGAATGACTAGTTGGTTTTTTATTATGAATTTAATATTGTTGAAACGCTTAGTTGACAAGTACACTTCCAGCTCCACATGCAGTGAAATCCATTTTCATCAGCCTCTGCTTTGAGAGCTCTATGCACTGTAATACCATCCATTAGAATCTATGTGCTGTATCATTGAACATTATAGATAAACTTACAGATTTTCACCTAATGTTTGGGGGGCTGTAAAGAAGGAATAGAAATACAGAAAATGCTATAATCTCTTTAGTTCCTTTATGCACTTCATTTAGTAAAAATCATAAAATGGATAGTAAAATATTTACTATTACTTTGCAGTTCTCAAATGGCAAAAATCAAATTGTATAGCGTCTCACTTTTACTGAAAGACAGCTTCAAGTAGGCAGCCACAGAAAGAAATGGACTTTTTAACCAGTGTGCTTTGAGGACTAACATAAAATTCTTACTGGTCCATGCATCACTGGAATTGGGACTTTTGGCATTTATGGTAAGTCTAGAGCAGTCCAAAAAATGTGGGGGTTTTGGGTCAACTCAGGTAAGAGACTAAGTGAAATTTTTAAGAGCTGCAAATGACCTAACTGAAGTGATTTAAGAAGAAGTAAACAACAGAATGTTTCAGCTAAGCACTTTGATTTTCTGTTGTAGCAGACAGCTCCCCTATTGAGATGCACACTGACTGCAGCTCAGCTGAGAAATGGTAACCTTTAATTCTGTGTGTGTAACACAAAGTAAGTGTTTTACTAGGAGAGCTCTTGAACCTTATCAGAGTAACATTCTTGAGTGAGGCGTGTGTGTGTTTCGAGTTCCAATCAGAAACATTTCCCAATCCTGTAGTTCCACAAAAGGAAAGAATCTGATGGATTTTAGATCATGTTATAATGTAACATAAACAATTTTATATGTATAAAATTACAGTCATCCATCTGAAAAACATTATTGAATAGACCTTAGAGTTTCCACCTTTCAGGTCATCCTCTTTCTAATTTCACCTCTACCTTACGTGAACCAGTCAGTCCAGTTTAAGCTGTTTTCATTTCAACTGGATAAAAGCAAGCCCTGCCTTTATTGTAACAGCCACCATAACAATGCAGGGATAATCCTCTTTCCAGTGTAAATCATAATCTGAACATAGTTAACTCGTGCAATCTGTGTGGATTCTATGGATTTTTTGTCCATTTGACGACACTTGAAAATGACTTAATACAGACTTAAGCACACCCCATTGTTCTACTATTTTGCAAATTGTCTTCTGTATCTCTGGGCTGAAAATCTTTTCTCGGTGTTTCAGAGGACTTAAAAATTCTATCTATTTCATACTATCATATTTCATGTGTATTATATTTTCTCCATCATCTTTCTGCCACTAGGTAATATATTCTTTAGGAAATGTAAATATACACATCCTGACATTTCACATCTGGGATAATAGTCCAGCATTCTTATTCTGGAATCCAACTCCTTATTCATGGAAATGTCGAAAACCACGAAGAGAAATTAATTTGAAATGCAAATATACAACTTGTAACTGCCTGCAGAATAAAAACAGAGAAAGGTTTTATTAATTTAAGTATTAATAAGACAACATATGGCAAACAATTTCTTCTTTTTTCTCTGAGGGAGAAAAGTCTTCATAAGATGCACCTCCATCCCATTGTGCATTTGGCTAATTTTTGTGTTAATTGTTGAATAACCATCCTTTTAACTTGAGCACCTAGTTATGACAAGTGAATGCATCCTTGCAAGGAAAGAGAAGCAATGTCACTTTTTACCAATAGAGAGTTTTGCTCACCAAGGGGTTTCCCTGATACCACTGCCCATTTTGGGCATGTCCGTTTCCAGCGTTTCACTGATGGATCCCTAGGAATCCAGCTGTGACTCCCCAGCTGTTTGGGAGTGAGGTGGGGACCATGGCATGGCCACAGCATGATGGTCTGAGTCTTTCTGACTCGGAAGTCGCGTTGACTAACCAAACAAATGCTGTAAAGGATGGAGAGTCCCAAATGCTTTTCCCTTGGTGAGAATTGGGCACCTAAATGAGGTGGGGATGTGTAGCTTAAAATAAACTCTGGATCTTCGTAGTTAAACACCTTCTTAAAAAAATTGCACCCACAGGGAGGACCCTAAACACCTGATTGCAATCCAGCCTGAGGGTGAAACGTTTTCTATCCCTCATGTTCAGACTGTGATACTGTGCAAAGAAGGAAATCAGGTCTTAGTGAGGTACAGGAAAGGCTGTGAGAGGGGTGCTTATTTCAGAACCTGGGATTTGGTTCTAGTTCTGGCTTGTCACACCAAGCACAAGACATTCTATTCTCATTTAAGAGCCATGACCCAGGGCTGGTCTCTTCTTGCCTGCTGCCAGTCAGGAAACCATTAGTGCTGAAGTGTCATCCATAAAGTCTTGGTGCAGCTCCTTTTACTGACCATTGAACTTTCAATTTCCCTGGACATGGTCAGGTTTTAGTCACCTCTCTGGAATACATACATTTATTGACATGGCACCTAAGTCTCACTTTCTCACACTCTTAGTATGTTTTGAGCTTTATTGATAGACATTTCAAGGTCAGTCATAATTTTTAGGTATAAAACAAAAGTATTAATTAATTTTTCCATAATGAAAATTAACATTTCTCTAAGAAATGCAACTGCTGAGAGTGTAATCAGCAAAGATTTAACTTTTTAAGTTTTTCTCATTACTCTTGTAATTCTGAAAGCATGAGCATGAGGTCATAGAAACTGCTATTCTATAATTACAAATAATGAAACCATGTTGTGGCTGGCAGCTGTGGAGTGGCACAGTAGACTTAGCAAATATCTCACAAAAGTTTATCATTCTTTTATGAATTAGAAGGTGGGAAAAAAAATGTGTGAAGAAATTTCATAGCTACTTTGGCTAATTGATGAATCTGTTGAAATTCCTTGACTTCATAATATCATGACAAATAAATATATATATACATCCACCTGTGCAAGAACAGATACCTCAAAACTGAAATCTTAACTGCTTTTTCAACTAAATCTTCTCTTTTCACACACTGACTAGTCTAGATATGAAGTCAAGAATTCAAGAAAAGCCTGAAGTAAGACAATGCATTGCTTGTCATTTACTCATGGCAAAGGCAGGTTTTTGGGTTTTGTGTTTTTACTACATATTTTAATTTCACTGAGATAAGAAGAAGGCTTTCCATTTATTCCGTTGCAGCTAGAGTTTTTAACCCATGTTTTGCTACATATATTGAATATTGCCAGATCTACATAATGTACTTGGGTAGCTAATTCACTTCAAAAGGGTGTTTGAAATAAGCTGTCTGAGTCTGTGTTGAGGCAGGTGAAAAGTGCTTTTGTTCTGCTCTGCCTGGTGTATTTTTGTTTGAGGGGTGGCAAGGGACAGCAACAGGGGGATGGGAGTTGAAGGGTAACACCTGTGTTGCTGCACTTGTCTTGCCTGACCTTCTCCCAGGAATTGGTGCAGGAACAATTGGTAAACCAAGAAAGCCAAAGCTGAGACACTCTTGCTGCAGTTGCCTGTTGGAGATTTGTCTGGGTCTTTCAGTTCCACCATGTGTTCAGCAATGTCTGACATGGCAGAGAGTCTGGCAAAAATGGGCATAGAAATAGATCAAGATCTACCTTCTATTGACGAAAATGAGATATTAAGTTCAGGCAACTGCAAAAAGTGTATCATATTGGAAACAGGATCAGTGATGCTTTGTGTTATATTCCTTGTGGAAACAGGATATTTGCTTTTAAATTAGTTTCCTATTATCAGCCTGTTAAGATATCCAAAGCTTATGAAATAGTATAGCAGGGGGGTAATTGCTTGAATTGAAAAAAAATTAAAAGCCAAATTACTTATTTATCATTTATCAGCCTCTCTCAGCTGTCAATCCTATTTTCCTGCCTTCACTGATCATATTTTTGCTGTCTGTTCCTTAACAGATTTTGTTTTGATTGCTTCTGTTCAGATTCTGTCTGTCATCTCAGTGTCTAAGCAGACCATATGTTAGCTTGACCCACTACCAAAAAAACTTCAGTCTGAGTTCACTTGAGAAGTTACTCTTGGTATTATTTGAAGATTTATTAATTTTTCAGTGGCATCTGGTTCTTTACCACCTGCCCCGAAATCTGCTTTTGTTTTTTTCACTGTTGGCAAAAAAAAAAAAAAAAAGACAATAATTTCTGCCTTCAAATATATTCAGAAATAACAACTTTTTCAGCCGTTCATCCTACCATGAGATGTATGATAACTAAACAGCATCTTTGTACTGATAAAACACATTCTATCTGAGATACACAACGGGGAAATAGTATTATTGCCATTTTGTTGCTTCAGAAGTTGAGCCACAAATGAACAGTCTGATCCAACTGGCCCTAGTAAAAGGAGGGTGGCATGATGAAGACTGCTCCCAAGCTTATCATTGATGTTGGTAAACAATTAAACTTTCTCCTTGATCTCTGGGGCTACAGAAGTCACTGAGAGATAAAGCACAGCCAGTTTTGAGCTCTGCTCTCTACTGGTGGTAGAACTCACTAATTCCTTTCCCTCTCCTGCAAGCAAGAGAGGAGATTCTGAAAAAGCTTTGGAGACCCCATGGCTGGCTGTTTCTGGCACTGGCCTTGAGTGCAGTGATGGATGACTTTCCAGCTGCCAGAACAATGACAGGTCTGTTCACTCTCACTGAATGGAAGAGTCACCCAGGAACGAGTCTGTAAACTGCAGGGTGCATCTTCTTTTCTGCTGCTTTGCAAGGTCCTAAGCTTTGCAATTTTTGTCATTCAGTGTCTTCATGACAAAACCCTCAAAGCTTGCATCTGAACCTTGTCTTTGCATGAAATCAAGACCTCTACAGCTTGTGCCCAAATTTGATTTCTTTATAATGAATTGTCCATTCTCTCTCTTGCATTCCCTGCTGAAACCCTGCTAAATATTGTTTTACATTGAGCTTAGCCCTTCAAATCAGAGTGATATATGAGAGTCATAAATACTGAAAGACCCCTGTGGGAATGCACTGAAGAGAGCGTTGGGGAGGCAGAGGAGATAGCTGTGCTAGAAACAGGTAGTTATTATTTGAATAATGCAGAGATATAATTTGAAAATTTATTCTCCATGTAGTGTTGATCTGGAGATAAGTCAGACCATACATCTCTTTATTGATCAGGGTTCAATAATCATTCCTCTATTTTTACTTGACTTTATCATTCGTACCTGTTCTCTTCAACTATTCAAATGATAAGGAGTGCATTTCCTAAACAGTTGTGTTGTTTGTGTTATCTCTCCACTCACTCAGAACTATAACAGGATGTTTATCTGCTGAAAAAAACCCTGTCTCTCATTTACTCTGCAAAGCACTCCACTCCCTTCACAGTAACTGTAGCTGCAATTATCATTGTTGGCATCCGGAGACAGTGATTTTTCTATTTACTCTCCATGCCTGGCCCTTGTGAAGTTTAATAAATAAAGTCAGCAGTCACATTATCATTTGATAGACTCATCACCTGATAGTAGCTGCTGAAATATGCAATAAATAAAGGTCCTAGAGGGAAGAAAAGGGTTAGGAAAAAAAGGTGTTATATGTTTTTTCAAAGGAATCACATTTTTTCTTTTACCCTGTGTGAAGAAATTTAATCACAGTTTTTCTGTCTTTTTTTTTTTAATATTTACTTTCTTTTGCATTTTATGAGAAGTCACCTTCAGGAATTCATCAAAGCAAAATTTAACTCAGGATGTAGGACACAAAGAAAAAAAACATAGTAGGAAGAGTTGCCTGGCATTTTGCTGAGGTCTTCACTGGCAGTAGCCGGGTAGGGTTTGTGGTCTGTAGAGGCACATTAAATCCAAACACTCATCCAGCAGCCTGCACTAGTAGGGCTGCTGTGGTCCTCCTTTGGTGGGCCTTAAAACCAATCTCTCCACAGAGCTGGGAACAGCCCAGCCAACTTAAGACAAAAGACTCAGCCTTAGCAGCAAACAGAACCAGATCCTCTGGAGACAACAAAGCCTTCATAGTGGATGAGCCCTTTCTGTTGAGAAATCAGCAGAAAAAAATCTCACTTCAGCACACGGCTGAAGATAGGCTGAATTTTACAAATGATGCCAAGTATTTTCCTTAATGGATTTCTTCTCTTAGCCAGACAGTAAACATTATCCTGACTAGCAGTGTTTGTTTGGTGCTGAGCATAAACTCAAATAGACTATTCACCACTAAGCAAAGATTAATACCCACCTACACACAGGTATGTTTTTCCTGGTACTCCTGTCATTACGTTTTTCAAGTAGGCAAGTAACAAAGTCATTCAAAGAGTTTAGCTCACTGGTTTTGTTTTAGGTTCTCCGTACCAGGAGTTCAGAAAATACCAGTTCTAATCCCTGCAGAGTCTTAATGGGAAATGGACATAGGCTAGGGGGAAACTGGTGAAAAAAATGTTGATCTGTTTTACTATGAGCAACGGTAATGGCCCCAGCAAGTAGCAAAAGCACACACATTTAGAAGAAGGATTATGTATAGGCACCACTGTTATTAAAGCCACTAATAATGAGGAAGCATGGAAAATGTTTGTGTAGTTTAATTCAGAAGAGTCTTGTCATAGCTGCTTGCACTTTGCCCTCTGTAACAGATATCTCCTGGAGATTTCTGGGTTGCTTGGTGAGATCTTGGCAAATTTTTCATTTGTGGAGAACCATGCATAGATGTGTTTCCTTCCTCTCAGCCACCCCAACACCAGGAAAGGAGTTGGGGTGGATGTGGATTTGCATTTAATGTGATTTCTGCTCCTTCCCTTTTGAGCCTTTATGTTTGTTTTCCTTCTTCATGCTGTTAAGCATATCAAATCCTTTTTCTGCTTCATAGTGAGCAGTTAACCAATATTTTGCTCATTCTTTCTTCAGTCACAGGCAGTAGCAGCCTCTGCCTGAGAAGAGGGTGCTTGTTTTGAACCCAGGACCTCTTCTGCTGCAGGTGCTTCAGTTGGACAAGCTTTGCTTCTTCACTGCTCTGAGAGTGAGCTGCAACTCCGGGCTTAAGCCAAAAATGGTTGCTATAAACTCAATATTCATTGGCTTGGGAGGACTCAAAGGCCTGATTAAACCATAAATCCCAGGAAAAATACTATCCCTTTTCCAAACAGCACACTCAGAGATGGCCCCAAGACCATCTTTGCATTTGGGGCAAATAATAAATGAAGCAGTGATTGCCTGGCCCCCTAGTTTGTTCTTATTCTTAAAAGCATTTAGGAACCTGTCCTGCTAATCCTCAGTTACCCTTCCTTGCCTCTTCTTGCCAAAACAATGTACCAGATGCCAGCGACTATAAACACGGCCCATAATATAAATCGACATAAAATATTCATATTTATAGATAAGACGTATATGAATATATAAAGATATAAAATAAGAGTAAATATTAAAATGGTCCTGCTAGCATGGGCTTATCACAGCAATTTCCAATCTGTGAACTATCTCTGCTTTCATTTTTCTCTTTAATGAAATATAAAAAAAAGGTGGAAGGGCACAGAAAATATATAAATAAACAACCTGCAAATTCAGTGATCCATGAAAAATGTATTATTGTTATTATTATTATTATTATTAATAATAATAATAGTATTAAGCCAAAATGTTCACAGCCAGATTTTGACAGAGAAAATTATACTTGAAAATAAATGCTTCAATTAAATATCTTTTCTTTTTTCACTGCTATGAAATTATGGTACAGTATCTTTTGGTCACTAAATAGCTATTAAACATGTTTCCCTGTCAAATGGAGTAGGTTGTGTATTTTAGTAAAGGGAACTGAGCTGTTAAGAAGAAGCAGTATAATTCTGAACAGTAGTCATACTGAATATTGTCAAAGTCACCAAAAATCTACAAGAGCCTGTTGTTTTTCTTACATGAGTCTGTTCTTTTCTCTCTTATGAGTTTTTGAACAAGTCCATTTTGAAACATTGTCTACAGACACCTCCCTGTTCCAGAGAGAAATGGGCTTCCTGATGAAACAGTCATTTTCTGCCTTTGAACTGAAACTTATACATGATGGATGATCTGATTGAAAATTTTAACATGAAATCCTAGTCAGTTTTATATCAATACTAAAGCTGCCATTAAACTCAATAGGGTTAAAATTTCTGTCTGGATCCTTGAGGGAAGTTTGGATCAGATTAGAATGTTAAATCTACCCCATTCTAAAAACAGATAGAAAAAAAGCAGAGAAGATACATGCCAGGAAATTCAAAGTTAACATAACTTTGATGCTTAACTCATCTTGGGAACTTTTATTTTTAGAACCATCCAAGATAAGAAAAAGATGGTGCCTGTTGAGCCTTAACAGGTTTTCTCATTTTGCATTGCAAAGTTACTTAGATCCTAGAATTTGTATTATCTGTGAATATCAGTTCCAGGTTTCAAATTCTAAATACTATAGAGCAAGAAAAGCTGCTGAAATATCACCTGTCTTTATGGTGCTGAAACATGCCAGCATTTTTCTGAGATGTCAAAAGAAACTCAAACAATACAGCAAATCCTAATCAACAGAAGTCATCATAGTTATTTTTTTTATTGCTCTCTACATCAGCTTGTTTTCATAACACAGACGTTTCACTTTATGCAGGAACAGATGTATTTGTGACTATTTGCACTGAAATATCCGAACATTACAGTAAAGCAGCAATTTACAGTTGGCTGACTGTGTCTCATCTTTAGTAGACAATTAGTGAACAATGAAAAACTCATTATCTTCTTATTTCATTACAGCCAGGGAAGCAAACAATTAAATTTGGTGGTTTAAAAAAGATACAAACAAACAAAAAGCATCTTGACTTCCCAGAAAGAACGAAGTGCAAATAATTCCATCAACAGCACTTGAGTGAAATTCATCAAAGGGGTGTGGTCTAAAATAGAGTTCACCTTAAATGCTTTCCTTTAACTTTCATTTTTAGAGAATAATAGAGCAAAAACTTATACATTCACCACCATCATATTATATAGGGAAGTAATATATACGTAAAATATGCATATATGTAAAATACACATATATGTAAAACATATCTAGGATTCTAGGCATCTTTGAACTGCTTTAAAATATAAGTATTTTCTTTGTTCCTTTCCCACTTGGTTAGTGTTTGATCTCGACTATGAAGCATGGATCATAGTTTCTGTCTCAGCATGTCTAAATGTTGCTGATGTATATTGACCAAATAAATGACCAAATGTTGCCTGAATCTCAAAAACTCACCTATACAGAAGTTTTCATATTGCAGAATTTAATGGAGATTAATTTTAGCATGGAAGTTTAACCAATTTTAACAGTTTTGAAATAAGCAATTCCTCTTATTTACTGTTTTTTCACTCATACTTATGAGTTACTGAAAAGAAACAAATACAAAAGCCAGCTCAGGGAAATCTGGACACACCACATATTAATACATAGAAGCCAGTTCTGTCTTTTCCTCTTATCTCTAGCTTTCCAGTAGTCATTATGTCCATCTTTCCACTGATAAAAATCAAACATCTAATTTTCACTGTCAGAATCTAGACATTCAAATTCTGCTTGTGAAATACAGCAACTGAGATGATTCACAGATCCAGGGGTTAATCTGCACCAGCTCTTTATCAAATCTCAGTACTCTGTTCTTCACACTTTCTCGTATGTCATAACTAGTGTAGCTTGAATTTAGAATACACATGGTAGACAATGATTATCCTTCTCATGCAATTCCATCAAAATTGAATTTCACTAAGCTATCTGCTCTTATAGTCCAATGTTCTGGAATGCCTTCTTTTTTTTTTTCCCTTCTTTGTTTCTGTCTCATCTGGGAAAAAAAAAAAAGAAAGAAAGGATTGATTATTTTCATGGGTTTCCTACAGCTCAGAATCTTCTGTAGTATATTGAACAATACACGTCCTGAAGTCCTGATTTGTTGAAGGTTGTTTGAGGCCACTGAAGTTACTTACGTGGAACAGAGGCAAAAGGTACAAAGTTTCTGTAGTTTGCAACATTGATGTAGAAACTTCCCTCAATGACTCAGGATGGTACAGGGAAAAGGACGTTTCAAAACAAAACCAGTTGTCAGTTCACTTACTTCATGCTGATGTTCATAAAGAACCAAGAAGGTTGTAGGGATCCAACTTTCTTTACTTCTCCCTTCATATCCTATGTCATTCAGTTTTTATTTCACTGCTTAATATTGACCGATCCTGTTTCCTTGTTGCCCGTCAGCTTTCATGAACATTCTCTTTTAAAATGTTAATTCTATTATTTTGGGACACTTGCTTGCAGGTGGATACCTTGCTAGTATCTTCTGAGGCAAAAGATGATGCAGGCTCCTTTAATTCTGTTTTATCCTTCTCCCTCACGTGTCCCTTATTCTCATAACCAGCAGCAAAGCCTGAATGTTAAATTTCATTATG
Source organism: Edolisoma coerulescens (assembly GCA_013397115.1). Classification (NCBI taxonomy): domain Eukaryota; kingdom Metazoa; phylum Chordata; class Aves; order Passeriformes; family Campephagidae; genus Edolisoma; species Edolisoma coerulescens. The sequence continues at coordinate 567,387 of VWZW01003174.1, forward strand.
TCATTTTTATTTAATATTCAACCTGACTAACTATAAAAAAAATCACGTCATACTCCCACTTAGGGGTTATCAAGCACTAAGTTCTCAGGTGAAAGGAGACACGGAAAGGTGTAAGATGCAAGTTGTGAATCCCACAGTAAAAGTCACATCATGCTTTAGTACATAAAATGAGCATGTCCGGGTGAAGGCCTAAGAAAAAATCAAGGCAAGAATCTAATTTCATCTACTTTTCCCCATGGTACTCAGAGGAGAGAACTAGCATTGGGAAGGTATGTCCTTCTGTGGATTCCACAATGGATAAATCTTCTTCTGTCAGTGCCTATGGATATTGAGGGAAGACAGAAAATTATTGGCAGAGAATGTCTGATTAGCTTCAAATGGGTGCCCAACTTTCTGGGAACAATAGATTAGGTGAGGTGAATCCTTGCCTGGTGATGAAAGAGCAAGTACAAATTTAGGAGGATACACTGTGACTCTTCCCCATCTGGAAAAGAAGCAGCTCATGGCACAGGGTAGTTTTTGCTAACAAAACACAAATATCAGGTTTACATGGTACTGAGGAGAACTGATCGGATGGACTCATGAGATCTCTTCCTTATCTCCAGACTCCATGCTTTTTTTCCCTGAGTGACAAAAAGCCAACAGCAATTGTTTTGAGGACAGGTACAAACATCAGAGCAAAAGCTAATGAAAATTGCACTGATTAGAGCTGTTCAGAATCCCTGCTCCATGGCAAAGGTTGATATTCTGACATACATTTTCTTTGCAAAATGGGATGAGAAGGGTCTAAATATCAGCTATTTTCAGGGTAATATTTCTTCAGGAATGCTGCAATGAAAAAAAAATATTTCATTTTGAAATAGCTATATTTTTAGCATTTCAAAACAACATTTGAAACATTTCCTCTTAGTCTCAGGTTTTCACATTTAACACACAGATTTTTGTGCATATATATATCGGTCTGTATATGTATATTGAATGTTGACTGTTTCTTTTTAGAAGAAAATAAAAATTTCAAAAATTCCAGCATTTTTCCGGAAAACTTCTTTGCTCCCTACAGTTGGTCAGTCACAGTAACAGCACACCATCCCATGTCCTAAAGGACATATGGACTGTCCAGCCCCATGACAGAAAGAGAGCTGCTTAAAACAGAAATCTACAGGATTCACGGCTTGGTTGTGAAATCCTTCTACATATCACCATCTTTCATTTACTGACATAGGACAGAGAATAATCCAATCAATATCTGACATGAAAACTTGCTACAAATTATCATTGATATCAAAACAAATGAAAATAGCAATTTTATTCATACTGTGTGCTCCTAGCACTTTCATGGTTTGTTATACTAAAATAAACAGCCTTTTATTTTAATATAGAGGTACAGATATATTTATCTGCATGGTGCACTTGAAAAATGCTTTTAAATCTTAAATACAAGCCAGTGTTTAAAAACCCCAATGTAAATAGACAGCACTATTAAGACAATAATGTTCTTTTAAAATTGTTTAAAACAAGTCTTTCAAGTGTTACATATGAGAGGAAGAAGTTTTATAGGTCTCTGTGGTACCAAGGCTGAAAGACCTCAACATGCACATATGCACTTTATGAAATAGTGGCACCTTTCCAGAATTAATTTATCGGCTGTGCTCTGAGATACAAACCCCATATTTTGTTTTACAAGTGGTCATGTAGCTTTTTGAAATGATCAAGAATATTGTTTCTAGATTTCTGTTTAAAGCTCCTCTCTGAAGCTAAATTCTGGTGTGAATATATTTAAAAAACTGCCAAAGTAAAACTATGAAAAAACATTTAGGATATTAATAGAAGTTAGGGATCCACTTTCATAATAAGTATTTTTAGGGTCTGAAATCATTGCATCACTATTATTTTTACTTGCTTGGGTTTAAAGAACACAGAAAATACTTTTTAAGCTTCCTGGTTTTATGTCTGCGTTGTTTATTTGGGGCCTGAGTATTTTAGTATATGCAGTTCCTGGCTCTGTTTAATACCTAGGACAGCAATGGCCCCCTTGGCTCAGGCCACTGGCTGCAAATGCAAAAGAATGTCATTAAAAATACAGCAGGAAATCAATTTGGTGACTTTACATTGGTTCATAATGGACATTTTTGCATCAAACTGTGGATTACACCAGAATGTTTCTGAGCAAAAGAACATCCTGTGAAACCCAAATTGTAACTGATCCAAAGCCCATAAATGGCAATTAAAAAATGTTCCTGTCTTTATTGGGATTTCAACTCACACCTCCATGCCTCAACCCTCACAACTACATTAGTTTGGGATTTCTTTTATTAAAGTTGCAAAAGAAAAATGCTATATTTCAAAAATGGTAATTTGAAACAAATGGACAACAAATTTTAGTATCATAAAAGAGTCCTACACAGTAATATACACATTTTACATTACTATGGTGGGTTGCCAGTTTATGTAATGCAAAAAGCCATAAGATGGCAGACTTTATTGCCTCTCCTTGAAGGAAAGTATTAACCTGCGTTGTGACAATGTAAAGAAAGCACCACGAAGTAACACCATATATGCTTTTTCAGATATTTTTATTTCAGAGGAAATATATGTACGAAGCAGGAGTGGATTCACTGGATACATGTTTCCCCCATCACACCATTTCAGCATCCAGCTCTTATTGGAGAACTAAGATGGCATAAATAGCATAGCAGACAACTCTGTTGTTGGACAGACCTGGAGAGTTTGCTGTGACTCTCAGTGGCTCAAAGGTTCAAGGCACTCATTCAAAAGAACAAAAAATTACAACATATACAATCACAAAGTGTTCTGACCTGTGGAAGTGTGTTTTGTCAGGGACCTCTGCCTAATAATGTTCAGATTCTTTACAATATTTGGATGCTAATCAAGAACACATTGCCAAAATAAATGGGCATTTTCTTACTTTGTCATTCTGATTCTACAGAAAATATGAATAGTCAAAGCATAAAAAATAATTTCCTGTATTATTTCCTTGACATTGATTTGCTAAGAGTTGAATAAGAGTACACTAGGCCAGTACACTAGGCCTCTAAGAAAAGTAATTTTGTTGAAAGAACATGAAGACAACAAGAAAAATTCCTTCAATAACTGCTGGGAGCTTAGGAGAAAACAGGGGTCTGTACACTTTAGGACTGAAAGTCCCTCTGAAATGACTGTGCAGTTGAGCTGGCAGTCGCAGGTTGGGACTGTCCTATCCCATTCTACAGCAAATGGTCTGTGAGTGCTCTTCCAACACTCACATGGATCACATGCAATGTGAAAACTGTTTTTTTCCTACCTGCACCACTCATCCAAAGTAGCATCCTCCCTGCAGCCAAGCTTAAACAAATCAAGGACCCGATTCTCCTCACTCATCTACAGTGACGTCATCTGTGGCATGATCTGTGCTTTCCCAAAATCAAAGGAAGTTTTGCTTCAAAGATGGATGCACCATGCCAAGGAAATCCTCTTGAATGGGAGGACAACACTGCAATTTTGTGCAAGGACAATGACTCTGTTTTGCTCAAAGAAAAGTTATCCCTTGATAAGATCAATGACAAACAAGATTAATCATACATGTATATACATGCACACTGCTTGAAATCCAGGGATCCAGGCTGAAGCTCTTTTCTGTAGACATTATTATTATGTGAGGACTGGAACACATGACTGAGTGCCAGGATGGAGGGCTGTCACAGGTTACTGCATTTTCACCACTGCATGCAAATCAAGATTTTATGGGATATTGTTTACACCAAGTGTCTTAGCTGTCAGCCCTGCAGACCAAAGCCTGTTCCTCAGTGGAGGACACGCTTCACACAGTCTGTGCTGGTGAAATACTTCCTCTTCTGCTGTGTCAGCCATGGTAGGAACAGAAGGACTTCTTTGCCTATGGGACAGATTCCTCAGCCTTGTCCCAACATCAACCTCTGCACAGAAACAAGGGCTTAGTGCATGAGCTTAGTGTATGTGCAGGGGCTTTGCTCTGAGACCAGAGTCAAAAGTCTCTGCTTAGTATTGCTACATGCAGATTTGGGGTGTGAACAATGAGAGAAAGATTGTAGAAAAATCTAAATAAAGTACCTTAGTTAACACCACAGATTGAAAAAGGCTAGCCACAAAAATTAATTTCCTTCTTTTTCTGAGTGTATAAAGATAGTACCTCTGAAATACCATACGTAGGAATGCCACAGAAATAACAGTGTGCCTTTGGTTGTTTATAGATAAGCAAGAATTTCAGATTTGATTTTATACTATTTACTAATTTTTTTGTCTTGTTTTAACTTTTTAAATATTCATTTTCATACCAAAATAAAAAGATAAAGAAACTGAAGAAGATAACACACAGTAGTAATAAGAATTATATATTCTTTACTTTGTAACACAGATTTTAGTTTTGCCTGAAGCACTTTAGCTCTCATGTAAGTGGATATTTCTAATCATCTCTGCAATCTGAATTGTGGTCTGGGAGTCAAACAAGCCAGGAGAAATGATAAGAAACCTGCAATCCAGCACCAAGCAAACAAGGACTACAGATGTAATTCTCTTACCAATCAGAAGTGCAACCATACAAGCACATCTACAGAAATGCACTACCACCACTCTCTGCTATAAATCCAGGGATTCTGTGATGCAGTCCTTATTCGTAATGATAGCCATTTCCCTTTCCCACGTATTCTGGCAACTGCAGCATTCCTGCCCTGGGTTGCTGATAGCAGTGGAAAGACTGGTTCAGATGAAATTAGAACTGACCTAAATTTCCCCCCAGGCCTGAAATGCATTGTTTTCCATAGCTGGAAAACTTATTATATTTTCTTTCTTTTCCTGTATTTCCAAGTGGTTCAGGAGAAAAAAAAAAAATCAAAACAAAACCAGAAAACACTGAAAACCTCAGAAGGGAACAAGCAAGTAAAAACACCAGATTTCCAAGATTTCAGGGGTTTAATCTGAAACATTTTAACAAGAACATTCAGATAAAGTTCACCTATCTTTGTTTGGGGGGATACAGTTATTTTTAAATGAATGAATTTGTAAATATTTCGTTCAAACAATAAAATCTTTAACAGTCAGTATTCTAGTAGCTCATGAGTTTTGGGTTAGGTGTTCCTGGAAATCCAAAGACTGTCTCTAGAAGCAAAATGATTGAGAATCCAGCTGTTCCAATATGGGACCTGAAAGCAATACTTTGCAAAAATGCTTATTGTCAGCTGCTACATACCTATTTTTAGAAGCGAACATTGCTACCAAAGGTTGTTCTCATTCCCAACATTCCTCTGCCTAAGGGTATGCTCATTCTACATTCCCAAGGCACGTCTGCAGCTCAGGTACTTATATTTGCTTTAGATCTAATTTAGCAAGTGTGGGTAGGAAAGAAACAGAAGAAGTGCACAGAGTCTGAAAGTCAGCACTGGGATTCTGGGTACTTGCTCTGCCCCACACCCCACTGCTGCATTGTCATGGCTGCTGCTGCAAACTAAATGATGAAACCTCAAGTGTCCTGTAATTGCAATGCTGAACTGCGGAGTAGGTAAACACCTACCTCTCTCTCTCCCTGGCAGAGCCTATGAATGATAGTGTTCCTCTGTTTCAATCAGAACCAGAGATTTGCGGTTGTGGGTGGAGTGAATAGCCAAGAAATCCACCCAATATGTTATTTGTTGTTTTATTATGCTGTTTATTTTAATGTTTTGATGCACCAGCTTGAGCCATAGGGCATCAAAGTATCCAAAGAGTGGCTGAAATGTGAAAAGCTGCAGTTTCTTCCTGAATGAGTTGTACTGATGGACAGATCACATAATGACTTTTCTCTTTAGCTGTGATTTTAAAGAATGGTTTCTCAAAGTCAAGCAAGGAGCAGTGATCTTGCCTAAGATGGATGTGAAAACGAGATTGGATCCAAGATCCTGTCCCTACAAGTAGCTGCAGAGAGCACCAGCAAGAGAAGAGCTTGAGAGGGAAAGGGAATTTCACTTTTTTTCTGCATCCTCCCATTTCCTCTACTCTTCTGTTAAGTGGCTATCCTTCTCTGAACCTGGTGCTTTGAAGCTTATTTTGGACACTGCTCTGCTTTTCATAGGGAGAGCCAAGAGCCCGGTACTGTCAGGAAGGTTTCCTCCCACACACTATTAACAGATGTTGCTTCCTGTCTTTCCACTGAAAGGTGCCCACTATGACCATGGAGCTCACGTTCTGGCTCAGCACTTTTCTTATACCATGGTGCTGCTAAAAGCTCTGTGAGGCACCACTGGAAACAGAGATCTCACTGTTCCATTTTTCCCTTCACGTTCCTGGGCCAAAATGATCAAGCAGGTCAGGATTTTCCTGAAGGCCAGGAGACTTCTCCTCTGAAAGTCACTAGGTGACCCAGAGCTAATCCCTGACTCTTCCTTCTCATGCTTCATGGCTCACTATTGTAAATTTAGACTGTTATATTTCAAAAGCATTAGTTAGCTCTTGATTATGTTTCGTTCCTGGGGCAGAGCCACAACTCGTGGTTTGTTAGGACCTGAAAGCACTGCTCTAATTAGCCCTCCAGCTGTGCAGAAGGGTGCTTTCCTAGGGATGGAGGGAGGCAGATGGCTTTTGTGGAAAGAGATGTGATGTGTTCTTCCAGAGGCAAAAGCTTGCATTAAGTACCTTTTAAAATGAAGTATCTCCTTCTCTCCAGATTCCTCCCTCTTTTCGTGCACTGCCAGGTGCTCCTCCGTGCTTCAGTGCTGAGTCACGCAGCCTCTGCCTACTCCAGAGTGCCAAGTGACACCATCTGACAAAATGACACATCACAGTTGGACTGAAGATGTCTCTAGTTTTTTTGAGAAACATAAGAGATGGGAATTTTATAGCCCAGCCTGGTATTTATAATTCTAACTTGACTTTTAAGAAAAGGAAATGCCTGCCTCTAAAACTCTGGCTTTCCTGAGGTATTACTGGAAATGCAAGTATAGCTGCAGTGGAAAGGAAGGATGTTTTCTGTGTTAGTCATTGGCCTGGGAAATCTGCATTGTATTCCTGTCTGGAATCAAGCCCCTAGTGTTACCCTAGGCAAGTAATTCAGTCTCTCAGTGGGTCTGCTCCATGTCTGTGAAATGGTTTCCCAAATATACCCTGTCTTTTCAGTCTGTTTTGGCCATTTACACTGACAGCCCCTCAGTAGGAAGCCAGGATATGGCTTATTATTAGCTCAGCACCTAGCCCAGCTGACCATTATTTCTTGCTTCTATCCAGTACCGCAGCATAAAGCAATAATTATGTGCCTATTCCAAAGCTGTATTAAAATGGTGTCTTAAAAAATGAGTACTTTAAGTGCTCCTTGAGGATTTAAAGCATGCCCCTTTGTGGAAATGCATTAAGATGCTGCCTTAAGAGTATCTTTTATTCCTAGAAGACTGCTGTTTTCTCTCACACAGAGAATGAAATGAGCTTAGAGAATGACCCAACTGATCAATAATTTTTCCAGCCATTGAATCAGTGGATGTTGATTTTGTCTTTTATTTTCTTCTTTCCTTATCCCCCCTCCCCAAAGTCTAACCTAAGCTTGCAAAGAATGAGTGATTGATCTCTTTGTACAATTACATTGTTCTAGGGAGCTCTTCAGTAAAACATTAAATTCCTCCAAGATACATGAATTAAATAATTTAAGCATTATACTCCTTAGCATCAGAGGAGGCAAAACTAATTTCCATATAAGAGAGAGAGCTTATGGCATAATGAGAGCTACAGAGATAGTCCTTCTGCAGTGGGGCAATAAGGTATGAATAGGTGTTCTTTTATGTGAGACAGAAGCTGGATGCAAAGCACTTCATGGAAATTAAACATCCTGCTTAGGATGAAACCTAAGTCACTTTTGCTTCAGCTGTGGTGTGGTTTCTTATGAGAATTTACATCTTTCTTTACAGGTCACCTGTACTCTTAGCACATCGCACTCCTTCCTAGTCTCAATTTTGAGAAACACAGGAAGACATTATTTTATATTATGTGCTTCAATCTCTCCTTTCATCCCTGCTTTGCTGAAGGAAGGATTAGTAGATAATATCACTGATTTCTGGAATTCTCCATTTAACTGAATAGGAACTTTTTTTCTTCAAGGCACATTATCAGTCTCTGCAAACTAACACAGATTGTGATTACCCTTACTTGGCACTTTGGAGATTTTTGACCTTTTAATAATTTTGATTTTTTGGTTTATTTTATTTAATTTATTTAGTTTATTTTTTTTATCTAATGAAGATTGAAGAGAACTATTGTGGATGCCAAAAGCTGAGTTGCAGAGGGATTCTCCAGCTTTCTGTCTCTGTCTGTGAGAAAGTCTTTACTTTCTCACAGACACTGGCTGAGAGGCAGTTGGGAGTTTCTGTAAACTATCTTCCAGGTGCAAGTTGTTGTTATACTAATCAGGGAAATGCTTCCTGTGGTAACTAACCAATCAATGTAAAGAGCTGGATGGCCAAGGGGCCAATGGCCTTGTGCCACTCCAGAGAACTAACATATAAAACCCGTTTATATAATTAAATAAAGATTCCTCTTTCCTCTGAAACTGGGATCAGTGTTGTTCCTCGCCGATCTCTGTCTCGGACAGCAACAAACTATCAATGTGAAAATTGGAGTTTTTCCCTTCCCCCTCGTTCATCCAGGCAGTTGTTTTCACCTTTTAATAATCTTAGTAAGTAAAAGTCCCAAACATTCATAATCATCATCTCCTTCCTCTAGATCTGTTATTTTACTCCTCGCACGTGCCTTTTCTTCCATTCGATTACTCTTTTCACTACACAGGTCATCCATTTGCTTCTTTCCCCCCCTCCCAAACATATTTATTGCTGGGTAGCTCACAGCCCTTAGGGTATATATTAATTTACCTAGGAACACTTTTCGTTTCTCCTCTGTGTCCTTTACCTCTGTTGCCTCATTCCATTGATTTCAGTGAACACTTCTTGCATGTCTACACAAATTATCTCTGCTGAAATTCAGAGTCTTTATTGGGTTTTTTTGTTCTTTTTATGGCCCCTATTACTTATACCATACATTCTCCTCCTTTCATCTACCATCAATTTGTGTTACAGTAAGCTAATCTTGATTTGCCTTCCTCCTACAATTCTTTTTGATCATTTACACACTGCACTTTACATAGGAAAAAAAACCTCCAAGAAGCTGCTTACCAACTTCTGGCTCTCTTTCCATAGTAGTAGGATTGGTTTGAAAAGTTCTTATCAATTTTTTTAAGGGGAAACAGTTTTTAAAAAAAATGTTATGTTTTTCAGAATGCTTAAATTTAGGAAGTTTTGGTTTTCTCTTTGAAAAATAAAATTATTTTGGGATAGTTCACAAACACACAAAATCAGTGTACTATGGGAAATATAAACAAAATAATCTCAGCATTGTAGGAAAAATAAACCAATTTCCTGACCAATTCACTCTCCTTAAACATAAACTGCCTTTTCCTGAGGACTTCAATACATCATTTCTGAGAATATTTTTAGTGATATTTTCAGATTTTCAGGTAATTGCCAGGGAAGATCCTGAACTGGTGAGAATCTGTTCTGTTGAATAAATGGAGACTTTTTGCTTGGGGAGGCCTGGCCTGCGGTAATCCTAGCTGTGAATCTTACAACTTTAGGTTAGACTGATTTTGATATTGTGTCTCATTTGATATAAATATAACCTTTGGCTGTAGGGTAGAAAACAAAAGAAATAGCCATGATGTCTAAAGATGAAACTCCTAATTGAAGCTTTCTATATGTTTGTGAAGCTCCACTATTACTGGAATTGTTTCTTCAGATCTGGATGAACTGGTGATAAGACAAATTACTCTGTCATGGATTCTGTTGCCCATCTTGGTGTCTGGCTATTGACAGACAGGACATAATTTATCATCAGCAAGGATTGGTGAGATGAGATTTTTCTGAGAAACTCAATGAATTTCATACTCACGGAGTTTTACATCACGTGGTGGTTTAGCTTCCTAGCTGTTCTTCCATCCACTAAAATTGTTTTACTTTGTGCTATCATGTTGGATCATAACTCTGGACTTGTGTTCCAGAATTGTATTTGGTTTACGCAGAATTACCATGACGTTGCAGAACCAGAAGAAATCAAAGCCCTGCTCCTGGGGACTGTGGTGAGGGAAGTAGTTCTCGATTCAAAGGGTGGGGAGAAGCACTCAGATCCAAAGGGATAGGCCTCCAGCAAATTCACGTGGGTAGAAACAGGTAACCATTCTCTCCTGCCTTCTTGAATAAATTAGCCACATTGTTCGTGCCTCTCTGATGCCCCTTTCCAGTTTATTGTTGTTTCTTCCACTGCTTATCCATGAACACAGCTTGGCTGAATTTTCTCTGAGTCCTAGCTACAGAGAGTTGATCACTAGGTGTATTTTCTGTTTGCCAGCTTTTGAGTGGATTCTCACTGCAGCTGTATATTTCTTCTCTCTCTCTCTCTTTGCTTGTGCACAGGCTCTCCTAAGGACACTATGTATTCATTATGAGCTAGAGCTACCCGCACTGTAACTCTCAATTCTCCAAAGCCCAAATGTATGACTCAGGCTTCTGAAATAAGTGAGAGAGACCTAGGGCAAGGTACATAGCAAAAATAGCAGTGGGAATGATGTGAGATTATTAGATACATATATTTTTTTTAATTAGAGACGGTCCCAAACCAAATCAGTCATTCCCAATGCACTGAAGTGTTGGGCTAGTTTGATATGAGATCTGGGTATGAACTTTGCAGTTCAGCCTCACCTCTAATTTTAATATTTATACAGTTTTCTATAAACTCACCTCTGAAGGTCAAAACTGAGAGCCAGTTATCTAAGCAGTGTAGGATTTTACAGCCATCTTTTGTGGAGCACCAAACAGCTATATGGTAAAAATGATCACTGTGTTTTATCTAGCTCATTAAACCAATGAGAGCTTTTAATATGAGCCTCCTGTTGTGCTACAGTAACACTGTGAGATGCCCTGATGAAGAGGCAGCACCAACTGCCCACTGAGTCCCACAAATCCGTACATCCAGTTGTGACTTAGAGTCATAATGAAACTTCAGTTTTCTTGTTCTGCCCGTGTTAGCAAAAAAAGTGGAGTGAAACAGGGGTGAAAATAGGGGAGAAAAAGAGTGTGCTCAATGTGAAATGTAAATAAAAAGCAGAGAAAGGTGATCCGGATTTAGACTATTCCTTTCAAAATAGATATTTGGGTGGAATATTGTGGTTTTTACTGTCCTGAGTTACAAAGGTGGTATCCAGCATCTGGAATAGCTAGGAGTGGTGCACTGCTTGCAGCTGACTGGGCTGCAATAAAAAATTAATCAAGTAGCAGTCTCTTTTCTGCTATACTTCCCAGTCCCTGCCAAGGCTGCTTGTCTTCCCTTACTCACTTCTTGAGCACATTAAGATGTATCTGGGCTCTGCCGCAGCATGTAGAATTAAAAGTCTTTCTAGGAATTTATTTGCAGATGTGTTGGTTGTCCTTCTGGGGCTGTCTGTGGTTAGGGACAACTAGAGGAGCAGGCCTATGCTCTGGATGTCAGAAAGGTGTTACAGGATTTTTCACCCAAAATTGCTGCAGGCAGAATTCCTTCGCTTGAATGATTGAGCACGACTTAAAGTTTGAAAAAGAAAGGACTGTGGTGGGAAAGCAAACTTCAAAGCCAGAAGCTCAGCTGAATTGATTTTATTAGGAAATACTGCTTTCAGGCTTTGGTGCCTTGTAGGTGACCTGAAACTTGACTCAAGTAATCAGTTTAGACCTCACTGTGGCTTCTGCTGTTTCTTTTATTTGTATGTGGTGAACCTACACCCCTTTTTGTCACAAGCTATTCAAAAGATGAACATGCTGAAGATTTTGAGTCATTATGTTCTCCTATCCATAAATGTAAGAGAAGTGCTTTCAAAAGACACTCTAACCTTCTCTATGCCCTTCTATCAAGATTTTCAAATTATTTTGCAAGTATCACTATGAGGCAGTGGCATGAAACAGTGATACTCTTATTTAGTTAAAACACCTTTTGCAGAGTGAAGGCTTCGGAACATGGAACATAATTTTATGTAATATCTCTGACATTTTATGACTTGGTGATAAGGTTTCAGTTTGCTTTCACTTTCTGTGTGCAGGTTTATTTAGGTTTGTGAACTATTGGTATGTACCACTGTGTATTTGTGCAAACGCCTGAAGTGTGTATGTGAGCATCCACGTGCACGTATTTTCACAACACCTCCATTAGAATGTTCAGTAGATTTTAAAAAATATGGTACTTCAAGCAACATTTCTCCATTTAATATAAATATTTTTCAAATCCCATTTTTAAAACACCCTCTCTTCTTTGCTTGTACTTCTTAATTCCCCCGTCCACCTAATACTGTCTTTATAAATTGTACACATGTTTTAATATGGCCACCTTCTGGTGTATTCCCAGGACTCCTGTCTGTGCTTTACAGCAGAGATTGCTATTTGTTCTGTGTTTCTTAAGGACTCTGAGGTCTGTGCAGCAGGAGAGAACGTAGTTCTCTTAAGAGGTGTATGCTGGTGTCAGCTGAGATCACCACTCTCTTAGAGAATGCAGAAAAGAAAAATGTGGTACAACTGATTAACATAACTGAAAAGTAATTTTTTTTCCATAGCCTGTTTGGTGTGTAAGGAGGTTCTTGTTAGAGGGACTGCTACCAGATAAGAACTTTATTCTGAAGCTTTTTCAGCTGAGCATTTTATTTGTTCTGTTAATTGAAATCCAGTGGGAAAAGGGCTATATAACATTTTGCTAGAAATTTAGAAATAAAATGAGATTCAAAAGTTTGGATGCACTGTTAAACTAATTTGTTGAGCTTGCTGGAAACAGATTTCCATTTTCCTCTTGTTGTATATAACATGTGCATGCACACATGTTATATATAACACGTACATACTGCTTCTGGTGTTTTACGTTTTGCCTGGGTCAAGCAAACTTCTGCATGCCAGGTTATAAGTATATAAAGTCTGGCTACGGCTAGAAACCAGGCCCCTTGGTTTATACACTAATCCAACACTGAAACTAAATAAAGAAACTGCAGTGCCTTACATCTGTAACTTACAGGACTTCAGAGGCTTTTTCAGCCAAAGGCGTGGAATTTCGCTGTACACAATTGCACCAGCTACATCCACAAAAAAATGGAAGGCATGTTTATGATGATTTGCTGTAAATAAACAAGGTTTTATTGCTGTGTTGCAGTTTTGTAGGCAACACAGCAAAATGCATTTGTTGTTATTAAAAGGGTCAGAACAAGCCGCTATTCTTCTGGTGTATTCCTTTTTTTTTTTCTTCTTTTTCATAGAAAATAGTTATAAAAACTTGAAAGTTCTTGAGCAAGCTCTGAGATGAAGTGGGGTCTTACTTACAACAACACAGAAGAAATCATTCCCTTACAACCTTTGCATTTGTACCACTGTCACACCAGCATGAGAAATGTATGACTCCTATAGTTGTAAAAAAGACAATTAATTCAGCCAAACCTGCAACAAATAATTACCATTTTAACAGTTTGAATGAGGCGAGAATATCTTAGCATCCCTAGACTAACACCTTGATATTATCATCCATGGCTTCCTCAATAATTTTTCACAAATGAAAACAGATTGGAGGATTAAACATTCGAGTCTCAACAATTCAATCAGAATAATTTATTTATGAGTCATTTTTCAAAACACTCAGTGTATATTTTCCCATCTCTTTCTTCGCATACACTTTGAGTCTTCTGGTTTTGTAAACACTGCATGTATTATCATTTAGTGCAGAGGAATTTGCAGCGACTTAATAAGGAAATTGAGAGTATCTTTCATTTTACCACTCAAAAAAAGTTGCACATTATTTAAAATGCATGTTAATTATATGTGAAGTGAATCAAAAGTCGACATGTGCATATAGTGAGAATGTGTGGCCATTCCAGGATGTCTGAATTCATGTCAACTATTCTTCTCTTGTGGTTTATTTTAAGTTTATTGCAATGAATATCCATATTAGGCCTCTCAAACCATCATCTATCTTTTTGCCTGTCAAAAACCTCTCCTGATTATCTACCAATCTTTTTCTTGATGTCCTTGGGCGACAAGAACAAATAATGGTATTAAAAAACACCCCTTTGATGCCTAAGCTAGTTCTACCCTCTTCAGGCCAAAGTCTAGCAGTCACTATAAATCCTTCAGAGTAAGATTCCTGCTCTGCCTGCTCTGAGGATCACCTACCTTCCGTGGATGATGAGTGGGTTCTGTCCATTACACTGTCAATTGATTTATTTCTGTTGCAACCACATTCACATCCTCAATTCCTGATACCTTGTAAACTTTACAAGTCTATCCCTAATCATTCAGTTCTGGATCAAACCAATCTTCAGAAACAGGGAAAGGAAGGGGCTGTCTCCCAGGCATGGGTTTATGGATACGTCCCTGGAAAGTAGCACTAATGGCAGTGATTTCTGCCCTCAGCTACTCTGTGTTCCTGTTCCCACAGATCCTCATTAGTTGTGCCACAGCATCTTTGTATGGGACTGGGCAGAGAAGTGAATAATGGAATTGATCCAACACAAAACTAAAACTTTTTTAAAAAGTGATGAGTATGTTTAATGTGGATAAGCATTTGAGACTTGTTCCTTGCCAGCATCCAAAAACATCTATTTAACGCAGACAGCAGTACAAAGAATGGGTGGTGCAGGGGTGAGAATAGATGTGCATAAAGTTGGAGAGGAGGCAGCACAGGATGAGTGTCAAATGCTCTTATGAAAAATGTCCTTGGAATCCTGAGTGTGCATAAAAAGAAATAAAAGTACAGCCCTCTGGAAAAGCCTTTAAAAAGGTGTCACTAAACACGCAAAGAAAGGAGGAAACTAGATGAGGAGAAGAAACTTGAACAAGGTGAGGAACTCTGGATCAGAAAAGATATTATGGTGCAAAAGAAACTTTTCAATTGAGGTCTTGCTTTGCTTTCTCCTTTTCTAGTCTTCTAAACTTATGAACTGATTTCTGTATTCAGCCCATTTTTAAAAAATAATCAGCATCTCCTACGAATTATATATTTAACTGTAATTGCGAAAACAACAAGAAAGAGGTATTGGGATATTACAACAGGTCAGTTTCCATCTACTTCTCACCCATGAATGGAAGCAGTGTCCCATTATTGCTGTGCTGATATGGGGCTCTTCCTCCAGAGCCTTTCCAGAGACCTGTTATGTATTTTATTCCTCTGTCTCAGTGCTGCATTCTCAAGATTCAGGTCAGATCTGCCCTTTTAAATGCAGTACATTTTATTTGTATTACATGCATACAAATATACATATATGAAACTGTATATTTAGAGAGAGAGATATCAAAGATTTGCTGAATACATTACATAGGATGTTATGAAACTGGCCCTGCTTTAAGCAGGGTGGAGTGTGTTGAGACGACCTCCAGTGCTAGATATAAAAGTAAATGAGTTTACTTAGAGAACGATTTTGTTTGAAATATACGTATGTGTATGATACACATTATAAATATAAACACACACATCTCTATATCTGCATTAGGGTTTTAGCTATTTGAAAATACCCAGTGCCCAAACCGAACTAGAATCTTGCAATTCAAAGCAGTACAAGGAGATGATACATAAGTGTCAATTCACCTCACAGCTGAGGTCTTCATTAAACACACTCACGCAGGTCTTAACACATAGTTATATTAGTCTGAAGAGACAGGTTGCAGTCTAGTGCTTCTTTATTTAAAAGGTTTACAGTGACTTTTCTGTTCGATTTCTTTGAATGCTTGCTACCTGCCCTCACCCAGCTCTCTTTTAGATCTTCAGCTGATAGATATGTTGCAAGGAGAAATGAATTTTACATTGAGAGCAAGAACTCCTTAAGTTGATAATGACTGCATTGATCACAGCAGCTGAATAACATATTTACAGCTGTTCAGGCATTGATAGATCCTTGCCTTTGTATGAAACCACAGTGTTTATGGACAAGTAAGTTTTGAGCTATTGGTTCTTGATTCAGATTTCATTTCCCACAAGCACCAACCTGGCATGTCCCTATTGGTTGTAACAGATTTTTTCCGTGTTTACCTCTGTGTGTAAGGGGCCAATCCATCCTTTGTGATTTTTACGGCTGCCACATATTAATGTGTGCTGTATCTAGCTTGTCATTTTCTTTATCCTTTGCTCTCTGGGTTTATGACTTACATCTCTGCATAAAATGTCATCATATAACATTGTGCTTTAAAAAGCCTGTTACTTATTAAGAGTGTGAGTTTACACTGCTGGAGACATTTTATTTTCCCACCAGGAAAATGAAAATGTCATTGAGGTCTAACCAGACCCCTGAGCTTTTCAGGCAGAAGAAAATTGTTTTTAGGATTCCCTGCAGGACCCGGTAGCCTTTGTGCACATACTGTATGTCTGAAACACAATTTTCCCCTCATTTATCTCCCTCCTCTCTTCCTAAAGAAATAATGACACGATATTGCACCTTAAGGTTCCCAGTTCCTCTGTATTACTTTACTTGTTGAAAGATGTGACACTGGAGCTATGTAATTATCCTGGCAGGAGTCATCTCTACATTTTTAGCTGCTGCCCTAAGAGCTAGACTGCAACCTGAGGCACAGCACTGAGCAAGGGATCATGCATAAAATGTTCCCACTTCCCGTCCTTCTCTAAGAGTAATGCACAGGCAGTTTAGAAACATGCCAACATTTTCCCACCCTGCCCCATTTAGATCATACCTGGTTCTCTACAACCAGCTGTGTTGGGGTGCAGATCCCTTCCAGGACTCTACCACTGACTCTTTTCCGTCTTCATGCTGTGTAAGCCTGGAAATGGAATTACTTTCGAGACTGGCTTCACCCACCATCCACAAGGTCTCTGCTCTTAGGCCACCGTGCCTCAAGATCTGCAGTCCTCTGGCAGGAAGGCAGCGTTTGACACTTCACTACTGAGCTTTGGTATATTCATATGCTGTGGAGGCAAAAAATGGCCAGAGAGGAAACTGTCCCGTCCACTAGATGATATTTGAACTTGAATACTACCCTTGCTCCAGCTAAAATAAAAAATACCCATGAAGCTTTCAAAAGTCACTGTGAAAGCTGTGGAGCTTGCAAATGCACAGTTCTTCTTTAGAATCTTTTCTGTCTTGGGTCAGAAGACCCAACTTGGAGAGGAAAGCCCATGAATTATTTTTCTTTGCCTATTGCTGTCCCTGAGATAAGATACTCACTGCAGTGATAGATCTCTTGGCAATACAAGGATGCTTGGATTTGTCAGCCAAAGAGGAAGAAGTGCTGCTGTGGTCCTGCCCAATCACTTAGCAGCATTTAAAGCTTTTTCATAAACGCTAATGAAGGGATAGGCCAGAATTGCTGTGTCTGCACTGGGGCTTCCTGTTCTTCGATGCTGAAAATGAAGTAGAGCCAATGGACTCTCTAAGTCAGATGGTCCCTTCTACAACTGAGTGGTTCCTCTGAGAATGTCTACCACAAAAGCTGGCAACATTTCACTTTGTAAAGACTATATCATGGGAATGGAGAAATGACTCACAGGCATCTTACTTCAACACTGCTAAGGACCTATCTCACAGTGGGTAATAATTTCAAAAGTAAAAGATTATGATGATCACCAGAGTTAGAGCTGGTAGAAGTTCTGGAGTGAACTTTTCTTTTTAATTTAAAAATGCGTATTTATAGAGTCAGTTCTCCATAGAAAAGTTTGGTTCTGCTTTGTATTTCCTGATTTAACTCAATGAATTATCTCTACATGTATTATATTTTCTGGTTGCTTTTTTGTGTGGGTGTGCAGAAAGATTAAAAATGGTTTAAGAAATTGTCCCTGCTGACATTTCCGAAAGATTTTCATGCTATTTTTGAGTAATTCTCATCTGCGCATTTTGTACATTGCATATATGGTTATCAGCAATCGTATTTTTAAACCAAATATTTTTTTCCTTCAGACTGAAGTGAACCTAAATTGAAGCTTAAATGCAAGTTATTAGTCTCATCCACCAGAGCAGTTAATGAGGTGTTTTCTAGCAAAAGTAAAAATGCAAGAATTTGTTGAGTCATCCTTGCCTTCCAGGTGTCTTGACAATCCTGAGGCAAGTTTCCTGAGCATCTCCTGGAAATCCGAGAATGCAGAGCTTGCTCCAAGAGTCCATCTTGGAGCAAGCAGACAGACATTGGTTTATGGGTTCTTGCATATGAATTCAGGGTTTAGGAAGCCCTGGAAACCTGGGTCAAACCAGAACTGCAAACCAATTTCTGATCCTCAGGAAAGGATTAATTCCACCAAGCATCTGGTGCAACTCTTGCTCTCTATATATGTCTGTTTCCTGAATAAGCATTTTCAAATTTTTTTATATTTATTCAAAATTAAGTTGAATAATAATTTTAGTAAGAATAACAAAACCCTCAGAAGCCGAGTGTTTTCCTTTTTGGCTTGCTCCATCAGGATTAATTCAGTGTCACACTATTGCATACATCATTGAACAGCATTGCAAAGTTGGAGAAACAAAAGGAAGATTCAAGATTTTTCTTTCTTTCTAATTCATTAGCAGGCACAATGAACATTAATATTATCAAATAATTCTGTATTTTCAATTTCTTCCAGATTGAAACAAAGCCTGACTTTAGTGGAAAGAGCCAATTGTCTTTGAAATGGAAAAGACAGGTCAGGTAATTTGCAAGAACAATGAACAGTTTAGTAGTTTATATCTTCCAAAGATGAAATTTGTTTAGGAACATCTAATGTCTCCACCACTTTTCTTTTCCTTCCAAGTTTGCTACCTGAAGACACAGAGTTATCTAAGCTCACAAATATTTTATTTCATTTGCATTTAACATAAAATTGAGAAAGAAGTAGGTTTGTTGTGTATTTCTCTTTTGAGGGTATCTGTGTATTGTAACTTAAGGGTAATTTTCCAATAGATATGGCCTCACAATATATTGTTGTTCCTTGGGTTGTTTTCATTTTTTTCTTCATATGGATTTGGGCAAATCTGAATCACCAGGAGCATTTTACAGATGTCCATATGATATAAACGGTAGTTACAACCTGCAGTGACAGGGTTTATTATGGATTTGGAGTAACAGATCAGGCTTCCAACATCAGGGAGCAAATAGATCAGAATATATGAGCCTAAAACGCGATGAAAACGGCATTGCTTCATGAGCTATGCGAAAAGCAAAGCCTTCATATCTACTACAGCTGAAGAAAAAAAATTCCCAGAGACAAACATAAGGGGATGGATAATATAGCTCAAGTAACTGACAAAAAGTAGAATTGTTAAAAGCTAATCAAGAGCCTTCTGGAAGCTTTCTTTAAGCAGTGATCCCAGCTTTCAACAATGCTAAACAAATAACACAGAGAGATGGTGATGGATTTTGCCCTTTCTGTTGGCTGGTGTCCAGTGTTCTCTATACTGAGGCCAAGAACAGCATCCACAGAGTTCTAATGTCCTCTTCACTGCCCGTTAGTGCTGTGGCTGATTTTATTCCTGTAATTACTGTAAAAATGTGATAATTTTAAATGGAAACATTATCTTTTAATTTCATATTAATTTTGTATCCTAAATCAAATATTAGGAAGATGAAAAATGAGGGGTGTTTCAGTGACCCATAACCTCAGAAAGGAGTCTCGGCTAAAGATGTGAAAGAACACTTTAATGTGGTTCAGAGAGGGTAAAGAAGAGGAAATTATCTACTTGAACTGGCAGAGCAATTAAATGCTTTAATAAGGGAATATAAAGATACTAGGTAAATAGTTCTGAGATGGGTCAAGTAGACACAGAGAAAGGGGATTTTTTTTTAGCAGACTGGGGGAAAAATATCAAACCTTGAGAAAGACATTTACATCTGCAGCTAATAAAGTAGTTATTGTTAATAAATTAAAGGAAAAGTGTTCAATAAATGTTTGTTGTTAGTACCTGGGAAGAAGGACAAGGTACTTCTAGCAAGGGAAAATAGTCCCAGTCCACTAGCAATTAAGAACTTTAAAATAAAGAAAATTTTCTCAACAAGGAAAATATAGTTTCAAAGATAAAGCTCAAATGAATTCCCCTTGGGAATTCAAGAGGGTTTTGTTGAAAATATCCTTATCTAGCCATTAACTTTGGTCCGTGAAGAAAAGCCAAAAGCCTGGAAGGGAATGTAACTGATATGAGTAACTGTGGACTGTTAGTCTACTGGCAATCCTAAGTAAAGTAAAATAATGGAAAACTGATGCAGTATTCAATTAAAAAATAATTAGGACCAAGAAATGTAATCAATAGCAATGTTATTTT
The DNA here is from genome assembly GCA_013397115.1 of Edolisoma coerulescens. Lineage (NCBI taxonomy): Eukaryota > Metazoa > Chordata > Aves > Passeriformes > Campephagidae > Edolisoma > Edolisoma coerulescens. Next base: position 587,647 of record VWZW01003174.1, read on the forward strand.
ATGGAAAATAAATATCAAACAATTTGTTTTCTCTGATGACTCTAGAAGTTTGAGGAGTAATCAAAAAGATGAACTACTCTAACTTTTCTGAAACATTTGATTAAGTACTGCAAAATATCCTGGAAAAAAAAAAGTAGAACTATATACTGTTAAAAGGGCACATATTGAATTAATTAAGAGTTGGCTGATTGAATTGTCTCACTGCTGGAAGTAGTCTCATCTCACCTGATGTTATTCAGTAATTTTGTCAGTAAGTTGCATGTAATATTATTGCTGCTAAAACTGGGAGCTGAGGTGAAGGGTGGTAGATGTGATGGAAAAGATGGACTAGATTTAAATGCATTTTAAAAAATCAGAGTTTCACACCTTGTTTCCATAGCCAGAAGCCATTCTATAGAGAGTGTGGAAAGGTAAGCATTTCTGACACAGTGCTGAGACAATATGTACTTTCCATTTATAATCTGGGAAGTGGTAGATACAAGGAGGTTGTTTTAAAGTCTAAAGATCATACCAAAAAGACTAATAAAATAACTGTCTGCTTCTGGTCATATTTTCAGTAGATTGTTTCAAAACTGGAGCAGATGTAGGAAATAATAAAATTTTGTAGTGATAAGGGAAAGTGTCAAACAACTTTGTGGACTTCAAGGTAGCATCTGGATCAGAGCACAGCCTTTCTACAAAGGATGGCCAGCATCAATGGGAATGAGTGGATACAGAGACAGGATGGTAATTGGCAGGTATAAAGCAAAATGTACCTAGGCTATTGTGATTGGATACAGAAACTTCCTTTTCATAACTGTTTGAAAATCTGAAGCCCAGGCTTCTGCTATTTCTGTAGTACTTCCCCATAGACAATGGGAAGATATTGCCACCTTTTGAAGATGATTCATGCACCTGTCTGATATTTTAAGTCAGGTTTGCATTATATTCTTTGTATACTCCATGTGTCACAGAGAGCCTGGGTAACCAAATGCTTACATTTTAGAAGTTAAAATTAAGCAGAAAGAATTTCACCTTAGTTCTTCTCTTGAGTATGAGAAAGTAGAAGCCTAAAGCCTATCATATGTGCTGGATTTACGCCAAAACTGGTTGAGGAATTATGGATCTTTATTAGTTCTACATGCAGTTGCAGCCCTGTCTAAGAGCCTAAAGAAAAAGATCCCTTTGCAATGGATGTGCAGCTCTTGGATAGGCTAATGTCCAGATGATTTTATGTTTGAGGGGAGGGAACTTGCTGTGAGCATCCATGCAGCCAAATACTAAACATTACACCTTCCTCATTCACACTCTTCAAACCCTACACACCCAGGCAAATTTTTGCAGAATTCTCCACTATGCCAGAAATTAAACTATGATGCCATAAAATGCCTTTGCCATCTGTGAGTGAATAAGTCATACTGAAGTTTACTTCCCCAATATGTGCCTGTTGGTTACTTTTGTACAGTAGCAATACACTCTGAAATTATGCCAGTTTATTTTAATTACTCCAGCTTATTATTCAGACTGCTCTCTGAAGGAAGGCAATTATCTGCAGATACAAATGCAATATTGTAGTAGATGAACCGTCTGTGATTAAAACAGTAAGAACAATATTAGTCATATTATGAGATATTGCAATTTCTACATTCTTGGATCGAGAGACAAAATTAAATTTATTTCATATAAATATGTCATCTTTATTCAGTAAGCAGATAGGAAATCTCTTATTTCTAAAATCATCATGGATTGAAATGCATTTTTTTTCATAAAATGCTAATTTTTGTCTTAACACTGATCAGAAATTGTTTAGAGGCACCTTTCCTGGCGAGTATCAGAGCAACTTCATTGGCACTACCTCAACATCTGTTCCTCTGTTGTATGTATCTTTTCTTCCAAGAAAAGGAATATGTGTGCATGGTTCTGAGGGATTTTTCTACACCTATTTAATAAAACAATGTGATCCACTGTTATTTATGAATTTATTCTGTTGAGAATGGAACAAATCCTGCCTTTGCAGAGCGAGAAACAGTAGAGATGAAAAGAAAGCCAAACCAAGCTTTTTTGAGTGTTCCCTGAATGCTTCAGTTCTGTATACTCCAAGAATATTTATTGATGACTTAGTGGGCTGGAGAGAATTCCTGGAAAAGAGGGAGGCAAAATTAAAATTTGAGATCTCACCATTTCATATGTCCGAATGTGCCAATTATGCATTAAAAATTTATAGCACAAATTATTACATCTTATGAATCCAATTAATACTTGCCCCCTCAGGCAATAAAACATATCAGATGTTATCCTTTCTTTCTTCAGACTGATTCGAAATCATATCTAGATACCAAGGAGTCTTATTTTACTTCCTGATAAGTGTATCTTATATATAATGTGATACAGAAATAAACATAAAATTAGGTAAAAAAGTCTAAAAGCAAAAAAGAAAAATAATTTCTTTATGTTATTACACTTAAGCACTTCATCCACCTTAGGTCATGTTATTGATATCGCTAAGGTTAGAAGATTGTTTCAGGAGTCCTTTTAGAAAATATGCTGATTTGTGTCTAATTATAAAAAAAATAAATTACAGCCTGGTACAATTTGGGAATATTGTTTTCAAGTGTATCTTGTATAATACATTGCTCTGCATCCTGAGAATCTGATGCAGCATGGTAAATTTGGGTTGTGCATATATTTGTGTTAGTAAAATGTAGAATAAAAAGCATATGCCTCCATCAATAGGATTCTTTTTGTCAAATACTTGCCAAAGTTAATCAGACTGGAGGAACAATTCAAGACTAAAAACCTACATGTCAGAGTGTTTGAAGGGATGAATAAACCGTCCAAACTAATTTAATATCTTAATCCCTAGACTGCTGTGAAGATCTCAGAGGCTTTTTTTTCCAAAGCCTTTACAGAATGAGGCAATGGATGATGGGAGACTGCTGGTGGCAGGAGCAGCGATGGGAATGCTTTTACTGCTGCTTTCTGTTGTGTGAGATTATTGGTGCCATATTGTGCATTGTACCAGCACATGTGAGATCAGTGTTGTAGAATCAAGGAGAGGATTAAAAGAACTGTCAAACAGGGTGTCCCACCTGGAGAGAACAATTATGGTATCTGGTATTTGAGACCATTATTGATGTTTTTTGTTTTATTACCATGGGTACTTGGCCCTACATCACAGGTAATGTCTATTTATCTTTGCTTTGCCTCTCTCTTTTTCTTGGTGGGAATTTTTTTTTGTTACTTTAGCGATGTTGAATGTAAAGTAACATTTTATTCCTTTTGTTAATGTGCTCAGGTAATTAGAGGGTTACATTAGACTACTGTGAGTTCCTGTAGTTTTATGTGGTTATGATTAACCTCAGCAAAATGAAAATTGTGCTTGCAGGTGAAACAACATCGAAAAGAAGCCACTGAAAAAGAGAGAGAAAGTAATTTAACTGACTAATTAAGAGCCCAATCTGTGTCTGATGGGACAATACTTACCTCAGAAGCACTTAGCCTTTCTGGGTTTGTCCACTAAAGAGTACATTATACCATATTCAGTATAGAATTATATACTCCAGGGAATTTATTCAGCTGAAGTACCCACATTTCTTATATCTTCAAGGAACATGGCCCTCATTATACCCCTTGAGTATATCATTATCTTGGAACAGCTACACACCTTGGTGCATTTTATGATCTCCTTAAAATGTTATATTTACTCTTTTCTTCTAAAGCCCCAGGAAGACAAGAAGTCGGAAACAGAATGATTAAGGTATGTTGTTACAAACCTAGATATCTGAGTTTCAGCCCACTAGAACTTACGTGAAGAGCTTCCTCCAGCTAGCAATGTTTTAAATGAGAATTTGATCTCCTTTCTCAGGAAAATGGTTAACATTGGGTCTAATGGGGTGCTCTGACCTCTTGCACAGGGTCAACCCACTAAAGAAATTGTCTTGCTTCTACCATAATAACCCAGAAAACTACTTGAGCTCATGGGAGACTTTTAACCTGGTATTATTCAGAACAAAAGTCATCAACAAATGTATTATTCAAATCTATCTGGTCCCATCCACGGCTGTTAAAAGATAATGAACGTCCTTTCCAATATATTGAGGGGAGGCGGTTGATCAAGCACTTGCAGATTTTATTTGCCTTCACATATGAAAAAGAACTTGTGCCATCCTCTCTTTCCTTTTTTTTCTGAGAGAGCTGTACTTGCATTCCCCTATAAAAAGATGTTCTTCAGACATTCTTACCCAAAACTTTAATCTATATGTAGTATCCTTCACAGGCATATTTTTCTGCCTAACAACTCAGAAGATCCTATTTCTGTGGCTTAAATTAGTGTGTGCTTCAATGTTTTGCAGGGCAATGATATGGAGTGCTCTGTCAGACATTAAACAAACAAAATTATCACATGCCACAACACCAGGAAAAAAATCCAGTAATTTCCATCATTCAGCTTTTCTCTATGGGTAAAACCATATGACCTTAAAACATAAGGACAAAAGAATTTGCTCAGAAAACAGACCCATCTGTGACAGGTACAAGTGAAACCAATAAAGAAATAAAGTACTAGAGCAAACATTTCTCAGAATATTCTCCTGCTCCCCAAGAACGTTCAGCTTAGCTGTGTTTGAGATTCCTCAAAAGATTTCAGATCCATGAAGCTGGGTGTATTTAACAAAACAGACTTCTGCACGATGCTACCAGTGGGACTTCTCCTTTGCACTCAGTGCTAGTGGTATTTTCTTTTTCTTTTCTCTTCTCAGTGCAGAAGCATCAAACTAGAACAAGAATACTATCACAAGATCTCAGGCAAGTCATTATTTCCTGGGAAGGAGGGTAAAACTACTCGTTTGTGCTCAGCATTTGGATTTTTTTTCTGTTTTGTGTTATTTTCAAAGGTAATTTTCATTTCCTCCAGCTGTAAATCTATCATGACTTGCATTTAAATGAGTACAGTTTTATTCTGTGCTCATTTGAGAAACTGGAAAACTTCAACTATTCACAGCAGAGTTGTACAAATTCCACACTTGTACCACACTATCTACAGAGGTTTCGTGGAGTTATTCCAGATTTACAAGAGGTGGGCACAGAAAGAATGTGATTCAATCTCCCACAATTATTCTCATGCCACTTGGAATTACTAGCTGCTAAAGAGAGGTATCTAATACATGTTTACTTTCTGCTATTCATGTGCTACTCTTTCCAGCATACTTACGGTCTGTCACAATAGGATTTTTGTTGTTCAACTAGTTGCCAGTTGTGATTTATGAAAGTGAAAAATGTAATGGTAGAACATTAAATCATAGAAGTTTTATTCAGTACTTTTAATCTTTTTAAGCAACTTTTTCTTGGTTTTTTCTTGCCTTCTGTAAATATTGGGTTTGTGTTGTGTGCTGATTGGCAATGAGTGAGCGAGTGGCTGCGTGGGACTGGGCTGCTGGCTGGGATTAAACCAGGACATGTCTTTTGTACTTTGCAATTAACTCCTTTTAATTGTTGCAAGGTCTTGTATGCTTTTTTTCTATTTCTAAATCTTCCCATGTTTTGTAGCTCTTTTGTCTTTGCAGTAAAAGGGATGAATTAGTGGAGTTTTCGTGTGAGTGACATGGAGGCTATATGTCTACCAGATAGGACTATTAATTGTCATGATAACCCAATCAAGGTGATCACCTAAAGAGATGTGCTGTACCTGTTGCGCTCTGATGTGAGATTAAAAGTAAGCACTGACAGCTCTATGATTTAACCTCTTTTTAAAAATGACAGTGAGGGACTTATTTTGTATTTTCTTACAAATAATCTTCTGGTTTCTTACTCAGTATATCTCTAGCATCTGAAAGTAGTATTAGCCCAGGGTCAGTCTCATGTGTATTGCTTTGGTCTGTCATGTTCATGCCAAACTGTAGATCCAAGACAGAATTTTTACTCCTGCTGATAGCTGTGGCTAAGGCTGGATGTTTTCCTCAGTCAGGGCCTCACTGCCACATCCTTTTTCACAATGTCCTGTTGATTTGTTTCTTATTGTCTTGACACAATATATTTTTATTTCTATTTCCCTTTATCATGTCTATATTGAGATTTTCTTTTTGGGAATTTCCATCTACTGAATATGTATGTGTAAATGTGCTCATCTCATTACCTGCATTTGGTCAAGGTGAAGCCTATGTTGATCCCTGCTCATATTTCTTACCTGTCTCTTTCCCACTGTATAATTTTCCCTTTCTCCATGGTGTTTGCAAAACATCTCAATTCAGTTGGATCCACAGACTTTAATTAATGTCCTGTTTGTGTCTTCTTCAAGACCATTAATAATGCTGTTAGGTAAAAGCAGGCCTAACACCAGTCTCTCTCTTCCTGCTGAATGGAGTGTCTTATCTTAATGCATGATTATTCATTCTTACCTCCTGTTTATGATCCTTTAGCCAGTTCTCAGTCAACATGATATCGCTCCTTTCTGAGCTGTGGTACGAATAGCTGTGATTCAAATTTTAAACAATTCCTGGAAGAAAATAAAACAAAAGCTAATAAAAATATACATAAACATTGTTACTGCTTGTTTTATTGGAGGCTTGTGCAAGTCTTACGAAAGAAGTTTATTATCAGTTTTTCTAAGTAGTCTTCTGTATTGAGGTCCTGTCTCTAGAGTTGTTGCACTGGATTCGTGCCCTTGTAATGAAAGCAGTGGTGAAGCTGGTACAAATAAACAGAACTGCTCCTGGCAAACGTAAAGCAAACCTGAGTCAGGAGCCAAAAGCACAGCTGGTATTATTTGTTATAGCTCTACTGAAATTAATAATTTTAAGTCATTATTTTTACATTGGGAAAATTAAGCATTGGAATGACCCAGTATGGCATTTGGAAGATTTTTATTTGTGTATTGTTTCATCAGGACAGGGTGTGTTATTTACATATATTTTCTAAATGTGTAGTTCAGCTGAAAACTGTGGGTCTAGCTGCAAATCACAGAATCACAGAATACCATGTTGAAAGGGGACCTTAAGGATCATTTGGTCCAACCTTTCTTGGCAAAAACATGGTCTAGACAAGACATCTCAACACCCTGTGCTGGTAAATCTTGAAAGTGTCCAATGATAGGGAATCTACCACTTCCCTGGGGAGATTATTCCAGTGGCTGACTGTTCTCATAGTGAAAAATTCTCCTCTTGTGTCTAATTAGAATCCTCCCAGGAATAACATTTACCCTTTGCTCCTCCCCTTTACTATGCGACTCCTTGTAAAATATTAGTCTACATCTTCTTTCTAGCCACCCTCTAAGCAGTGTAATGTGGTGACATTGTCTTTCTTAAGCTTTTTTTCTCAAGGCTGAATAAACCCAGTTGTCTCATCCTTTTCTCACATGGCAGCTTCCCAGTCCCTTGGTCATCTTTGTGGACCTTCCCTGGACCTTCTCCAGCCTGTCCAGCCTTACAAATGCATAAGGGCCTTCAGCTCATACTCTTCAGGTGGTCAGCCAAGATTAACATTCATGATTTTTTTTTCTTGTAAACTGATGAGTTTTTGTTTGACACCAACTAATGTTCGTATGCAAAATCTTCCTCATGAATGGAATATATGCACATAATTAAAGTACATTTTTCTTATATTCCTGTATTTCTTTTCCAAGATTATTTAGATTGATAAGTAGTACAGGCAGTATAATAAGTAAACCCACATGGGGAGTAATACAAAACAGCCTTTTCCTTGCTAGCTTCACCCAGTTTTGGGGAATCACATTTCAAAATATTGCTTCAGCCATTGCATGTTTATTGAAGCAGAACAAAATTTGGGTACCATTTCAGATTTGTTTACAACTGCAAGCACAACAGAGTCATTCTCTGTCCCTGGGGTACAGCAATGGAGAAGATTTATAGGATGGTTCTCCCCGAGAAAATCTGACATCAAAAGGCTAAAAACTGGCTTTCCTGACTAAGGTCAAAGTGGAGGACGATTTAGAAACTAAGCAGAGTAGATCACCTAAGTCAGTTCATATGAAATTACCTGTTTGACTCTAAACCCAGCTTATTAGTGCAGTGCCTCATCTGGCCTGCTCAGCCCCGAGGGATGCAGTTGTGCTGCACATGGATTTGAATGGACTCTTCTTACACTCTGAGTCCCAGGATTACAAACGTAGAGCTTTCTTTTTATTTATACTATTTAGCAGCACAGCTCTACCGATAGTGCCCTCCCAGCTGGATAGGGTAAAGTAGCCTTTGTCCTGGGATGGAGGAGAACCTGCCTAGGGAGAAGGTGTGCTTTGCTGTGCCTATCACAGCTGCGGGAATACCTCACTTGGACAATGTAAACTGCAGGTCACTGGGAGGGCCAAGAGGAGTCTCTGCTCAATTTTCCGAAAACACAGCCAGACACAGGAAGAGCGTGGCTGTGACTGTCACCATTAATGCCTGAATACGTTTGTTTGTCCTGAATTTTTAATATGTGGGGGTTATTTGTACATTAATTAGAAGTGGAGGTCTGTGCTCAGAGCATAGCAAGGGTTGCTTTGAACCCATCAAGTTTTCCTTCACAGCTTTGCAGCATCCCAGTAATACTGGGGGTGGGTTTCTTTTTAACTTTTTTTCTTGTAACGTAGGATGAAAAACGATGAGGTAATTTGCCAGCCTTTATGCAACTGGCAGATGGGTTATATTAATATCATAAGAACATATTGTTCCCAATGCCTGCTTAAAAGGAGAAATGCTATATCAGGCCTAGATTCAGCAAAGTTCCAAGGAACGTGCCTGTATTTATTCCTCCTTAGCAAAGTAATAATATGTTATGTACATATCTGATTTAATTGAAATAGACATTTTAACTGGTTTACCTCTGAGCTGAGGCATTAGCAACACATGAGAAAGTCGATATTCTTATGCCAGTATTTTGGTTCTGATTGTTTAATAACATTCTCTGACCCAGCATGACCAAGTGCTACACACAGCTTTCCTAGAGTAACTACAACAACACTGTGTTGATATTTGAGTACATGAAAGACTGTAAATAAGAGCCAGGACTTGTCAGGATGTGGAAGACAATTTCAGTTGCTGAACTGCAATCTAAAATATGTCTGAAAGAAATCCAACAGGCTGAATATTTCATGTATTGAGATCCCAACTCACTGTGAACATCGTCTTGATTCTGTTGATTATACATAGTCACTGTATAGATGCCATTTATGCATACTGTCCCTCCACACTTCACATGAAGGAGAGGAATTCTCAATTCAGAATAGACATTTTGGTAGTTAGTGAACAGTCTGACACATGAGTAGCTTTCGCATAACTACTGTACTATACAGGCACCTCTGGTATTTTCTACAGGTATAGTTACATTCATACATATGTACTAATAGCTCTAAGATACCTGTAACATGCCTTGATAGTATATTCTTACTGCAGACCCTCACTTTTACTGTTCAGAGGGACTCCGAATTCTGCAGATGATGAAACTCATTCTCTTGACAGGGATCTGAAGAATATTTCTCCTTCTCTTCAAGAGCCTTGCTCCAAACAGAGCAAGCAAGATTTCTTCTTTCATCTAAAAACCACACTGCCAACAGGGAAAGTACAAAAGGGAATATTCCTGATTAGATTGTATCTTCCTTAGCTCTCCTTCCACTTGTGCTGCAGCAACAACACTTCTAAGCTTTGAACAAACTGCATTAAAATTAAAGGCATTTCATTCAAAAACCTGTTCCATTTCAACAGCTCTGGTCAGGACACAGATAATAAGGGACCAGGGGAAGGGAAGAGCCTTTTTTATTTCCTGAAAATGTATTGGGTAGAAAGCATTACTTGTATTGCAAGATGACAATTAAAAAAAATGACACGAACATAAGCACAGGAGTTTTTCTCTCACTTTCTATGTTTTATCCTGAAGAGAGGGATTTAACTGTGATAACAGGCCATTTCCAGGGGATTAACAACCTGTACCTTTAGCCAATCTGTCTGTTCACACAATCTCTCTTTGCATTCTGTCCAGCTCTGTAACTCTGGCTTGCAGATTGAATTGAAGCAAGTTAAAAAGAAAACAGCTATTAGTCTGATTCTTCAAATTGATATTCATGGGACATTTTTTTAATATTTTTTATTATCATTTATGTATAGTGTTAGAGGATGGAAATACTTTGGCTTGATTATCTCATGCACATGTATTGACATATAACCAAAAAGACAGTGCTTGAAAACTTTAGGATCAAATCAAAGACCCATTATGGTTACCTCATAACCACAGGGCTCAGATACACAATGAAGTGCTGATTTTAGAAAATTTAGGATTATTTTCCTCCAAATAAAGCAGTCTTAGGTGAAACAGAAAGGTAGGAAGCTGCATGCTGTGATTTCATTGCTCCTGCCTTCAGGAGTCAGCTAACCTTTCAGAGGCTGGGACTGTGGAGAATGTATTCATCAGGGAGGGGAAGAACGCTGATGGATTTACTGGTATCTCCTTTCTATTTTATTACCAAAACAAACAGCTGTCTTTTTGATATACAATTCCATAGGTTGGCTCATAGAACATGTAAGGTGAAACACTGTCAGGACTGAAATATAATCACTTTTGACTTTAGCAAGGCCAAGATTTTGATCCAGCATGGGTTTCAGTGTCTTAGCTTTTATATTCAAAGATTGTTTTCTCTCTTGATATGGTTTTGTTGTTTGGGGTTTTTTTGTAATAAATCATGACCCCCATTACCTTTCGAACTTATGATGAATTTCAACCAAATAGATCAGGCAGACCGGTCTTTCTCCTAAAACTTCCCAGAAGCTGTCACCTGACTAGAGGACAAATCTTTAAATACTGCTCCTAATTGCAGAAAGCCAGTTCTGTCCTTTATCTGTTTCAAAAGAAGCCAGTAACCAAGTACATATTGGACACCCTGGACCACTGTATACAGACTTGCTTGTGCCCTTCTGTTGACACTTGTAAAAATTCCATAATTTATAACGGATTTTTCAAACCAGGCAAAGTCTATGGTGAAGAGAACAACTTACAGCTAACAGAAAAAAAAAAAAAACCACCAAAAACAAAAAAAAACCAAACAAAAAAACCCCAAAAAAACCACCAAAAACAGGTAGATCCACAATTCCTGATGGACCCCCCGCTTAGGGGCTTGGTTGCTTAATAGAATACAGAGCCCTAATCAATGACATCTATAAATCTGTGGGAGCAGCCTCTGCTAAGGGACATTTCTGTCAGGGAGTGGGAAGGCACCAGAAGTAGACAAGAGTAGATGCTGAGGAGGGAATGTTCTGAGACGTGACCCTCATGTGCCTTATACCTGTGGGGAGACAGCAACAGTCGCATAGGAACCAGGTCTGCGGTGCAGTCCTTGCACTGACACACTCGTACCCACTCTGGCCCATGAAATATGGGTAGAGAGAGCTGCAGTGGTTGCACTGGAGGGCTGGGCAGTACAGCTGCCAGGAGTGTACTAGGCTCAAGCTGAAATTATTCTTCTGCAGGAGGAAGCATTAGTACATAAATATTCATATTTTCACTTTCCCAGATTAACTCTTAGAACAACTTGTGAGTTACAGGTTATTGCAGGTGCCTTGGCAATAGCTGATGGTGCAGTTTGTGTCCTTTCAGAGCGGGAACCAAGGATCTCTGTCACCTCTGGGTGACCCTTTAACTACGTAACTGCATGACAAAAGGGAACATGGACACGTCGCTCTGGAACACTTTGTATACTGGCATCCAAACTACTAAACAGGTGTGGAAAATGTGTGCTAGCCTGACTAGCTGCTGAAAGGAGTGCCTCCCACTGCAAAACACACAGGGCTCCAATACCACCAAGTTTTACACAGTTGGCCTTGGCACCTTTACCAATACTTATTACTCTAAAAATTCAGGATCTGTGAATTCTGTGTATGTTATAGGGCTTGAGGCTATGACTTAGGCATGCACTTCCTCTGGTAAATCTGGCCTTCCTTCCAGATTGCTGATTGCTAGAGTGGAGCAAATCCTTGTACAGCTTAAATCACTATTCACTTTCTTGGCTGTGGAAGGATGCTAAATACTCACACATACTGTGGAAAGATTAACACTTGTTCAGATGCAAGGTGGCAAAAGAGCTGCTGGTTCTTAAAGATTCTGTAGTAGCTGCCACGAATCTGGAAAAGTTCCTCCAGGTAAAAGCACAACCCAATCTACTGCCTTATTTCTGGGCTTCCTCAGTCAGTTGGGACTAATTAAGATAACTGGGCTATAAAATGGCAGTGAAAAGCATTTCCTGGCTCTTCTGGGTAGCTGATTTGCTGGGCTGGATTTTGATGCATTATGAGCGGTGAGAGAAATGGAGCATGTTAATGCTACTGGCCGGGGAGAAGGGGAAGTTGTGGAATTCAGTGCTCTGCTAGAAACTTGCCCTCTTAATGAGGTGATCATAAAATGCCAATTCCCCAAAGCTAACACATATTTTTGTATAGTATCTTTATTTTTATAGGGCATAGGGATAGCTATTTTTCCACTTTCTCTGACAGCAGGCTGACCAAATACTACTCAAAGGAGTGCTGTGGCTGCACTAGGCTTTCCTCTTTCCTTTGGCTGCACACTTCTCAATTAGCTTTTAAGTTGCATTATAGATCTGCTAACAGTTGTGCAGTTAAATCATTAATTACCTTCTCAGTCAGTTGGGAACTCAATTTCACTTTGGTTTGCAGTTTGTGCTCCACAGTAGATTACTTAGCAAATCCATAAACATCTTCAGACAATATAATTTAAAGAAGTTAATGATGAGGAAGTTTAGACAATTTTATCACAAAATAATTCTTAGTTAGGCATGTGAAATAGTGTTTATGAGTAAGAGAGTTTTAGCTATGCAAATATCAGCTATGCAAGCAAATGAAATGAAAAATTATGTGAGGTTGTTGTTTTTTTCCCCCAGTGAGTAAGAAAATTATTATTGTTGTTGTTATTATTGTTATTTCTGCCTAAAAGATTAAGGGAGAAATAAGGATTCAGAGAATAACTAGATTGAGGGTCAAAACATCTGAGATTACTTCTAGCTCTGTTTCTGACCTGTGTTCTAAGCAAGTCTCTGGGCTTCTGAGTTCTGGTTTATTTTTCACCCTTTATCTATTTAAATTAGAAAATCTTCAGCACAATCTGTTGTCAATATATTTACACCTACTCTGGCACAGTCCTAATTTCAATTTGCATGCTAAAGAAATACTCTATTGCTACTAATAGATTCACATTCAAATGCAGCAAAGCTTCTAGGTGTATTGTGGGTTTTGCCTTGGGATGGAGACAAAGATTTCTACTGCAAGCTTTTCAAAGTCTGTTGGTTTTCTAATTAATCTAATTACTCTAGTGTTCTTCAAGGCTGCCTCAGTCCAGACATTATTTGCTTTGGAGTATGGAGGCCTGGACTTGTTTCTCCAGACAGAAAAGCAAAGCTGTCTGGAGAGACTGTTATCACCCTGTCTAAACTGTAAGAATAACAGCAGAGAGAAGCAGAGATATTTTTACAGTGCCTGATGGTCATTTATTAGGGAGCAGGAGTTCCAAGAGGGAAATCTGGGGTCTGGTATTAAAAGTTGTGTTCTAGCATAAGAAGAAACACCCACCAGATAACAATTTTGTGGGAACTGATAAGACACTGCTACTAGACATATACAGTGTTTAAAATTCAAGTTTTCACTTTGCCATGTATTCTCAGATTGGGGCAGTCTTACCTTTCCTTCCCAAACAGACTGAAAAGCAAATTGAACACGCCTCCAACCTATTTTGCCGTGCTAGTGACAGGAATGTAGTTATGGAACAATTGTTTTTCTCATAAGTTATGAAACTGGAGAGGAGATCAGAGTTGAGAAACTGGTGTGTAAAAATGGAAGCTGAATTCCAGTGAATGGAAGTGCTCTCCCTCACCCGGGACAAGATAAATGAGACTGCCGCAGATTCTGCCTCCCTAATTCAAAAGTAAAATAGAAGGACCTGAGCTGAAAACAATAGGAAGAAGAAGAGAAGGACAGGCTGAGCTGCATTGAATGGCTCTACACAAGTTGACAGGGTTTCTGACTATCTCCTTTTATGGATCTGAGATTTATTCAGGTGAAGGCTGAATAGTTAACAACGTGGAGCTTCAAATAAATGGTATGGTATATAAAATTGAATGAAAACACAGAAGCTTAACAGAAGATTTTGCTTCCTCTAATGTGATGCTATTTTGCATTTGACTCCCCACTGTTCCCTGGGAAAGGCCAGCATGCAAAATGCTCTTTATATTCCTTCATTAATAATTTGCCTCCATTATGTCAAGCTGTCATGTTCCTCTTGTGCAGTAAGAGGGTAAAAGAGCTCTATTTTGTAATTATAATCATTTAACTAACATGCTAAGAAGGAAATGTTTTGCTAGCAGCACAGAATTTTCTCAGTCTTCTGCAGTACAGTTTTAGCCATGACTAGACAGTTGACTGATCTATTAACAATTGGGGTGGGTTGACTGTGGCTGGACACCAGGTGCCACTAAAGCTGCTTTGTCCCTGCTCTCCTCAGCTGGACAGGGGAGAGGAAATGTAACAAAAGGTTTGTGAGCTGAGATAAAGGTAGGGAGAGATCCACGAGTTACCACAAAACAGACCTGACTTGGGGAAAATTAATTGAATTTATTGTTAATCAAATCAGAGTAGGATAACGAAGAAAAAACCAAATCTTAAAATACCTCTCCCCCGCTCCTGCCTTCTTCCTGTGCACAGCATCATTCACAATTTTCTCTCCCTCTCCCCCAGCAGGATGGGGAGAGAAAACTACCAAAACTTTGCCATGCAGACCCGATACAACAATGAGCTATTAGACATGATTGAAGAGAGCAGCAATACATTTTACAGAAACACCAAGAAAACACACATTATTTCACACAATTTTTTCAATTCTTTGTTAAATTTAAAAAGCTGATATTTCAGTACAGAATAGTACTGAAAAAAAAGTGAGAATCTGAGATGCTTTATTAATATTTTGAGGTTTAAACTTTTATTCTCTGGAAATGTTACTTGACAAAAATCGTGTCAGTATCAGTGTTTTGATGACACCAGCAACCTGTGGGATGTTATCTGATTTGTTTTTCCTCCTGTTTGCAGCTACTTTTTTCCTTTGTCTTACTTTTAGGAAAGTTGGTGTGAATTTTAAATACTTGCAAAAATATTTCTATTCTCTCTGGCCAACCAGCTCCAGGGGCATCATCACCTCTTTTCCAAACGGCTGAAGGGAGTTGATGCACGCCAAATTGCAGACAAAATGCAGATGTATTGGGCACCCCTCTGACTGCACTAATGGCTGCACTTCTTGCACACTCATTAGGATCTGCTGTGAATCCTGTCATCCGCCAAAAAATCATGTTAAATCTGTATGATCTGTCATATTTTGTACCACAGCTTTTGCCATTTCAGTGCTCAGCCTTGTGACGTACCATGTGGGGCCGTGCTGGCAGAACGGGCAAGCATCGTGCTTGTGAGCTGCATGGATTTGTGACCTGCATGGACTTCTGATGTGTGAGGATGGGCTCACTCATGGGCATGTTTCAGCCTGCTCAGGAAAGACAGGGAAGCACACACTTTGCACTTAAAAAAATTTCAAGGAAAGGGAATTGTACACAGCTTCCTGAAATCTCTATAAAAGGCTTGTCTTAGCACAATAGACCGAGTACAAAGGCAGCTTTATGTTCCATGTGGCAAATATATTTGACATACGTTAAAGATACTGGCTTTGCTGCCTTTTTTGTTTTGTTTTTTTTTTTTCCTGGAGATGTGTTAGAGAAATTTAGTATTAAAAGAAAAGCTCAAGAAGGTAAATTCACTCTGTACTGGATCTCTTAAACAAACAAGTCATTCTTTCCCAAGGAGGATTTTCTATCTGAATTGTTCCCTCTTGTTGATGAAGACTATCTGTAGAATTTGGCTCTCCTACAAGTACAACCATGAATAATGCATGGTGACTAGGAAAGAATGGACAGCAAATAACAACAGGAAACAAATACCACACTTTGCAGAACAAATTTCCAGGTGCACAATAATTCCTT
Organism: Edolisoma coerulescens; assembly: GCA_013397115.1. Taxonomy (NCBI): domain Eukaryota; kingdom Metazoa; phylum Chordata; class Aves; order Passeriformes; family Campephagidae; genus Edolisoma; species Edolisoma coerulescens. Next base: position 603,629 of record VWZW01003174.1, read on the forward strand.
CTAAAATCTGTGAACCTCATGGGATTCTCATATATTTTCATGAACACCTGCAAGCAATAAATATCCTGATGCTGCATATTGCAGCTGAATTTGCTGCCTTCATTTGTGTGTGGGAGAAATCATATTCGTATATCTCATCTATCTCCTGTGTCAAGCTCCTCTGCTCTGCTTCACTGTGCTGCAGTTCAGTGTAAATAGTGGGAGAGTTTGCAGCTACCTCACACACTGAATAGCTTCTTGTGGGGATCCTGTTTGCAGGCAGGTAAAGAATTGCCACAGGACCTGATTAAGTTTGCAGGGAGTACCTGACGTATTGTTGATAAGGGCCTGATAAGGGACTGGTCCTTTCTTCTGTCTCCCATTCAGGCATCCACATCCAGCTGGTGGAAGAAAGCGTGATACTGGTGGGGCTTTTCTTGTGTTTACCCTGCAGTGAGGATTTATTCCACCAGCTACTGTAATTTCTCACTCTCTGACAATTCTACAAAATCTTATATTGAGGTAACATTGATAAGGCCTTGATAGCAGTGGCTCTAGGAGATAAGACTCACCAGCAGATAAAAGAGGCTATTGGTGCATCTGCGGACAGAACCCCAGCATTGACAAAATGTGTGGGACACCACACAGGCCCTCACTATGAAAAACTGAAGTAATTTGTGATATATGGTTTTAGTTAATGCATTTGCAACAAGTGCTGTGATTTTCTTTTTTTTTCAGTTGAAAACAGCCTTGAACTAAAAAACAACAATAAAAAAAATAACAATTATAAAAATGGAGTAACTCAAAACTTGGGCTTGGGAAAGTCAGAGAAACACCTTCGAGGATGGCTGATGTTGGCAACTGAGGGAAGAGAGCCAGGATCATCAGATCAGCACGTAATTCACATCAAACAATGGCATTTGACCAATGGGAAATCACTTCTGTTAGTGTTTCCTCATTTTGAACTTCTTTAATTGTGTATTTAATTGAGACAATGAGAATACAACCCTTTACCTGACTCAGGTGCAGCAATAGCAATGAAATACAAGTAATGCCCATTGGTTTTTATTTAAAGAGCACTGAAATAAAGTCAAGAGAATCTCAAAGGCACTGGTAATGTGTACCTGCAAGCAATGGATCCATTCCCCATGGACAGAAAAAACATGTGAATCCCAGGAGATTTCTCTGAGGACTAGTCTAAGAACTAGAAACATTTTTAAAAAGATCTTTCTGATTTGTACCTTTCAGTGTCCATGTTTGACAGAATTTGGGCACAGCAGCACTATTTCACAGTCTTGAGGAACAGGACAATATATGTTTATAATTTTTTCTCTATTCATCTTATCCTGCCTGTTTCTTCCAGAGAAAAAAAAAAAAAAAAAAAAGAAAGCTGTTTCACTCAGTCCTGCTGGAATTGTCATTCCCCTCACCTCAAGACAGATCAATGCTTCAACTGTCAGTGTAAGAAACATTTCCCAAGAGAATTTCTGGGCTTGATAATTTACCTTTGTGCCAACGGGTATTTTTATGGGAAAGTGAGTGGCAGATCCAAATATAACATGTTGTTTGGGTTTTTTTGCAATATACACTTCAATGAGGAATGTGTGCACTTTGACAGTGCAGAGACTTTGTAAATGGAAAACCTGGAGTTCATTAATTAGGCTTCAAACAACTAGAAGGTGTGACAGCCTGTGGCTATATGTTTTAGAACTAAAGCTTGTTGCTAAAATAAGTTGCATATTCTGTATATTTTACAGCTAAGAAAGCACTATGCAAATGGTATAAGACTGAGGAAAAGAACTTTATCTTGCTTTGCAATACTATTCCTTAGCCTGATTTCCCAGACTGAGAGAGAAGTTACATTTTATTGCAAGAAAAGAAAACACACCTAGATGTGAGATAAGAAAAGTCTTCAAGAATTTGAGCTATTATTCTGTGGTTGTGCCTAGCTTTCCACCTATGCACCTTTTGCAAGCCTACTTTTGTTGTTTCATGTAAAAAGGCTTACCTGTAGAGACTGATCTCAAACCCGAGCCGTGGGGGTGGAGAGGAGAGGGTTTTGCTGTTGGCTATTCTCTGTGGCCATCAGTCACAGAAAAAAATGGCCATGAGGACCTACACCTTGGAGATCTTATACCAGCCTTTCAATATATAAAGGAGGCTTATAAGAAAGAGGGAGAAAGATTTTTTACCAGGGCCTGCAGTGACAGGACAAGCGGAAAGGGTTTCAAAATGAAAGTGGGTAGATTGGATATAAGGAAGAAATTCTTCACTATGTGGGTGGTAAGATACTGCAACAGGTTACCCAGAGAACTCATGGAGACCCCATCATTGGAATTGTTCCAGGCCAGGTTGGATGGGGCTTTGAACAACCTGTACCTGTGAAAGATGTCCCTGCCCATTGCAGAGAAGTTGAACTATCTGATCTTTAAACACCTTTTCCAACCCAAATCATTCTGTGATTCCATGATTCACCTGCTGTGTGGAGCACCTGGGTGCTGTATTGAGGGAAAACAACCTTGTGCACAAAAGGAGCACAAAGGAGCACAACCAAAACAGGGAGAGATAAGAGGGGAAGGTGGCAACTTGTTCTTAGGACTTTGAAGTTATTCAGTGACACATGGTCCCTTAGTCCTGTCAATCCTGTAGTTGGTGTCTGCTCCTGTCTTAGGGGCCTTGTAGTTAAGAGACAAGGAGTAGTATCTGGAATGAAGAAAGTTGAGATGGAGAAGGGAAGACACCTGGAAATGGACACAGACTAATACTGTCTAAATCAGCAAGCATGCTTTGTAGCAGAGCAGTGATGCCGAAGACTTTGAAACATCATTTTCCATTCTGATTTGGGCAGATAAGACAGCAGTTGTGCAGGTGAGGTGGATTTCCCACAAATGGGAAAAAAGTGTCGCCACTAACAGAGAGGGCAGCAGGGCAAAAGGGCATGAGGATAAAAAATTATCTTCACAGAGAAGATAACCAGAGTTCAGGAACACCATCACGGCACTAGACTTCTGACTAAATAAGTTGCAGAAGACCTAGCCTTCGCTTCAACACATGAAACCAGCGCAAAATTAGTTCCTGGGGAGGATGGAGTACCCTGTCTACCTTCTAGATGAGTGTCTGCTTCACCCCCAGCATGTTGAAGTGCAACAAAAACTGGAAGGAGAGCAGGTGCCCAGTGAGCAAGGCCAGGAAAGACTGGACTTTCCCTTATGAGTGAAACAGGATGAGAAACCCTAATGTTCTACAGGTGCAGCCCTGGGACCTCGGCTAAGCTGGTGGATGCCCAGGACAATGAGCTTCTGATTCATTCAGTCATGCCAAGCTCCTAATGAAGGTGGTACTGCATGAGTGAGACCCAAGAGAAAGATAAACCCAACAGGAATGCCATGGCATGGAGAGGGATGGAGGCTGAGGGACAGTTGACACAGAAAAGGAAGAAACATGCTTTTGTTTTTCTTTTTACAGCTTTATTTTGGTCACCAGCAAGGCTCATGACAGAGAATTCACACAACCTTGGGTACCCATACCTGCTGACAGCTGCCCTGGAATGCATTGAGCTGCTTGCAGGCTAGTGAAACAAATTCAAAACCAAAAAAAAATAGACTAAGGGCCATGACTGGTCCATAATTCATGAATGCTTTCCCTCAAGGTATATATTCTTCTAATGAGCCTCCTTTAAATGCAGTGGTTGCAATTTTTGGTATTTTCCTTTTGAGAAAGCAATAAAATATAAGTTATGACAAAAAAAAATCCTTGTTGCAGTGCGCAGTGTTTCTGACTATAAGTTATGGTTTATATATTAATTCTCTCATCTCTTTGATGGGCAGAAAATTGCTTTAATATAAATGCAGTTAAATTTGTCATTTTATATCTACATAACTTAGGTTTAAAAATTTATTACAAGCAGTTCCAAATTGTTTCATAGCAATTTAGCAGATTTTGTGGAAGAAAAATGTGTCAAGTTGGAGGTTGAGGTAAAATTTTTCTCACATTATAATTAATGTACTTTTTATGTTTATTGTCCAATCAATTATTTTAAAAGAGACTGAAGGAATGTATAAAAGTGATTCTTTGAAAAGTTAAGCCAGGCTTCTGTGAGTGCAGACAGATTTTATTCTTATCACTGAAATAAAAAGATTGAAAATTCACTTTTCTCAGGTAAAAGTAAAAATGACAACAATTTTGGATCAAAAATTCTCCTACTGTTCCAGCATGGGACAGATTAAGGGAAATAATTTATCTGTTTTATCAACTCAGATTTCCATTTGAAAACCATACTTCTGTTCCACAAATTCTGCCAGCAACTTACTCAAAATAATAAAGCATGGTCTTATGCTGGGGAATTACGTTATCAACTCGACTGAGATTGCTCAGAGCCATTCCAGTAAAGGGACAAAATCTGATCCTAACATTAAGCAGCTCTTGGAGTTCATGTCTCTCTAGCAGTAATTGATGCTGAAAGGCTTTTGCAACTTAACTCATCTGTGTAGCGTCACCAATGCTGTCCAAAGGGGCTGTAGGTGTACTTTGTCTTGAGCAGTGCTTCAAGGACATTTTTGATTTGGGACTTGAATTCTCCTATGTCATCTGGAATTAATCCCATCCAATAATTAATTAAGTGTTGTTGTTGTTATTACTATTATTATCTATTTTGCATCAAAAGCCATCCCTAGGCAATGCACTGTAAAGGATGATAGTTTAATCCCAAGTTGGAGAAAAGGTTATTGCAGCAATTTCCCATACTGGGAAAACGATCTGTAGCAGGAAAATGTGACTGTCCCTTTTTGTTCTCCCCATCCCCTTTTTAGAAATTGTTCATGGATTTTTCTCCAGCTCTGTTCTCTGTAACATCCACTATAACTAAGTGTACCAGTTACATTGATTTGTGTTCTGCCCGTGTGATTCATGGCATGCCAATGTGGTCATTATAATTGAGTTCCAGAATGAAGATAAGCAAGAAAAAGATAAAGCGATAACCTCCAAAAAGCGAGAGATTAATGAGGGGCTTTAGTCCTGAGAAGGCAGTGAGTGCGTGTGCTTGGGAAAGTTAGGTCTTGCCAGAAGGGGAAGAAGGTAAATGTCTTTAACTATAACATGTCAAAAATCCCCAAAAGTGTACAACTGTACACTTTAGGTAAGATCTGGGAAAAAAAGTTAAGTTTCTTCCCTTTCTATTCCCTTCTGGCCCACTTTCCATTTTAAAACCTCACCTCCATTACTTTTCTTTTCGACTCCTTTCCTTTCTGCTGCAGGGTATCAGCTAATCATCAGAGTACAGCGAAGAGATGTAATAGAATTTTAAAAAGTGTAGACTTGATTTCTAAATGCCTATATCTGTTTCATAAAATATACTCATCGACATACTAGGTTTATCTTCTTTTAACATTGATGAGGCACCCAGATTTAACTCATATCTATAGGAGAACACAACTTTCAGGGAAAAAATCCAATCTGATCTTAAATATACTACTGATTTCTTTCCATTTTTCTCTATAAGGTTCATTTTCCAGTGAACTCATTCTTTGGTTTTTCAATATCCTTCTTGAATTTCAACTTCAAGTTTTTCATAGGCAGTTGCAGCACAGTATGGATACCCTGTGCTTTCTCAGCTCATGTTCTGTCTTTTGCTTCAGACCTTGCCGTACCTTTTGGCCACAGCACTTCATTGATACCTCATGCTCATTTCAGTCCCACAGAAATCTCAAAGGAAAACTGTTCATTGCCATTAATTATTTCAACTTTTGTTAATTTTTTATTGAGTCTTATACCTGTGTTCTAGTAATTTGCCCAGGATCAATGTGAACCTGACAGACCTGTAATTATGCAAATAATCCATTTACATTTTTTAAATAGTGGCATGCTACCACATTCTTCTAAGATCCAAGAGCTTTCTGAGAAAGAAGCAAAAAACTCGAAAAACCAAAACAAACAAACAAAAAGAAAACAACAACAACAACAACAAAAAAGACTGCAAAGTATGAATGTTTCACTTTCATGTTCTCAGGATTTTTTCTCTAACTTTTGAAAGAGAAATGTTAATATTTTTTATATCAAATGCAGAGTGTATGTTCAGTATTCCTCTTTCCCTTTTTGGCTTCTGGTTCTTCTTGTCCATTTCCTCCTTCTTTTCCTTCCTCTTTTACTGAAATGTTTCCCTATTTACTGTAGAGAATGGGCTGTAAAGAGAATAAGCAAGAAAGAGCAAAGCCCATAATATGTATATTAAAAGATATCTGATATGTATTTATTTTTAATTATAAAGATCTTGAAAGTTCTGTTTTCAACTTCCATTAATTAAAATCTGGAAAGTTGTTGACATTCACAATGTGAATATAAACTATTTAATTTAAAAATTGACATTAAAATGTCAAGATTTTTTTTTTTTTTAGTACAGACGTAGAGAACTAGACCTTTCTCCGAAAACCATTTTTGTCTGCCTTGGATGAAGAAAAGCATAGCTAGCTTAGTTGGTGAACAGGAGAATTTAGCTCAGCAGTTCTGGAAAGCCGGCAAGGAATGCTCTTTCCCTCATCTAATGCCAAATGTACTCTGGATAACGATATTTGCCTGGCAGAAGAGACTGAGAACATCTGCTACCTCAGCACCCCTAGTCCCCACATTCTTGGGACTAGCAAGTGTGGATACTGGTTGGATGCATGCATCAGAAAGGGGAAGCATCCAGCAAAATATTTTGAAAGCAGGAAACCTCTTGACCACAAAATAAAATGTAAATATTTCAGGACAAAAAAAAAAAACCCACTCAGATTTCATCAAAGAGTCACAGAGACCTATTTGTAATACTTATTCACTAATAAAGTGAGACAATTTATAAGGTTCAATGGGTTTTTAACTGTTGTGGAAATATATTAGCTGGCAACAAGCTGTAATGCAAAGTGTATATGGGTACAGCCTGTCTCAGAGCTTGCTAAATGCTTTGTTTTTTATGCCATCTGTGTGCTACTATCTTTATCTAGCTGAGGATTTTGTTTATACATCTATATTTAGTACTCTGAAAAGAAGGGGGAAAGAAAAGATAATGATTTTGTTTTCTTTTTCAAATGAACCTAGGATAAGATCCAAAGCCTTCCAGAGTAGAAAACTTGGGCTGGGACCAACCTTAGGGTGAGGTATTTGTGTAATCACTCGATATTCTTCAAATGGCAATACTGATAAAACAATCCTAAGATCCTCCTAAGAATTTCTTTCAAAGGATGGATTCAGGTTCTAGGTGCCCTCAGCATCTGCTGAAGGTTGGCAGATACAAGAGGCTGTGGGAGCTGTGCCCAGGCGTAGTGAGGGCTGCAGTCAAGGAGTAGCTGTTTTAGGCTGATTGATTCAGATGATGTGCAAGTAGGGTGTGATAAATGGATGGAGATGAGGAGACTACAGGGTTGAAAGATCCTCAGGCAGGGATGGAGATGGGGCTTGAAGCTGGAAAGACTTGGGTACAGAGGGTCGGAAGGGTGAGGAAGCATGCATCCTGGCTACCAAAATCTCTCTTTGTAGCTTACTTATGGGTATCTCTTGACTAAAACTAAGGAAGCTCTAATCTCATCATGTAAATGAGAAAGCAGTGACACCTGTCATCTCCTTTCCATGGGAAAGGAGCTAGCGCTCGTTTTCAATTAATCATTTTGTAGCAAAGGAAAACCAAAATATTCATGTGCTTTTCTGACCCAGACGTAATACTGTGAGCTATTTTCTGGATAGGCAAAGCCTTTATGTAACTTGGTGGTGGACTGTGGGCGTGGGAAGACCTGAGCTCCAAGTTCCTCTGAAAACTCTCTGCTGACATGGGATAAACAGTTTCACTTCTCTGTGCCTGATTTATGAGGTAGCATTTGGTAGAGGAAAGAGAAAGGCAGGATAAGACTTTGAAAGATGCATAGGTTGAACCAACGTCATTCTTGAATATGCCCCTGTAATTCTAGAAAAGTTAATATACTAATTTATATTTACCAAGTGAATTCTTTTCCCCTTGGAGTTTAAGATTTTCTTTATGTCCTTTAAATCTATGTTTTGGTCAGGGTGTTTAACAGGATGGACGTGCATTTCTTCTGCTGATTAATTGAAACAAAGACAATTTTGGCTTGAACCAGACAGGAATAACATTCAACTGGAAATAAGAAAAAGAGTTGATGAGACAAGATTTGTAGTGTAAGCCACAGTCACTTGATCAGTGGTAAGCATTTGTTTCCATTGTGTGGGTAACTTGAATGCTTGACAGCACATCTGAGCTGTTAAGTTAGTTTAGCCTTGAGTTAAGCGAAATCTGGTCTGTGCTGGGATTTTCTGAGGATTTCATCAGCAATTCTTTCTTGCAGTCTGTGGTTTTCACCAGTTTTTCACTCTTACATTTGTACCTGGGGGAATATCTCCCAGAAGACCTGGTTTCTTTCTCTCAAAGTATTCTGTGGGCTTTTTCTAGCAGCACTATTAACTACAGGAGAATTTGTCTGTCCTCAATAGAAAGATAATACAGAATGTTAAACAAATGGATTTTCAAAGAGTTTGTGCTCCTGATTCCTTGGAAGTTTCTCTATGAGTGTGCTGGTACTAGTAATGATGTATCATTACGATGAGAGCCTGGTCTACCTGTGCTGCCAGAACACATCCTTTCAGAGATGTTAGATTGCTCAGTTTTAACTCTGCTGATCTTACTGCCTGATACTGGCTCATAAAGGACCCTGGAGTCATGGTGACAGTTGGAATAAGAATAAATAATGTGACCATATGGTGCTTTTCTATGTTATAGGATGCAATTGTGTGACTTGGCATGGCTCACTTTATGAACCAAGAATACTGGAGATGGATATATCGCTGGGAGATAACAAATTTCACATATCTGACTCAAGACTGAAGCTCATGTCTCTGCTAGAACTGTTTTGATCTTATCTACAAACTTATCTCCATGCCGTGCCACAGAGCTGTCAGTTATCAGTGCCGTATCTGCAGAACAGCTGGAAATTTGGATTTTAGGCCATCACAAAGTAGAAGTTTGCCCCTGCTGAGCAGATTGACAGGTAACTTATTTGGTTCTTTATGCACAGATTGTGCCTGTGACCTCCAGCAGCATGGACAGCTGCCTATCTTTTAAAATTACCAGCCTCTCCAGTCTATTTTGTGTGGCTCTGTGTAAAATAGGATTAGATGAGTAGGAAATGCAATGCATTATTTTGAAGAGATCATTTGCAGCATTTAGGTGGTAAGCAGAGCCAGTCATATTTCTTGCTTAACAAATCATTCAGACTGATAGAGGTGAACCAACCTCTATAGACTAAAAAAAGAAGAAAAAGTGCTTAAAAGTCAGGATTTTCAAACAGCCCCTTCATAATGACAGACGAACCAGGATCCTGAACTTGAATCAGTGAATTGACTTGTTCACCATATTAGTCACATGCAACAGAAAGGCCTCAAAATCGCTTCCTGATAAATCATTCATTCCTTACAAATGCACTCCCATGGCTTTATACTGATACATAAATGCATGAGCACTTAATTTAGTCTGATGTCACTCTCCAGCCTCAGCTCGGGTCCCCCATGGTCCTATAGCTACTGTGAGACAGGGCAAATGCCATTGACCAGGGAAGAATGAGTGGCACAAAGCATTTCCAGAGCAGGTATAATTACCATTTTGTGTGCCAATTAATATTAGATTAAAAAAAATACATCCTCCAAAGAAACCTATTTATTATTTAAAAGCCCCCTAGGGTATCTTCTGACATGGATTGGTGCTACAGCAAAGCAGAGGCATGAAAGCAGCTGAAAGCAGACAAACTGTTAAGCAGCATTTAATCCTTTATGCATGTTTTATACATAAACAAATTGCAATGTGTAGATCAATGTCCTCCAGCTGTTTTTCAAACCCCATTCTGCCTTCATTAAAGATTTAGGGAGGAAGTTTCCAAACATAGATATGATGTCGGGAAAAACAGGATAGGATCTTTTTTTCTTTTTTTCCCCTGAGCGGTTTTCTTAAAACCACCACTGCCTCTCGCTCAAGGAGCAGTACTCTGTAAAGTGTTCCTTTGCCACTGCAGCCTGCACATTAAATCCTCTATACAGTCATGTCTTGTAGTGCTGAGTCACGTTAATTAGACAACAGATATAACTGCCTGATAAAGTGTCCTCAGAGAGAGCCAATTTGGCCACATCAAGTTCACGCGGGAGTCATAAAATACCAGGCTCAAATCAATTCCATGTAAACTCAGCCTATTTTCAATGACGTAGTGCTCTATTGCTGCTTGAACATTTATTCTAACAGCCACAGTGAGAATTCATTGATTTAATCAGAAAGAAAGTTTTTCAATTTACCCCTCCTTGTCATTAAATATCTTGACTAAAAGGGAAAAAATTGTCCTCAAGACTGAGGTGGAGCAGAGCAGGGTGAAAAGAGGATGTCAGTGGCCTGCTCAGCATCTCAGAGATCGGCATTGCAGGGATTCTGCCTTTGCAGTTCCATCTCTGTCCTTTCCCATAGGTCTTTCCTGTGCTGAGGGCCGCACTCCTCTCCCAGCCTGGTGATACTTTTGTGTTTCATAGCAGGAGCTGTCATGGCCAGGTCTCTGTTTCAGCTAAGAGAAGGGTTTTAGCAATAAAGAGCTCTTCTGTATCTTTGAGTATACTGTTGCTGGTTTTACTAGCCACACACTGATTATAAACGCCCAAAGCGGAACCCTCTCCCATCTAATTGCACAAGCATAAAAGGACAAATGTGGTGACTTGTGGAGACCTCCTGCAGGGCATATAACCTTGTTTCCTGGGTCCTTTGTCCATCAGCACATAGCTCCGCCTTCACTACATCCCATTAACAACAGCTTGAGTTTTCTGGTTTTACCTCCTAGTTTTGTGCATGCTGGAGACACTGAGCACTACCCTGAAACCACTGTTAGGAAATGCAGAGATTTGAGCTCTGTGCAATGTCATCCCTTCCTTCTGTGACAGAGAGCAGTGTCTCTGCCTTACTTCAAACCTGGCACGAATTTCAGAGTCAGATTCTTTACCTGACTACTGCCTGCACTGAGTTAAATGGGCTGCCACAATGCCAGATGGTTTTTTTCTTGCTTTGGTATTACTTGGCTCCCTCAAATGTGCACAAAAGAAAAATACCTCTTCCACGGCAAAAGATGAGCTGGGATTTCCACTCCATGTGCCTTGAATTTAGAATCCTGGGACCTGATTATTTAAAGGTGTTTGCAACAGCACTATAAAGTTGGTGAGTCTTACAGATGTTCAAAAGCTGTAAAATTCACACACACACACACAAGCACCTAGAGACCTGCCAACTTTAAGCCCTCTCAGCAGCTGCTGTTAGATGCAGCTCTCATTTACCCTCTACTCCTACACTAGGGTTATTACTATTAAGAATTAATGTCCAGCTGCTGTATCACAGACCTGTGGGGGTCTCGGTTTTGTAGTGGGTGGGTCCTCTGCACAGAAGGCTTTCAGAGAGCACTGTGAGGTGAACAGCACCATATAAAAGTAATAGATTATTAGTGCATGCAGCCTGTATTATGAGTTTCCAGTGCATAAACACTCCAGCCTTCCTAGCTGGAGAAATTAAAATGTAAACACAAGATGCTGGTTTACTGCTTTCACATCTGGTGTTGTAACTGGCTTTACTGTGAATATTTTCAAAACAGCCAGATTGTTCAGAACAAAATAGCAAATACCACATCTGCTCCCTGAGGTCTCCAGGAGTCTTGCACCCAGATGCAGGCAAAAAAAGAGAAATTTGGCAGCACTTGATAAATATCAGGAAATACAGGGAAGTATAGTCAGAAGCACTTGGCTGATTTACATTAGGAAGAGAGTTGCTTTCTGACAACATATACTGCATACCTGAAATCTCCAAAGTATGAAATTTCATGACCTTTATTGTATTCCACCTATGTTTGAATAGCATCTGTTGCATCTCAATTCTTTGACTCCATCTGAGGTTTAGAAGTAAGGATAAATATTAGGTGGAAATTCTGGGCATGTTGTCTTTTGATACAAGTTGCTTCAGAGCACCTTTATGGAGGAGAGGAAAGATACATTTATGTGTATGTATATCGATAGATACAAGTAATCATCACTGAAGGGCTTTCCCTTTCAGTCAGAGGTTCCCACTGGCTAAGACAATGTTAGTAAATGAGGAGGTTGCCAGGAAAGAATGGATTTGTCGTTTGTCTTACATTGTTTTCTGCTGCCATGAAGCCAACGAGTTGATCTGTCTTCTAAATCATGCGCCAGGTTGGAATTCCTTCTTTCCTTATCTTCATCTTGCTTCCAGGCTGCAAGGACAGTACCCTAAAACCAGGTAACTTATAGATGCCTCTTTCCACTCTTTTCTCAGGCCTCTTTGCAATAACCTAAAGATCTAAGTCTGAAAATGTAATTTTTCTCAGATCTCAGAGCAGAATTTAAAAAACCCCAAAACCAAACAAACAGCTGCTTGTAGTTTACTTCCCTGTTGTGTGAAATCCTCACCCATATTTACAAGCGATAGATCTAGACAGTGCTGCTTGTTGGCAGCGCTATTAACCTCTGCCTTGGAGAGTCTTCTCTTCTCCAGGCTGAACAACCCCAATGCTCTCAGCCTTTTTTCAAAGGAGAGATGCTCCAGACCTCTGATCGTCTCCATGGCCTTCCTCCAGACTTGCTCCAAAAAGTCCACATCCATCATATGTTGGGGGTTATGGTTTAGATCAACCTTAGTGAGAAAACTGATAGTAGAAGAACTTGGTGTCTACAAAGCACAGTTCGCGACTGCAAAGATATTTTATAAATTCTCATGTGTGGGCTTGAATTCTCAGCATCTCTCAGTTCTGGCTGGTGTTAAAATGGTCAACATCCCAGCAGCTCCAACTGAACCTAGTGGGCCAGCACAGAAATCAGAACAACCACGTTAACAAGGAGTCCTAAATAAAAGGTGTGCAGTGCAGGCAGCCCTGTGCCTTGTGTAGATGTGCTGTCACCAGAGGACCCCCATCCACCACAGTGACCCTCAGGCATGGTGAATTCAGGCTTTGCTCACAACTGTGAGCGTTTGTGAATTTGGGCCTGGATGTCAACTCAAGATCGCTTGGGATACAGCAAAACTGTTATCCTAATTTTAGTACAAAGACTCAGGATTTAATTTCATTTTCACAGCCAATAGATAAATAGGCCCTTTCTCCAACTGGACTGGCTGCAAACCTGCCCCTTGTAGTGTCTTCTTGATTTGGCTTTTAGTAAAACCCACATTTTGGAATCCAAATACATTTGAACTAAAAGACAAAGCAAGAGAGGCCAGGACTGAGAAGCTCTATTCTTAGTAACTAGCTAATTTCCTTTTCTTAAACCAAACTCTCACTCCAGCTGTGGGTTTGCAGCTTTGTGTGACTGATAACTTCTGTTATTACATTAATTCCCAGTGTCATGATAAATATTTTGACAAAAACATCTCTGATTCTTTGTATGACTGGATGTCTTTTGTTGCATGCCAGAGGTGGTATATAAAATGTGCAATTCCCTATTTGATAGGGACTGGTTTGATTGCACAGGCTGTAAGCTGTCAGTTTGGCATTCCAAAGAAACAGAAAATGCAGACAACGAGCACAAGATACGTTCTCCTGTGTTTGTTACCTGAGGTAAATAAATGCAAAATGGCCACTAAANTCAATTCCTCAAAATGCTCCCCCATCTTTACCCAAAACTGAATTAGCAAGCAAAGAAAGACTGTTTCTGTACAACTGCTGCAGTACTTTATGTTTCTCTTGCTTGGTAAGATGATGATTTTTCTAGTGGTATTAGAGTGTCTCTTGTGGCAATTTCAGGTAATTATGATTTAGTAAGAACAAACCTGGAAAATGCATGGAGAAAAGACTGGAAAGATTATAAAGTCATCACTGAAGGCAAATGTCATAGGGAGGTGGACTGGCAGATTATCTCTATTCCTTTTCTTGTTTTCTATCTTATTCAGAGAAATAGAATACAATTGTGAGAGCCCTCTGCAGATAACTTACAGACCTTTTCTTTGGGCATCATCTGAGGGGACAGTCCGCATTAATCTAGGAGTGGATGGATAGCTTTGCATTCCAGCCACTGTATCCCTACAGGGGCTCTTTGGAAGGGAACAGGAAGCTGGTAGTGACATGCAATATCCAGGTGTACACGCAGAAGGAGTCATCCACAAAATAAACCTTTCCTGATTAATGGTGGCCCTGCTGGATTAGGAATTTTCCTAGAAAGTGATCTACTGAAGTAACAGTGACACAAAACCAAAGGCGAAAAAGAAAAAGACAGAAGACAATTCTGGCAGACTTATGCAAGAGGTGAGTCCACCTCTCTGTGAGTGTCCCTGTTCAGCCCAGCCGTTTAATTGTTCTTCTGTAAAGAGCATCTGCTAGAATTTCATGGGGTAACCTTCAAGCCTAGTAACTTTAGTTATTAAACCAAAGTTGATCCTTACCTATAGACATGAAAAAGTCTCTGTGCAGACCTGGGGACTGAAAGGAGTATGAGCCATTACCTGAACTTCCTTCACATTGCAATTGGTCACAGACATCTGACCTCCTTTGGCCACAAGAAGCCTGTTGTTATCTCTGATGTATGTTCTGATTCTGTATGTTCTGTTCAGTTTCTTTCCCTGTTTTTATCTTTTAATTCTAGTCTTTAGTACCAAGATCATTGTTGCTGCATTCTTCCAAGTGACAGCTAGCTATGACATGAAAATAAAAGTTGTATAAACTGTATAAAAGTGAGAAAACACCTGGTATTATCACATCCTGCTTGAGCTCTACATTCTTTGTCAACAATCCATTAAGCTGTTCATAGTCTGAAGAGCAGATTTAAGTATAAGCCCCTTTTAAAGTACGTTGTCTGGCAAAACACACCCAAAAATCCCTACTTGATGGATTGTTGTGAGGACTACAGTTCTGCATAAGATGAAAAACTTAAAACCCAGAATTTAAAAGTCAAGTCTTGCCAGTAGTATATTGAGCATATTTATTCAGTAAACTCAAAGACAATCTACCTTTCGAATAACTGCCTTCAGAAACAGAAATGAACTAATTTAAATTTAACTGAATGAACCCAAGGTGTTACAAGAGAATGCACAAAAGCAAAATGCAGAGAGATAAGGTCAGCTAATAAAACTAGTTTTTATAACAGCTGTAAAGTAACCATTTCGGTGAATCATTATTAAGACCTACTATTTGTGACAGGATAAAAGTTAATGCTTTAAGTTCAATGTGCTGTACAGTTAGTAACCAATGTTTGAAACAGGAAAAACAGGAAAACACTTTTTTGTGTTTTGTGAGTTTTAGAGTTTATAATTAGGGATAGGAAGAGATGCAATAGAAGTGATTTGCCCAAAACCAAAGGAAAAAAAAAGTCAGTGGAAGAATGAGGTCTAAACTCCAGGACTGTATGATTTCCACTTTTGTATTCTTTCTCACAGACCTCTCTGCTTATCTTTTAATAGAAAAGCTATTATAAAATATTGAAGAAGATATTCACTCTACCTATCCTTTCAAATCATTCAGCTCTGCATATTCCGTGCAGTGTAAACAGTTTAATTTGGAGTCCTGGCCTCAGGGAATACCCATAAAAGATCAGAAATAATCTGTCCAAATAGTATTGGTGCTTTATAGCTAAGGATTGGTCTCACAACATTTCTAAGCTGTAGCTTTTCTTAGTCAGGATTCTAAGTGACTTCACTTGAGTGCCTCTATTGATAATCAGTATGTAATTTTGTTTACCTCCAGTACCAGCTTATTTTACCCAGATGTCACCTACTGCTAGACATAAAGTCTAGACAAGTTTTGTGATTGTATCTACCCTTACAGCTGTGGTCCTGGGGCTTCCCTGGGACTGAAGCCAGAGCAATCTCTCTTCTGCATCACCCCTTGGGGCCGTCGATCAGCTCCAACAGGGTATGAATTTCCATTCTGAAAATCATTTTGAAGCCCCTGAATGCAAGGAGGGATGAAAGTATCAGAGGAAAGCTTTCACTTATACAGCCAGTGAGTGAACATGAAACCACTGAATTGTGATGAAACCTGGACTCACTCTTCCCTCAGCTCTCTTCATCTGGGCTTCATCTTCTCCCAGCAAGCTTTCTCTAGCAGGTGCAAGTCCTAGCAGGCACAAGTAAAGGAGAAGCAAAGTGAGGTCTGGCTACTGCTGGACACAATGAATCACATTCAGCCTGAGCCAAAGGGTAGGGGGATTGATATTGATTGTCTCAAAGATGCTCGGTCCAAGTGTGCCAAACAGGCTCCTGTCAGTGGAAGGAGAAAGGCATTACAGAAAATGAACTGTCACATCTTAAACTAGGTGTCTGCCATCAGAGAAAAGACTCTCCCACCATGTCTCAGCTCACTCTCTAATCAATCAATCAATCAGCAGAAAGTGGCTGCCTATTAACCAATTGCCTTTAGATGGGGTGAATTCCTACTGAAACGTTTGCCACACCACAACAGACTTCAGAATTTGCAGAAGGAAAGTAACCAACCAAAACTGCTTTAACTGAACCTCTCTACTCTTGGGAGATGTCTGTATCATAAAGCAGGTCCACCCCACTCATCAGTTGAAAGAAATCTTTGTCTTTCAGCTTTCTCTGTAGCCTTTAAGAAGTACAAATCAAATCTAACTCTGTTATTTCAGTGCATATGTAAAGTTCATACTCCCTCCTGCCTTGTATCTCATGCAATGGCCAAGGTCCCTTCACAGCCCCAAGATCGAAAGCAGTCTGTAACCTGGTTCACAGCTTCCTCTTGAAAATACCTTGGAATATTTTTCCTTCAAACTTCTATAAAAATTGAGCACATACATTATGGAATATAATTTAAGTGTCAGAATGTTTCTTAGGCTAAAGCTCTACACTGTCCAGCTTCGCTCAATCCAGCTAGTTTCTGGAGGAAGTCTGGCACCAGCCGAAAAAATATTTAAAAAGATATATAAATAAGCCGTGACTTGAATGACGGATGATTGCTCCTGTTTTTTATTCTACATATTTAGTGACATTACCAAACTGGCACAAATTGTATTATGAATCTTGTTCACTCAATAGTCTCATCAGCTTAAGCTTTTTCCATAAGCCATTTCTTAAAGCTAGAGATTACACTTTTTTCTTCTTCTTCTCTCCTATTTCTTTAGCTATTCTGAAGGATAAACAGGTTTTAAAATTGAATATGTTTTGAAGGCAGAGGTAGGAATTTGCATGTTTATTGGTGTTGTTGTTGTTTGTTCCTATGTTTTTTTCTTCTTCTTCATTATAAATGAATACATTGCTTTTAGGCAACAAACATGATTTTCTTGCCTGGATATCTTGGCTTTTGCCATGACAGAAGAAGAATTTGCAGTCTCAGGATTCCTTTCCTCTTGCTTTGGTGTTTCTTCAGTTCTCTAACCTGTTGCATATGGAGGTTTTAGAGCTGCTCAACATGGGTAAGAGACTGTTCTTTCACTGAACTACTGAGATGGAGTTAATAAACTTCCCCTTTTTAACCGGTATTCATTTATATTTGATGGGAAAAGGTGGGAGGGAAAGTATTTCATGTTCACTTAGAAATGTTGGCAATAAATTAAAAATAACCCCAACCAAACACAACACAACAGGAAGAACAAAAGAACAGGGGAAAAGAACATCACGTAGTTCTATTTCTACCTATTTCCAAATTTACATATTTCTTATTAAAAGGAGACGAGAAAGTGTCCATGGTAACAGTGCTAGCTCGATTTATGAGAGGTTACAGAGAGCTCTTGGTCCTGAAGAATATGAATACTTTGGGAATGAGATTTTCTTTCTGTTATAGATTCATAATATTTCCAATGCCTTATGACTCTGATCATCTGTTCTCACCCAGTACCTGAGAAACCATCAATATGGCTAGTTTAGGAACAGTTCCTTAAAACACCACGGTGAGGAAATATAGAATCTCAAAATCTTTGCCTCTGACCAACGCAGATTTGGCAAGTGGAATAAATACCTGGTCTCAGCCTCATTGCTTCTGTTCAGTTTCCTCAGAACTGTCATCTCCTGAGTCCAGTGCTCAGCTACATTTGGGATCAAGGGTCTTTGCTCACCACTGTAAGGAACACAGCGCTGCAAGTTATTTCCAAAGGCTGTTGGCATTTTTCTTGATGTGCAGCCAGCGTCATCTGCAGGGGCTATCTCAAAAGATACAAATGGCCACGTGAGGCCATAAAGGAAGAAACATGTTGAAATGAAAAAATACTGAATTCTTTTGCATAGCTAGACAATTGAGTGCCACCATTTCCTCTCTTGCACTGCTGTCAGAGGTCACATGGGAAGATGCACCATCCAATGGTTATCAACACAAACTGGTTTGGACCTTAATGGACTTTTGTTTCCAGCTTTCTCTCTGATTTTCTATGTAAACTGAGGCAAGTGACTCAGCTCCTTCTGTCTTTATCCTATTTGGACCGTAGATTAATCCCATCCAGGAATGTCTCCCTTGATTGTATTCTCAGCTGGGATTTCAACTGAAACATCTGATTCCATCAGGACAGGAAAAGTAGGGAGGGGAAAGACACAAGACTGTTAGAGCACGGACTTATCTTAAGACTGCTCTTGTAACTTTGTTCACAAAATTGTTGCCATGAATCTCAAATGTCAGGACGCACAACTGAGTACTCTGGAAAGTTCTTGGGTCGTCTTTCTCAGTGCACACTGCATTGTGGGGTTTTTGAATGGCTACATTAGCATTTTCTCCATTTGCAGACTCTCTTTTCAATGGTCAAACAAGGCTTTTACCTTAAAACTTCCACTCCTTCACTGAGCTGGAAGGAAATTTTTTTCCTACAAAATGCAAAAGTGTTTGAAGACCTCAGAGTGTTAAACCACACCAATCTCATGAGTGGTGGTGGAAAGGAAATAAAGGTTTTACTGCTTGATTATCTACACAAAAGATTTTTCTTGAAAATAAAGATCCATGACCTTTTAACTTCAATCGAAATACCACCCATTTAAAGAATATATCCACATTACATGATTGTGTATGGACAGTGAGTGGAGAATAGCATTTAAAATTCAAAATGCAGGGGAAATCAGATAGGCAGAACATTACACACGCACACACACCCCCATGCATATATGGAAATATATGTGCTGCATTATGAGCTGTTTCCTTTATTTTTTGGTAACAAAATCATGCATTTTATAATGCAAATTATGACCATGGAAACAGCCACAAGCTTTTGTTAATTCTCCCATTCCTTCCCAGAAAGTTTGACTAATTCTACAAGTAAACTGTACATTGTGAAAGTATTGAAAGTTTGCTCATAGCTGCTGAGAAATTAATAGAGGGGAAAGTGGGGGGGGAGTAGAGACTGAACAAAATGAATGAACAAAGAGAATAAACAAAGTTGCTGTATTTTCAGGATATCTTAAAACACAAGAAATTCAGCTTTGACAAGTGTGCAAAAACCTGAAAAAAAATGTTAAAAAAGACATTAGGGTAAAATATTTAAGAGATCATACCAGTTTCACTATAGGGAATCTTTATATGCACCCCTTGTCTCATATTGCAAGTAATATTGTGCCTTTGTTTGTATATGATATATTTTTTAAGCTTTTTTGGTAATTTTTTTATTCCTATTTGGGAGTTGATGCTATATGGGTTAGAGTAGTGTCATTCTGTTTTCTCTCACTCATTATTGTATAAAAGAGACCTGGAAGAGCAGTATATCTCTTGCTTAGTATTTGTTATGCCAAAAAAAAAATTATGACATTTATTGAATTATTAAAATCATGACATTTTAAGAAACTGAATCTGATTTTCTCCAATATTAGGAAACTTTGCCCAGGACCTTCAGAGGAATTTGGGCTTCTAACTTCCAATTTCGCTGGCAGAGCTGTCAGAGGGGTTTATCCAGCTCAGTTCAAATGAGTAACAGGTTCACAGTCTCTTCAGGATACCTAAGATATTAATCAATTATTTAGTGGATATGGTTTTAGTGTTTGAAATTTCTCTTAATAGAAGCAGTTTCAGCTACAGTCCTTTGTCATTATGGGTTATATGCATGAATTTCTGAATTTAAATGTTGCTAACCTTGAGGCATTGGGGCTAGTTTACTGGTCCTGTGGGAAAAAAATCTAAAAAGGAAAAAAATAAGTTGGAAAAGGACAACATTTTCTTTTTATAATTGTTAAAATTTCACCTTTTTTTTTCAAATTTATGTAACATTTTCTAAGTCAGATATTTTTGTTTTTATGAAATTACATCATATTTATAAGTTCCTGCAAGTGCACTTTTTAAATAAGTGGATGTTCAGAATAGCAAAGTCTCCCTTCAGATCAAGCACTTCACTATACCCAAAATACATATGTGGGAGGGAAAGGTAGTTGACTGGCTGAGTGCATTAATCAGATTTCAGAAGTATTTCTGAAAACTATAGTAAATCCCTGTTCAGTAATGCTGCTTCTGCTCGTTAGGTAGAATTGGAGATAGTTTTCTACATGTTAGCACAATAATAATAATAGTGTAGCTAAAATGGTGTTTCTTCCAGCCTGGGCTGCACAAGATCCTGGGTAAGTATTTAGGCTTCTAGACAATGCTGATTTCTGTGGGCTGTATTTTATTGCTTCTATTTTTAAGTTCAGTTTGTCCAAGACTAATATATCTATTCAAGCTTCTCTCTGGTCTTTACATTATAAGCTTGATTTACATGGGTAGAAAACATGGACTTGCAGACATGATGTTTTTATCTCATTACAAGTAATCTTTAATGTCTCATTCCAGATCTTGTTCTGAAGAAATTTAGTGGTTTAAAATAATAAATTGGTTCTAGAAACCATTGAAAAATTTGATATGTTCACATTAGGGTCAAGCAGCACAACCTTGTAGCTGAAAAACTCAGTGTAGATCAGTTGTCTTCAACAGTGGTGTTCAGGTGATGTCTGCCTCATGTTCCCAAATGTACCTCTCATGCTTGCTTATTTTTAGCTCTTTCTATCCTACCTTTCTCTCCCTCTGTCTTTCATTGATGTTAAAGAACTATCTGATTACCCAGATGGCTTCACAAGCCTGGTAAAGGTTGGTCAAAGCAGGAAAAAAAAGCAGTGATATGACCTGTCTGGACCAACATAAGAAAAAGAAACATTTCAAAATAACTTTCACACAGTTAAAATACAAGTAGAACCCATGCCATCTCCTACTTTATCCTATGCAGTTAGAAAACAGGAAGGGCACTCCAGGAGTGATTCTATAAAATAGAGGCTTTCTGAATGTTGTAAGCAAATACCATGATTCCTGACTTTTCCTTGCTTCCACACTTAAAATAAGTTAACTCATTTACTGGTTTTTCTACTCCTTTCATGGACAGAAAAAGCTAAAGCTCCGATTATTCCAATAAAAGCAAAATAGTATTCATATTTGCAAACTAATGGATTCATGTCCCTCACATAGACCATGCACTTCACCTTCACCTACAAACTTTTAGAGGCAAAAATATAACTCACTCTCCACAGGCACTCAGCAGCTTTAAGTCTTGGGCTGTGTCTTGAAACATGACTTCCATGAGGGTAACCCTCCTAACCCCCTCTTAATGACGATAGAACACATACAAACTAGTGAGCAAAGGAAATAAAATTCTCTTCATTTCTTATAAGAGGCCAGAAAGAATTACCAGAAAAAGAAAAGAGACTATTACACTGTATAGATGTGGTTGGGTAAGTGCAAAGTGAGCAGGCTGGGAAAATTGAGCTGTTTGTTTATCCTGACAACAATATGTACTGCACTTTAAATCATGCCAATACTGCATAACTTCACTCTGGAATATCATGGTGAATCCTGATTTTCAGCATTTGGGAATGTTTATCATTTCAAAAGTTTAGAATTTGCAACAAAGGCAAGGATTACCTTGCAGGGAAGGGATGCCACAGAGGTGTTCCCTGTTACGGCTTAATAGTTTCACAGGTAGATCCTGTATTTGCTAAGAGGAACTGTGAATTTTTTTATCGTGCTTCTAAAAAGTCACTTGCTAGAAGCATTGCCCTTGGAAGCTCCCTTTATTTATCTGCCATGCTATTGCACTATTTGCTCTCCACCTTTGGCTTTCACAGGGGAACCTGAAACAAGGCAGTGCTGAAGAACTCTGAAGGTCTGAGTGTGATCTGGTGAAACTGAAAGCAGAGGGAACAGAGAGGGTAGAGAAGCAGCACTTGTCATTCATATTCCAGAGCACAAAATGTTCTACTCTCAGAGGACGAAAGCCAGTGAACAATGCTTATAAATTAATTAATGCTTCATGGACTCCTAATTTTATATCTTTTGCATTAAATAGTCACGGAATGAAATGCATAAACAGTACTATTAGAGTAGCTAGAGAGCCATATTTCTCTGTTTCCAGGTGAGTGCCTATCATGAGAACACGGAGTCAGGCTCTGCTGCGCTCTCTCCCCATTCCCTCCAGTCTTTTGTGCAATGCGGAACAGGTTTTTACAGGAGAAATTGAAAATGCCAACTCACATTAGCCAGTTGATTAGTAGTTATTGCACTCTCCAGAATAGTGGATTTGCTTCTCAAAAGAAGAGTTAAATCCAGGCCCCCTCCTTTTCAGCTGCTTGGTGTAGCTGGAGAGTACTTTTGATGGGTGCACATTGCGTATTCTGCTGTGTGGTAGGTGTGTCCCAAAAGCATTTCCTGAACTGGGAGTGGTACTTGGAGAAGTGCCCAAGGCGTGGACTTCAAAGGGCCGAGGAATTAGATACCCATTGTGTGAGTCAGATCAGAAACCTTTTTTAGCTTAGCATATGGAGAAACAGAACTTAAGGCAACCAAAGCACTTCACGTCCAAATTCTGCTGCCAGCTGAGTGGAAATTTTAAAATTGTTCACCCAGGTACTTTAAATACCACAAAAGTCTCATTTCAATTTCCAAAATTCCATTGTGTTCAGAACTGTCTATGGTGGCATCACAGGTATGGTCTAGGAGGATGACAGGCTGGCTGTAGGACAGGCTTATGTTGACTGCCAGAGATGGCCTATTTTCCATAGTGTCATAAACTGCCTGCAATATACATTAATAACATACTGTAAACAAAACAGCAACAAGGGAAACAGGGGGAAAATGAAAACTGTAATGCCCAGCAGCCCAAATATTGTTAACAGCAACTTTTATCATAAGTGTGTAATGGTCCTGATAATTGGTCCCATCATGTCAGACAGTATACAGAGGGGAGAGTAAAGGTAGTTCCTGTGTAGTAAAGCAGTAATAAATTTGATAGACCTAGAGGAAAAGTGCAGCAGCTATGGGACAGTAAAAAGCAGTGAACTGAGGTGTCCTGAATCCCAGGGTAGGGCACTGTACACCATTTATGTGTGGAAATACCTGTTGCAGAGGGTGACATCAAGATATCAAATCACTATTAGCTTTTCAGAAACAACTGTCAGGAAAGCAGCTTCAATAATACTGACCCTCCACAGCCTCCACAGTCGCCAGCTATAGCCCTGGACAGTAGGTTTATCATTGCTTTGACAGAGGTAAACTGATCTCTCTCAGGCATCTATTGTCTTGTTCCCAAAGAAAGGGCCATTTTTGTAGAGTAACACATAATTTGTTTAGCATTACCCATAACATTTTATGATTGCTTTCATAAAACTCCCACTTTCTGGCAGCTTTTCTTACCCCAAAAAATGTGTGAAGGAAGGAAACAGAGCCAAGAGTAGTTGTCCTAGCCATCACCAGAGCACTTGGGAGGGAAGAAAGTCTTTAAATATGGGGACCAACTCAGAAGTGGGTGGAAGATAATTTGTGTAAATTTGCCTTTAACAATTTTATTTACCCTGGCTTATTTAAATCTATTTCTATTTCTCTATTTCTGGAGATGGGTGTCTCAACCTATTTTTTTCCTCACTATTCTTTTTGTAGTTTTAAGCTATTGTGGGTGTCAGAAGTGGAAAAAAACCCACAAAAACTGTCAGAGCTCTGACAGGTGTCCTCTGACAAGTCTTTCCAGGGAGTTTTAAAATGTTACTTTTCCTAAGCTTGCCCCTGTCTCTCCTCCCCCACACCATGTAGGTCACAATCCGGAAGGAGCCTGCACGTCACATTCACCGACTGACAGCCTGAACCATGAGCTTAACCCCCTTTTTATCAGCTGTTCAACCTAGAAAGTACAGCTGGGTTCTGAAGTTGATAAACCTCCCATTTCCCTTCTGATTCTGCTCTGGAGGTGATCCTATCTGGCAGGGGAGCGAACGCAGCAGCATGTTCAATCACTCCAGGAGTCAGACAGAGGGTGCCTGTGGAGATCTCAGATCCCTGCAGCTCTTTGCCTCACAGCAGCTTTCTGGTACTTTAGAATTTCCTTGTTTCTTCCACGTCCCCCAGGGAGGCTAATTTCATGGCTCAGCACATCTCAACTGTCCAGATTATTGTTTTTCCCTTCTGGATACTCAGCCTGAATTTTCCTCTTATGCTAACCCCATTAGTTACTTGCATGATTAAACTAAGTGGGTGAGCCTGAGAGAATGTGAGGTCCTTCAAAACCCTCCGGTTTTGGAGAGTGTAGGTTTGCAATCTGCATTTGACTTGGAGAATATTTTTTCTGAATAAACACACACACATTATGGTAATGAATCATTAAAGTGGAAAATATGTTAAAAATATGTATATATCTATGTATAAAACCAACTATTAGGACAAAAAATATCATTGTGGAAGTGATCTGGCTGTGAATTGGGGATTCCTTGAATAAATATCTTCACATTTGTAGGATGGGCCATCTTCTGGCATTTCAGCGATGGTTCAAAGGATTTGAAACGCTTTTAGTTTATTTTCTCAAACAGAAACTGCAGTCCCTACTAAAACTGCCATGGCAAGAAGAATATAAGGACAGAAAAATATGCTATTTTCTGTACTCTACTGTTGGGAGTCCCCAACATTTTTTCTTGATAATGTTTCTCTCTTCCTCAATTATTCAGTGTCTTATCACCTACTTTTTAATTGGATGCAGGGAAAACCATAGAAACCTAAAACCTTCCACTAAACCCTGGAAAATAAGGTTGAGTTCTTTTATGTCTGTTATTAGGTGCTTCATGAGAATAAAAATAAACCCAAATAAATTATTTATGCAGTTATGTCTATGTTTCTAAAATTAAAAATTATTAGTCCTGGAATAAGGGGCTGATAAGTGAACAATCCTACTGACATCTGTCATGAGGATGATCCTCTGCAAGTGGCCATTCCTTGGAGTTCAGTGTGGTTTAGTGCCACAGTTCTCCCCTGCATGCTCATTCTGTCACAAATCTCATGAGAACTCAGTATGAGACAATGGACCATGTGAGCAATGGAGCTAATCAAGGTTAATAAGCTCAGTTTTATAAATGAGCAAATTTTTCAGGGCATCTATAATTTTTTCTGCATTTAGTAATGTAATTTAAAAAAATGTCAGCACAATGGCTTTAAATATTACAAATTAAATTTACTACCTAAATGAAGATCATTGATATCACAGACAAGCAGGAATAATTTAGACCTTAATTGGACCTCTAAAGGTAATTAATTTTACAGTGATGTTTGGTATAAATATTCTCTTCTTAATTTATTGAAGTAGATATCTGAAATGTTCATGCATCCAAGTATGCTCCAGTTATAAATAGAAAAAATTAGGAATGCCCAATACCATTTTTGTTCCTTTTTTCTGCAGTGTCAGCAGACTCTGCCCTGAAAGGGGTACAAATACAGCCGTTATGCCTTAAAGGTTTTAACAGCTCCACCCTAATCCATAACCATCTATCAGTACATGCTGGCATTTGACATAACGAGTTATATTTGAAACCAAAATCATCGACTATGTTCATTTAATAGGACATAGCTTATTTATCCAATGGGACCTAAGCCACTTACTGAGCTAAAGCCTAAATGATTTGGAATCAAGGACGTGATGAAAGTGGGTCAGGTTTTTTTTCTGTGTAATATTTCCTAATGGTCTGTAGGTGGGAATGGCCAAGCTGTGTCTAGTAAGCTTGTATTTGTTGTACAGGAGCCTGCAATTCCACTGGAAAATACTTAGAAATCTGCAAATGAAAAAGGTTTAACGCTGTGAGCTGTTAATTATGAAGTTTCCATAGAAACATCATTATTCCCTCTCCTTGAGAAATGAGCTAACATGTATTGTGAACGGGAGAACACAGTTATTGACAACTATCTGTAACTTTCTAGAATATCCTCATATAAAATGAAGTAATGAAAGGAGTTCAATGTGGTGGTGCACATATCTTTCCCTTCTGCAGCTGTTGCATGGGATTCTTGTTCTTTTCTGTTCTTGTTCTGTTAAAGCGGTAGCCCGCTGACCTCTTTAAAGAGGTGTGACTTTCAGAAGACTTAAACATAGCAAGGTAGGAACCAACCAGCTCACCAGTGTTGCACCGTGGATTGCCAGTTCCCACAGGCTCCCTGCAGCCCTGCCTTCAGTTCCCCATTGGGTGTCTGTAATCCCTCCTCTGTTCCAGCCTCACTGGCTGGTTCCCTGTTGATCCCTCCCATGTTCCCTTTCTCTATTGGATTGTACCCCTCACCCGCCTCCTATGTCCCACTATAAAATGCCTGTAACTTCCTGGTATGTCGTCTTACTGCTTAGGCACTTTCTGGAGACTAAACACGAGTAGGATTTAAAGAAAATGAAGACTAAAATATTATTGGGAACAACGAAGTTTATATGCTCTGGTGGAATCTAAGGCTCCCTGATGGAGCAATCAGGACACACATCCACCAGCTGTGGTCACTGTTTAGGCGGGGCCTCAATTTCAGCATTTCTTCATCGTTTGACATTTAAAGTCTCTTCTCCAAAATGGAAACAGCATCTAATACAGTCTGTAAATTGATAAAATTTTAAATTTTTGGCTCTTCCATTACACTACGATGATCTGCTTATCTTCCCTGTCTTTACAGCGATAGCGGATAGACTTCCCTGCCTCCAGGGGCTGCCCAGCTCCTCTAGGCCTCAGCAGGCTCGCGCCCTGCTCGCCAGGCCTCGCTGCTCCGCTCCGGGCAGGGGGCCAACAGCCAATTCACATCTGAGCTGCTGCTTTCTGTCTCTCCTATTTGCTTTAGCACCGGAGAATTTTTGAGAAGCTGATCAGGTCAAAGATTAAAAGGGTCCAAAAAAGTGATTAATTGCTTCAGTAAGCAGTGACATGCAGAGCAGCAGCATGGACTCATCTGGGGAGGGGGTGGGTGGTTACCCAGAGGTACTTCTGAATGTGGGTGCGTTGAATTTTGTGAATAGTTGTAAAAATCAAAGTGGTTTTGATAATCAGTAAAAACAGAGCATAACTCTTCCCCCAAATCGACATGCTCAAAAATTCTGTATGAAAATATGCTAGTTCTAATTTGATTTAAATTTCCTTTAAGAGAAGAGGATGAGAGCAGCATTTCCCAAAAGCTCTATTCTAATTCTTTTTTTTTTTTCCTTTCAATTTTCCTTCAGGTTTCCACTAAGTGAATAATAAATGTGTTCTCTTCAGAAATTACATGTCTACAACTGAAGTTCTTTGCTTATAAGCTACGTAGGAAACCATTTTTTGTATTGTACCTGCATGAATAATATCTAACATTACAACAAAAGCTCATTAAATGCTTTTTTTCCAAGACAAAACCTAAGCTGTAGAATGCAATATAAGGATTTGACTTAATAGGACAATATGGACTTTCCTAAGGCCTCATTTTTTACATGCCTAAAAAGAAATAAATTATAGGTAAAAAGTAAAAATGCCTAAGAATGATAAAAGGATACTGGGATGACAAGGCCTGATTCTTTGAAGGCAGGAAACAGTAATGTTTTTCTCCTGATATTAGTATTTCATATTGGCACTATTTTAAATCCTTATTTTTACAGTGATACATAGCAATTTGGAGTTATCTGTCAAGCATTAGATTATCAGTCACACTTCTATTAGATAATAAATTAAATCATACTATCAAATGAACTAAATGTCAGTCAAAAGTAAAACAAAAAAAAACCCAAACAAATAAAAAATAAGACCCAAATCACAAAAAAGAAGTCTAGGTTAAGAATGCATGGGTCTAGAGATAAAAATATCATGTCATTTACATTTAAATAAGCCAGTGAACACGATGTTCTGATCATGTAGAAGCTGTAAAAGGATGACTTTTGGCTATTTCAGGGCAAAGAACATAAGCACCCAGATACCAGTGACTTTCTGCACCATGTGAGATGTGTCATTCTACATCACTGAGTCCCTGACAGTAAACCTACCAATCACACCGGCCATCAGGTGTTCACAAACCATTTGCTGTCTCTGGGTAGAGCTGCACAGCATCCATAGAGGTGCAGAGAAGGTGGAGGGGGGAAAGGGAAGGCTCAATGGCAGCCTGGGCAAGCTGGGTGGGAGAGCCCTTCTGTACAGCTCAGACAGCCTTGAGGGTCTGTGTAAGTCACATTGTCCTGTCCCCAGACAGGGGAGGGAGTCGGGTTGGTGCCTGAGAGGCCCCTGCCTCAAAATGTCCTCACTTACTGCCATGCCCTCCTGTGTGCTCAGCCTCTGAGTGCTCACAGCCTGCGCTTCAGAAAGCAGCTCTTGGCCAGGACTGCCAAGTTTTCTCCTGCGTGTGTGTATGAGCATCTCTGAAGCTGCTTCACACCACGCGCGGCCGTGTCAGGGTTACAGCGTGAGACAGGATCACATTCTCTGCCTTATTTTCGCTGAGAGCCCAAGCAGCACCTCCCTTCCTCACCATCTGACAACTTAATTTAAAATCTTGGCTTGATTGCAAGTCCATGGCAAGATTCCCACTGGATACTAAGTGAATATGTTGTCATTACTGACTGCAAAATCATTAGATGATGGAGAGAGTTGATCTCAGCCTAACGATGCAGCAATGCAGGTGATGCTCACAGAGATTGTGATCACACTGGGGACCGTTTTCTCTTTCTGGAAATCCTTGGCACATGTGAACCTTTGCAACAGAGCCTGTCACATGCCAGGGAAGGCTCCAGTCCTTTCCATCTCTTGTGGTGAAAAACAAGGGATCTAGGACTCTTGACTGAGGTGGAGAATCACTAGGTAACCCCAGTGCTAAACAGCTCTTTGTACACTTTGCTCAGCAAGTTTGCTGGCTTCAGGCACAGCATACATGAGGTGTTTTGCTCATGATTTGCGAAAGACAAAATTTTCTAATTCACTGAGGCCTGAGGAGTAGAATAGAGAATTCAAATATCTTTAGCTGTGGATGACAATTATCAATAGCACAGCACTTTGAAGAGGGGACAGGCTGTATAATCTGCTCAGCCTGTTCATGTGGCTGGAAAGTTTATCTGACTGATGATGACAGAATTGACAAAATTGTTCATTTTTTGCCTATGGTAAAAAAACAATTCTTCAGTAAACAGATACTCAAAATGAAGTACAAGCTTTTCTCAGTGCTTATCCCACTGTAATGCAAGATTTATTCAGTGGCAAGGTAGCCCTCACAGGATTGGCATATGAGTTTTGTTTTCTTTCTCTCATGAACTTGTAGCTATTCTTACTTGTCAGCGTAGCTGAACAGTTCCTTTGTTAATCTGATCTAATGATCACAAGGCTCAGGGAAGAAAGGATACCAAGGCAACTCCAACCCTGTCACGAACACAGCCAAGTGCATTTGATTTCAAGTATCATCACAAAGACAGTCTCAGACTGGAAACTGTGCATTTAAATTTTGCTGTTTTCTTAGGGAAAGGTCAGAATCTTTATTCAGAAGAGCTTTCTGTAAATTGGAAAACTCTTTTCAAATTCTTTTGGTAGGTAGCAAGGACGATCTTTACTTCTACCCAGCTTGTGCTGCAGAACTAGTCTTTAGAATGACCCTTAACTGAAGCAGAAAATGGAACTACAGTCTACCAACTAACCTTTCTGGTGCAATCTAGTTGTCTCTTGAGACTTTTTAATTTCCTTCAACAAATCCAGACACAGTGATAGCAATGGGAATGAGAACTGCAGCTTGGTAAATCGATATAAATTACTGCAGCAACCAAAGCTGTTGCAATTGTGACTTGTAGGGTGCCAGAAAACCAAAGAGTTGTAACAAAAATACAATGGATGATAGATACTATTTTATTTTACAGAATGCATCGTTGCTATAAAGGAATTCTCTTTACTTCCTGTCTTCTTCCACACAGGACTTAGATTTACAAAAAATCAGTGCAAAATAAGATACCAAGTTTCAATTATTGGTGTTTGTATTAACAGCCTTTTCCAGTCTTTCTGCAGCAGACCATGCGTAACCTCTGGGCTGATGCTTTCAAAATCATACAATATCTGATTGTATGTTCATGGCATTTGGCTTGGTGTGTTTGATTTAAAGATTAATATGCATCACTAAATACAGAACATTAAGCACAATGAGTGCACCATATCCACATAAAATATAGTAGCATTCTGAGAAGAGAGAGTTGTGTTTATCTCTATTAAATTACTAAGTGTAAGGACTAAAAGGGATTATAGTGATTGATTTACGAATTGGAAATATTGCAAGAGATGTATTTAATAAGAGAAAGAAAATACAATTAATTGAATTATTGCAAATAATATATATTACTTGACTTTTAAATAAATTTTAATATATTGTGTTAAATATGTGGAGCAGTGGCATTTTCATCTCTCTGTGGAGGCTGATGGTTTGCTGATAACATTACTTTTTCTGTATTATCAAAATGAGTTAATCAGGAATTTCAAGTCTAGTGCTTAACATGACCTATGGACCAACTACATATTTAGCTTTAGGGCTCAGCCATTTGGGTCTAGAAGTGCTCACAAAGTGAAACTTAGTGAGCTCAAGACAGTTTTAACTGGGAATACTAGTAACATGAACATAATTCAGATATTCAACTGCTCTTCTACCTGGGAAACCATTTGTTCTTCTTGTTTCAAACTTGACAAAGACTTCTATTTGATTTTCCCCTGGCATTTACCAGGCTCTGGAATTAGTAAGTTAATATGCCTTCAGTTATAGATTCTGTTAATCACTGCATAAACTGCAATGTTAAAAAATTTCTTACGAAGTTGATGTGGATGAAGTTTGGTTTGACTGCAGAAGAAATTCTGCTTGACTCCCTTTGGCTGAGGGAACTTCTGCCCTTACTCAGGTTGTATCAAAACGAAGTGACAAATCCACAGGGTAGAACCTCAGCTGACACAGCGTGACCCCAGTCCTCAGATTTTCTGCAGCTAGAGACAGAACTCTCCTTTTCTCCTGAAATTACTGGGACCTATCCATCCACAAAAGAGACAGAGATTTCCTGCTCAACTAAGTCATGTCTCAAAGACACGTGGAGGACTGTGTCTTATTCCAGCCAAATGTCAGTGTCACCCCCCTAACACCAGAGGAGAGAACTTAGTGGTTGCTTCACTTGGGACTCTGATCTATAGGAAATCCTAAGACATTCAAAAGTCCTGAGCATTGATCCCATCCCTTTGTTTCAGTATGATTTGTTTGTTGCCAGTCCACTTAAAAAGTAGGCCCTAACTGAGGACGCTCAGTTGTGAAAATAATGATCTTTGAAATTAAACCTTTGATGCCTCATTTTATTTCTGCAACTGATTTTAACATCTTTGAACGTTGAGATTATATAAAGTGTCTGCCTTTCAATTTTGTACAGAGTAGCTTAAAAATTATGGTGATAGAGGAAGTCTTATATTACATTGGACCCGTTCCAATATTAGTTATTTAACTTCCAGTATGCAGAGAGTGTAAATGGATGCATTTCATTATAGTGGTTTGATTTTCATGTGAATCAAGAAAACATTGTTTAAATTGGGGAAATGGCTTAGAATTTAAATTGCCAACATTCAGATAGCTGTAGATTTAAATAGAGAATAGGTCTCATTGGACAGCTTCTCTTCTAAAATAAAAATTGCATAGCAAGGTCTGAATGCCACCAGTTTTGAGAATTCTGAGACACAGATGCCATACCAGAATTCAACTGAATACAATATTGACATCGTCCAGTGTTAGGCATCTAAATTAAGGGGTTTGATTAGGATTGAGCTAATTTATACAAGAAATAAAGAAAAAGCACTAGTTTTAGTAAACTGAAAGCTCTGTTGTTGAATTAGGAAGCATAAACATCTCATTTAGATATCAAAACCACACGTAAGTTTATAGATATATCTGTATAAAAACATTCTTCTCCACCAGAAGCAGGCATAGGTTTCAGTTTGAGCTGTTTTGTTACAAGTTTCTCATTTTTACTAGTGAGCTAGAAATTGCCCATAACCTTTCAAAGAGCTTTACATTTCCATTTGTTTACTGAAGAAAAGATCTAGGGTCTTTGAGGAGAGCCTTTGAATATTTGTTTATACAAAAGTTGCTCTAAAGTGCTAGTTATTAAATGCTTGCTGGGCTTAGTAAAACACAGGTCTCTCAGAATTAAGTAGATACGCCACTAGCAAAAAGACATATTGAATAATAAGATGCTCAGAGTGCCTAGCATCATTTTGTGTAACTCTAAATGTATTTATAGATTTTGAATGTGTAATAGGCTTCAGTGTGTCTCTACTTTATGGTTTGCCAATGCACCCAGAGGGAAGGTTCATGCTAACCAAACTAGGTATCACAAAAATAAGAACGGGAACAAATCAACAAACCCCTGGCATTGTAAACATGGTAAAAAGGCAGATTATTGTGTTGCTAAGTTTCTTCTACCTTGAAACTAATTCTCCATGGTTCGGCTGTTGGTTCCCAAACCAGGTCGTGTTTCTGGTTTTTGCTGCAGCGCTGTCCTTCAAGGCAGACAGGTACTGAGTGTGGGTAGGAAACACGGCCAGCTGAGCCAGCCCTGTTGAGGGGAATGCTTTTATAGATAAGGAGGGACATGGCATTCGTGCCTGCCTTTACTGGTATCTTTGAATTGACTGTCTCTCTTTCCTATGGGAAAGACCATTTAATCCTCGTCAGGCTGTCCTAAGCTATAATAGTATTACGAATTGTTTTCAGGAGTTTCTGTTTTCTCATATTTAGCAATATTGCTAAGTGATTGGGATCTGGGCACAGGTGGCTGCCCTTGCCTTTGCCATATGTCCTTGCCATGGGAAGCTGTGCTGCTGACACAGTGCCCCAAAAAAGGGACAGTCACCATGCCACTGAGTTAAACATGCTCTTATGTTGATTGAGGACTTTTCTGTTTCCAGAAAGTGACTGTATTTGGGACATATAAGCAACAGGAATTTGTGTGAAAAAGTATTGTAACTAGGTCTAGGTTAATCATTAATTACAGAGTTATTTGGAAAGTATTTTTCATTTAATATTTATATTATAGATAAATATTTATAGTATATTAATAAAAACATATGTGTGTATTTTATAACATTTTAATGATATATTTCTTTTAGAAACATAATTCCTCAGATTAAAAGGAACGCCCTTTCAAGTGGTTGGCTCTCTTAAAAAAGTAAAGAAATGCAGAAAGTCAACATTACCTGCAAAAATGTTAGTTTTAATCAAAACCCATTATCCCATCAAATATTTTCAACAAATAAACATTTACCAGGAATTGTAATTAGTTTTTGGTGTCTTCTTTGCACCCTTCTGTGTTTGTTTTATGCTTTCCTACCATATTCTCTCATTTGAGGGACAGACTTTATTAAATACTGTGGGAGAGTGACTATTCTCTGTGTAACCAGCCAAGGCAGTCAGGCCTGAGGATCTCAAGAGGTCCTTTCCAATCTATCTATTCTGTGATTTGCGTACCTTTTCTGAGGGGGGAGCCTCAGTCTGTGTTGACAATTTCCCCGACTATTCCATGTAAATGGTTTTGCACGAGCAGCGAGACAAAGGAGCAGGGCTTGACAGGTGAGCAGTGCTTGATTTAGGCAAATTTGCAAATTCTTTTTTTTTTATTCCCTGATCTTGTGCCTCATTTTTCTGAGTTCTCAGCTGATCTTACATAACTGTAGGCCAAGAGCTGCCAGGTAACTACATCCATTTAAAACAGCTTCACACAGGATTTATACCAGAGAATTTTGCTGTACTTGATCTTTGGCTTCATGCATTACTACGTAATTATCTCTTATGCTTCAATAATTAATATTCATTTAAACAACACAGGCAACATAAGCACAAAAACAGGTTTTAGTTATCTACAATCCAAGACAGTCCTAAAGGAATAAAGTTATTCTTCAGTGTTCATTTGTTTGTTTTTAAAAGTTGACAACTAAATCTCCAGATCAGGAAACACATGCACAGTTACTGACATGAGACCAAATTGCTTTCCTTGTAACATTTCAACGTCTTGTTTATTTGCAGCTGTAAACTTCTCAGCTGAGAATCTGGACAGAAATACTACAAAATTTTATGTACAAAAAAGGGAATTAATCTGCTAAAGAGAAAACTGAAAATGAATGTGTTGTTGGAAAGGCTCAATATTTTTTCCTTCACAAAACAGAAAAACTACACATCTAATTTCATTATTTTTTAAGTCTTTTGAGGCCACTTGATGTTTATTCAATAGGAGTACTTGCATCATCTCTCCTTAGGTGCATTAAACTAATTTAGTATTTCACTTTTGTGGCCAAAAAAATGTCGCTAGTGTGAGGAATAGCACAAACCCCATAAACTATAGACAAGTTGAATTGTATTCTGTCATCTTCACGACCACAATCTCTATGCCTTAAAAAGTTGTAGCTGGCCCTATTTCACCCTGTGCTCAGTATTGATGAAGCAATAAAAGGTGGGTATTAACATCAAAGAACCAATAGTCAAATAATTGTTTAGCTGTGTGGGAGACATCGAGGCTGCAGTCAAAAGTACATAAATTTGAAACCAGCATCCAAGTCCATGGCTGGAACCTGTGGAGAGTTGTCAGAAAGGGCAGGTTAGAACATAATATCATATAGTGTAAACAGTCAGAAACCATTATTCATTCCCATGATTTATCTACTGTTAAAATTTTGTTCAGTGCTTTACAGACAGGTCTGAAGACGCAATAAGAAATCAAACAGTGAAGAGACTTTTGCAGTACTTAATAATGCAGACATCACCATCTAAGCAAGCTCAGTGGGAATATATTTTGCTTTTCAGTTTAGGTTGTGACACTCACAAGCCACTGAAGGTGCACCTAAGTTTGCCAGGCAGGCAATGAGCAATGGTGTGGTAACTGATCCATGTTAAAGCTAACAGCTTCTGTCTGCTGGGCTGAGCAAGGAAGGCGCCTTTGTGCTCATACGTGGCTGTGAACTAGAGCAGATGAAATGTAGGCACATATTCTTCCTATCTGCTGCCTTTGCAGTGAACCAGGGAGCTGAACCTGAATCTTCCACGTCCCAAGTCATCACCCTGCCTCCAGGGAATACTTCACTGAATGACATTCCATAACGGATAGAAAAGCAAGTGTTTCCTCACCCCTGCCTTGCAGGCTTGTCCACAGCAAGGGCTGTGACTTATGATAATTCTACAAAAATGTCATTTCACTGCATATCTGTTTCTGTGCCAGAATTAGAGGCATTGACTCCAGCAGGCTTAGCCTGGGATTATTAAAAAGAGCTTCCTGGAGGCAGCTGATTTCCCAGCAACTCAGACTTCCAAGAGAAAAACTGGGAACAGTGATTGTTCCATCATTAGAAGTCAAAGCAAAGCAGATGAAGATACATCTCAGAAAATATACTGCCATGAAAGGGTGATAGGCTGAATGTGGCAGCGGGGGCTTCCTTTCTGATTCCCTAAGATGAAAGAAAGCATAGATTTGGAGTCCTGGCATTTCAAAATTACTTCCTTGGGACTACAGTTTGTCTGGGACACTTCACACAGATTTAACACTCTGGACTAATTCACGGCAAGGTCCACATCACAGCCCATCATTTCTCTAGCTACTATGAAACATCACAGGCTGTAGAAAGATGTTAACTTGTAGGGGTGTCCCATAATTCACAGAAAGATTCAGCTGTTCTGTCTAAGAGGGTCAATTCCTCTATCTACAGCCTCATTTACAACAGCAATTCCAGCTTAGATATGGACACTTAATCTTTTTTTCATTATTATTATTCTTTCTGAACAATAGTAATTTCCAGGTTGAGGACGCAGCACTCTAATCCCTTCTTTTTTCAAAGGCTGTATAAATTATTAAGGTTGTATCTTGTTCTGTAGCAGCCACTACAGCTGACATTTGACTGTTTAAAAACAAAACAAAAAACAAGCATACAACCTCCCAAACCAATCCCCTGCTTTTTTAGATCACATTTAGCCCTCTATAAAATGGTATCAGGACACAAAAAGGGATATGTGAATAATTTCCCATTACACATTCAACTGTTCACTGGAGAATGACACAAAGAAAAAATGCCTACTGTGACAAAATCTGATAACAAATATGTACATTCATATCTTATTTTGATCTTTATGAAAATGTGATTTATTTTCTTGATTTCTAAGGCCATGGGCAGCTGAATAGACCAGCCTGAGAAAGTCAAGCTATTCCAGTTTGAAAGACCTGCAGACATGTCTTGAAATCCCTGAATAATGAGGTAATCTTACCACAAGAGTGGAAAATTTACATTAAGATTATTTGAGATTGACTTTGACTCTCTTTGGATTCAAAATCTTCCAAGCACTCAGTCCTCTTATCAGTAGAAGTGAATTTAACCACTTCAAAAGACAAGGTGGGGAAACCTTCCTGCCGTGGAAGGGGGGAGGAAGAGGGAGAAGATTCTCATAAGGCTGAGCCTGCTGTTGAGATTGTCTCTATTTCTCCTCTTCCATCTCATTTTATATGTGTGCCTCATCCTCATCCCTGATTCAATGACTGCAATATTGTAGAAATATTATCCCACTAAGTGCAACGTGCCACAGCCTCCCCCATACCTGGCCTGATGGACCTACACTGAACGTTGCAGATGGGAAGTGGGTACAATAAATATGCTGAAAATCTTCTCTTTTTTGCCATCTCTTTGATGAAACTTTCTGAAGGCTACGGCTACTTTCCTGGAGTCAGACTCGGTCTGATCCTTGTGTGCACATCAAGCTGACGGCAGCTTGGTATTCCTGCTGTGAATTTTTCTGGGGCAAAGTTATGTACAAATGAATGCATTAAAGATGCATTTGAAATGCAACAGTCTCTGCAGATTGTGTAGAAGCAATAAGGCTTTAAAGAAGAGAAATAGATCTGGAAATGCCAAGGTTCAACGTTTGCAACAGTCCCAGCATGAGCACAAGAGGGCTTCTTAATTAAAGGGGGGTGAGGGGGGGCAGGCAGCCTGCAATCACAGTGTGGGGTCTGCAAGTACTCTGAAGATGGCACTTTACGATCATGAAATGTGCTCGTCTCACAATGATGCCTGCCTGCCTGCCTGCCTGGTTTAAGAGGTGATTATCTATCTGGCAAAGGATCACATCAGCAAAACTCCTGAATGCCACTCTCAGGCGAGGCCTGCCCTGGTCTCGGGGGGAGCACAGAAGGGTAACGTGTATTAAAATGTGGCAGCTCTTCCAGTTTGGGTGGAGCACCTCCCTGACATTGCATTTTGTGTCACAGCTTACCTAGCGCAGTTAACTTCTCCTAAAAACTACTGGTATGAGAAAGGAACTTAGAGAGTAAAACTTAGGGTGTAAATAAGATCCATTGTGCCATAAGCAAGCAGCAACAGCACAGAGGCCAGGCTGCCTTTTGAGCATTGCGCGGCTGCTTCGTGCATGTGTCACAGTGTGGGACCTGGCACAGGTTTTAGACATCTGTGATGGTTTTCAACTGTTGAGAGAGCAAGACATTCAAACAGAGACACTGGGAAGGTAACAACTTAGTGAAAAAAGGGCCCTGTGTGGGCCAAGCGTTGTCCCAGCCCCTTGGAAGTTGTGATGATAAAAAAGAGGCTTTGAAAAGTCGGGTCATGGACAACTTGTGCTGCTAAAGCACACCTTTGCAGAGCATATCAAACCACCTCTCTCCCAAGGACTGCTGTTATGCCCACTCCCTTCTCGACGCACAGACTTCCCATCACTGTAATTCCCTTTTGCACATCTGGGAAAATTGTCCTTAGTGATCAGTTCAGTGGAAATACCAGGAGAGACACAGGCAGATATGTTGCTGGATCCACTTTCAAGAGTGAGGCTGAAAGACAAATTCCAAGGTTTTTGTGTTGCAACCAGAACAGCAGTCCCAATGAGACTGGTTATTACACAAACCATGTGCAAAACAACTGTCTGCACCTTCGTAGGACTCACTGCAGAAGTGAGAGGTACAGGTGTATGGAGGGGAGTGTGTTTCTGTGAGTGTCTGGGTGTTTATACAGGGTGTTAGTTGGAACTGAAGGCTTTGGAATAGCAGGAGGGTGGTCTTTTCTTTCTATTTCATAATTTTGTGTGTTGTTTAGGCCATTCCAGTATGAAACTATTGTTGTGGCCCAGGTTTGGGCTCCTCCCTGAAAACTGTTCATGAGGCCTGAAACCACTTTAGCCATGAAAGAAGCTACTATTCCCTTCTCTGCTACCTTGCTCAGAGATGCTGTTCGTGTTCTTTCTTCTCTGTGACAAAACAGTGATTCTTATTAGAAATACCATGAAATCAGTGCAATGACTCAAACAGTAATTTAAATGGGAAATTGCAAAGTTTGTTCTAAACACTGTAGAGTGAAAAATCTTTCAAAGGAGAGCAGAACATTGACAGGTGATGCCCAAATACACAAAGGTGTGGACATAGAAAAAATATTTTATGCGACTGTTTGGATACATCAAGGTATGAACAGATTGTGTTCATCTGTCAAAACATATTTTTCCTTTTTCTGATTATCTTTATTTTTAGAAGAAATTTTGATGAAAAATGGAATTGTTGCAGGGTCCATGTGTTAATAAAACACTAAAACAGATGTTTAAACTAAAAGAAATTAGGACCAGTAGAACAACTCACCTGTTTAATCCTGAGTACTTACAGGGATTGATGGAGTAGGGTACCTTGTTCTCCAAAGAACAGAACTCCTTATTTCTTTGTAAATTGGCGTTATCTCATTCATTACAGTTATAATGAGTGTTCACAAACAGCAAATCCTCTCTTTCTTATCTCTGTCAAAGCATATGGTCCTAGCAAAGGAACCAAGATAACAGTAGGCTAATGCAGATGTCCTCTAAATTCAGGATACTGAGTGATT
Source organism: Edolisoma coerulescens (assembly GCA_013397115.1). Lineage (NCBI taxonomy): Eukaryota > Metazoa > Chordata > Aves > Passeriformes > Campephagidae > Edolisoma > Edolisoma coerulescens. Next base: position 642,672 of record VWZW01003174.1, read on the forward strand.
ATGTCCAAAGGAGCTGAAACGAGCTTTAACAAAACTTAACACTTTATGTGCCTTGGTATGGTCACGAGGAACTAATTTTAAAGCACATCTACTCATCTATCCTTAGATAAACTAAGGGTAAGTGTATTATGGTTTTAAAGCCAGTGACTCCATGGCCTTTATTCCAAAAGTCACAGCCTATAACAAGGGGTAGCTCTTGTCAGGAATCTTCCAATAAAGCATTTTTCATTGGAAAATGCCAGTTAGTAAGAAGTTGTATAGTTCATGAGTTTCTGTAGGCCTCTTGATGCAATTTATTTTAAAACAAATCTAGATTTTCAGATATGAGCATTTCTTTTTGAAACCATTTCCAGATGAAGCAACTCATTGCTTTTAAATATCAGCTAAAATGCATCTCAGAAAGATAAAAATTATAAGAACTGAAAAATCATATAACAGTAATATTTCATTTTTCTCAACTATATTTATATCTATATTTATATTTACCTTTTTTTGGTGTGTGTGTGTTGAATTCTGGGCTTCAATATGACATAGAAAAATGTTTCAGATTCTCAAAAAATTTAGATGGCAAGAAAATACTATTTTAGGAGAAAAATTCACACTTCTTGTCAGTGACATCCTGGTGTACAGACAGGTCAAAACCCAGATCCCAAAAGATCAGTAGGTATGTTTCTCTTGTTGATTTCATTGACACATTAATTGTTTGTCTTTTGCTTGGTCATAGCATCTTCCTCCATAATAGTTTTATGTGGACCTGAGAGTCTAAATTCCTAATTTAAAGTTCCCTTGATCCTTGCACTTTGGACATTGTTAGTTGTGGTGCTATTTATCAAACATACAGTTTTTGAAGTTCCTGCTGAAACTGCTTCCCAAGAGAAGTCTTTTCTTCTTCAGGCCTGACAGTACCATAAATTATTTTAAGATGTTATAACCTTCTATATTTTCTAGTGAGTTATACTGCTAGTTAAAAAAGGCTCTGTGTTTCTGAGGAACCTCCAATTTGATTGTTTGCTGGGAGCAACATTGTGAAGAGAAAATGCAGCCATTGGTCTTGAGCTCTGATATTGTCTCATAACAAATGGTCTCAATTAAAGACAATTGAGGGAAGTCCATGGAAATATAGTCAATTATCAAACCCTGAGAAAGAAACACTTTGAGAACACAATTTGGCTTCATTTTGCAAGGTATAAAAAAACCATTCAATACAAATACGGCAGAAAAATAAAGTCACACCAGGCAGAAAACAACAAAAAACAATGACTAGGAGACCTTTTTTTCTGCACTTAAAATTTCTTTCCCCACTTCATTAACAATTTGAAAACTCCTTACTTATAGTAAATACTTGAATGAATGTTCATTTAGTTCTATCTGGTCTGTTTTGTTTCTCTAAAATCTATCCTTAATGCCAGTTGAGCAAGAACTTACAGACAAGGCAAAGAACCTGAAAAGTTAAACAATTTTACATCATGAAGGGAAACGTCCCTCCTGTCAAAATTCTGCTCTTTTTTGAGGCATGGAAATTTATCATCACTGCAATTATTATCATAGTTTCATTCAGCTCCTCCAGAATCATAAGAAAAGGGAGATGATGACATGATAAGAAGCAGTATTTGCTATAGTTATGCTCATCCACAATGTAATAGCAATTGCATAAAAGCTACCTAAAAATCAATGCACGTATTTTGGACAGAAATTAATGTGTTACATCAGAGGCATTCTTCTAAGTTATTATTATTGTAAGCTTGTTGGCTGCTTCCTTCTTATTCACTATATTTCTGTTTTCAGAATTGCAGGTCCAAAGAGATACAAGGGCTGTGAAGTCTAAAAAAGGCATTAATGGTTTGGTGGGATCTTCTATAAATGTTTTGCAGACCAATGGTGCAGCTCAGACAGAGGAAGTTTTATATCAGGCATTTCTAAGTGCTCAGGCTGAGAATAGAAGTAAATAAGTGTAAACACAATATCAAGATCCATCTGCTGGAAATGTTTCTATAGAAAAACAATCTGTGAATCTCCATCAAATTTTGCTCCCATTTTCAGTGCTAAGAGGAAAGACCTTTGTTCAGTGAGAAGTGGGGAGGATGCTTCTAGCCATGGGCCACTGGCATGATCCAGCAAAACTCCTCTTAGTTTCTTCCCTCCTCAGCCAGTACCCCCAGCATGTGCTTAACACCCAGCCTGTGGGATTTGGTCACACAGTGACAAGGACTTCTATTAATCAAGGCCAAAATAGCTTACGCTGTATTTAATTGCCTCACTTTAAGGCAGGCTGGTTTAAAAACGTTTTTCTAGTTGCTCCCCAGGCTGCCTGGCATGTTTTTGGCTGCTACAAGCCAATAAATAACAAAAGTAACAATCATAATAAATAGTAAATATTTAATATTGTAAGAACAACATTGCTGAGTACACAGTATTTTGAGTGACAGATGTGTATTTGTTAGTGATATTAACTAAATAGAGAGTGCCTTGCAGTTTCTTTAGTAGTCACAGAATTAATCACACAGATTAATAATGTTGCTACTCACAGCAGGAAAATGATTTCTTCTCAGCACTGACTTTCTTTTTGCTAAGAATGTTTTCAGCCAAAATACGTGGTGACACATGAACAAGCTCTCCAGCTTCTTAAAACTGATTTTCAAAGATTTTACACATTCATTTCAGAGACTCAGTTTTCCCATTAGAGTGAGGATGTGGTCCTTCTGCTGGGAAGCCAAGAACTATTACTCACCCCCCTGCCTGGTGCAGTGGGGATTGCTCATCTGATGCTGGAGAATAGGAGTGGGAGTTTCTCCACCCAAACACATCCTGGAGTATGTGTAACACAGCAGTATGTGAGAAAGGATTAAATATTTTCCTCTTGCTCAGGAGAAACACCTCTTGAATATGAAGGTGGTTGAGACTTAGAAGCACAGCACAGAAGTGCCTTAGCTAATTCTCGATGTAGTAGACAGAAAGGAAATGAGCACAGCAGTGTGCCAAGGCCAATATAACCCATCCTTGGGAAGGAGCACACCGTCTTTCTCCCTGGGCAGACTATAAAGGAGATAAACAGGCCTATACCAAAGTCGAGGGCTGTATTTTGTTGAATAAGCTTTTACTTCTGTGCTATCCCTGCAGTTGCAGCTGTTTTCCACATGAAGGTGATGCAGATTGAACGGATGACTTGGTATCCGGTCAGATTCTGAGCAATAATGGGTTTGGCATGAAAACAGCAGTTTGAAAAGTCAGGTTGTGTGTTCAAACATCTGTATTTGATGCATCATTTTCTGGGCCATATAAAGGCCAGTTGAAACTGTATCCAGTGACAACATGTTATCCTACGGGATCAAAGTACCTTGTAATGCCAAGCACTAAATAAATTATGGTTGGACTGCTGGGAGAGAAAGCACGGTCACTGGCTTGCTGTAAGAAAGCTTTGCTTTGCAGTTAATAGTCTGCAGTAGCTTGAAATGAGGCAAGCCACCAGCTAAATTGAAGGTAGGCTTTTGTGCATACATTAGGTGCCAGGAGAGTTTTACATACACTAAGAACCTTGCGTTGCCTTTTGAAATGAGGAAAACAAAGTGCATTTCCTTTGAAAATGGAAAATTAAAAAAAAAAAACCAACCTCTTGTGCTACAGGTATGCTATGAAGCAATTGCTTTGCAGATAAGCCCTTTTAACAACCATATTGAATAGGAAGGCACACATCAGGCAGCTTTACATCAAAGCAAAATTCCAAAAACCAGTATAATTCAGCCAGAAGGGAGCTGTACACTTAAAGATGGAATTTCATCATTGATGAAAGACTGCATTATTTCTTTCAGGGAGTCCTATAATAAACTCCATTAAAAAAATGTAATAAACAAACAAACAAATACAAGAATGGATAGATGAATGAATGATTGTATTTTGTATGTACTATTCTAATCAAAAAATAATTTTCACTTAAAGCTAGTTCTAAGAAGTATTTTCAACCATAAAAAAATTGGATTTTCACCAAGTGTAAAAATTCCTTTTTGTTAAATTTCTTTTCCCTCACCAAAATTTGCATTAAAAAAAACCCTTGCCAAAATTTGTATGCTTTCTAAAATAATTTGAGGATCTAAGGAAGGAAAGCAGACAATGCTTGTACTGAAATGAAAAGAAAGAATTTCAGTGGATTCAATATCATTGACTTCTCAGACAAAAAGAAGCCTGTACTTCAGTTTGAATAGAGTTTATTTGTCTGAAAATTTGACCAACAGCAAGAGAGAAACTTTACCTTGCTTCCTGGGCTCCAGAGCATCATTTAAACTAGAGGAAGTCCTAAAATATCCCTTGATTATCATCATCAACCTCTATAAAGAACTTCATCAATGTTTTGTCCATTCTGATGGCAGCAGGCAAAAAAATCAGTGATTCATTGGTAATATAGGCCCTAACATCCCTCCAACCCTCCTCACCATTAATTTTCCATTATCTGTTATTCTCTAAGCTCAATAAAGGGCAGCACTGAGCCCCATTAAGTGATGGTGTTCTGCGGTGAATGGGCAGCAGAAAAGTAGATAAACTAAGAGCCTGACCAAAGCTCATTGCAGTAAATCAGATTTCTTTTATGCCAAAGACTGGCTGAAGCGTGTCTGTCCCCTCCTACATTCCCTAACCCCTGGCACACCTGGGCTGCTGCCCCAGTACATCAGTGCTTCCTGTTGAAGCTGAACCGGCCTTTGAATCAGCGTGCTTCAGAAAGAGCTGCAATGTTAAGTTGTTTGATACATTTTAAAGAACATGGAAAAAATAGTTGAGAATTTAATTTCTACAGCTCTAGGAGAGTGTTTTGTTCTTTCACATAATTGTGGAAAATTCTAAGAATAAATCAAAATATTGTTATTGTGGTGAAGAGAACAGGCGAGTCTGCCTCTATTCACAGGAAGAGTGAATTTTAAATTATGCAGGTCAGACACTTAGATTGCTCAAATGTGATATTTTAATTTTTTATTTTCTTTTGGAGGAAGGAAACCTTGTTTCATCTCATTCAAAATCTAAAAGTTGTAATAAATGCTTTGAATGTGGAACCACATAATTATTTTTTCATACTCCTGAAGAAAAAGGGAATAGTGAACAAAGAAACAGGACAGTGGAGCTGACTGTGCTCGTGGTCCTCACAGACCTTCAGAGGGATGGACGTGTGCTGAGTTCAGCCCTGTAATGCTTCAGCATCTTGTCTTGCCCTGTAGCCAACGAAGAGCACAGATTAATCACTCAGGGAGTGATTGTTCCTATCCAGACACCTGTGCATGCGCTGATTATAAAGTAGGTACAGCAAAACCTTCTGAATTGCTCCTTCTATCCACTAAATATAAATATAGAATACTAGAAATCTAGACTGACCTGGACACTGATTTAGATAGCAAATGTGAAGCTGCTGGGATGTTAACTTTAGTAAAATTATCCCTGTCACAAAAACTGAATGGATACTCCGAGGTTTTCAGAACCCTATAGCTGAGGTGAGAGACCAGCCAAGAGGCTGCCAGGGTCATTACAGAACTGTGAAGGGGGTGTTCTAAGGAGATCTAAGTTCTCCTGCAGATCAGCAAAGTTCATCAAATTTTCTGCAAGAGTTTATCTAGCCAGGAAAGCCCCTATCATTCACTGCTCTGTAAGGGAGGATTTCTGTAAGTGACAGCTATTGGCAGCAGAGCAAATATTCAGGACATCACTCATGGAATATGTGGGGACACAGAAAACTCATCAGAGTCTCATATGCTACGTGGAATGAGGAGCTAAAAGTCAAAGAAGAAACCATAAAGCTCTTGGGAGCTTGCTCAAAGTTGTCCTATGGGACCTGTGGCGCCCAGAGCTACCAACAGAACTTTTTTATTTTGCTCTGACCAAGGGCTGGAACAGGTTCCCCAGAAAGATGTGGAGTTTCCCACACTGGAGATGTTCAAGAGTTGCTTAGATGCAATTCCGTGCCATGTGCTCAGGGATAACCCTGCTTGAGCAGGGAGCATGGGCCAGATGACCACTGTGGTCCCTTCCAACCTGACCCATTCTGTGATCCAGGCATTCCCCGCCATCATTAAATGCTCTGTTAGCAAAATAACAATAGAACTGTGGTGCAGTGGGAATCTACTGCTAGGTCTTCTAGCAGTTCATTACCACGTTCTTCCTTGTCTTAGTGTACTGGTTTGAAAACAAACCAGTGGGAGATTGCAAGTCAGAATTAGAATTTAATAGGAAAATTAAAATAAATGCAATAGTAGAAGAACACAGAGCCAGGATACAACCTGACACCCTGTTAGTCAGGTGGTGGTAGCAGTCCAGATGAAATGGTCTTGTTGAAGCAGTGGTCCTGTAGAAACGGTCTGGTCTTCACCTGAAGGTCCCGTGGTAGCTCTCGTCTTCTGGGAATCCAGTAGATAGGACTGCTTGTGATGTTCCAAACCTCAGATCATATCCAGGTGGGACTGCTTGGCTCCTCCCCCTGGGCGGAGCATCTCACAATGGGATGATATAATTCTATGAATCATGCAGTGGGTCCTTGATGGCCCATTAAACAGAGATAGCTCCCAGAAGGAGTTATCAGGGATGAGTCATGGTAGGAGATAACAAACACTGCCCCACCTGCTTTAACAGCTTGTGAAGATGATAATAGAATACATACTATTGGTTACGTCTTACATTGTAACCTAGGACACGTAGCTTGTCTGCTCTTGAGAAAGTTATTAACATTATTATCATCAGTAGAGTTCTGCATGGATTCGTGACCTCTCCCAGGAATCCCTAAACAAACAGATTAAGCAGCTGCAGAATTTCCCTAGGTAAGTGAAGAGGGAAATGCCTCAGACCTTTCCTGTTTGCTTGAGAACAGACGCACAATGTTTGTTTGGCAATTTTCTCTTTGCTTGCTTGCAAAAATAATGAGCCCTTTCCTTGTAAGGTGTTTTCCCAGATTATGCAGAAGTAGTAGATTCCAAGCCCTACTTCACATTTGTCTACAAAAACTGATGGATATGTGAAAGTTTGTGCAAAGAGAGCTTCTGAGTCCATGGAGCTTTTTCCTCCCCACACTGCTTTAGCTCAGTGGAATTAACCATGTCTTCTTTTATACCAATTTCATGCTGAGGCAACTCAATTTCAAACTTAAAATTTAAGGTGACTCAGGACAATCTGCTTCAAAGGAGAGTTTTCTGGCTCATGTAAGTTAAAGAAATAACAGATCCATACATTGTAGAAAGGGTTAAGTAAAGAGATCTTTGTGAAGCAGGTTGAGTTGCTCTTGGTTTTCAGAGCACAGAAGTGTTTTGATGGGACTGGGGATAGTTTGTTCATTCCCCACCTAGTTCCAGATCAGGGCACAGAGATTGCACAAAGCTCCCTGGCAGAGTAGGTTCAGAATGAGCTGTATGCAACCCTATCATCTGATAGTGACCCACTTTTTTGGTTTATTCATATACCTGAGACATTGTTTTGATTGAGATGAGTTTTGATAGAGAATGGAACTCCTGGTATTCACTTCCTTTCCATCTCTCCAAAATTTCGATAGGGTCCATGGAAACAAACAGGTATCAGTGATGTTATCAAGAGCTTAAACTAAAAGTTTCTTTGGATCCTTCCTTTTTTTTTTTTTTTTTTTTTTAAATATATTCTCTTACTACTCAACTTATCTGAATGGGAGACTGGACTGTCCTTCATGGAGGTACAAACCTAGAGTAGCTGTGACATATTAAGTAAAATTACTCCATGCCTATATTTAGGGAAACAATCTGGCATGATTTCTAAACAACAACAAAAATACCTGGAACCCCATCCCAGATAAAATTTAAATTTATAGTAACATATCCATGTGATCCTCCTGTTTTTCTGGGCAGGAGGAGGGAGGAGGCAGTTGAAATATTTTCGTGCATCTTTTTTTCTAAGGGTCGTGAGACAATTACATCACAAAACATCCCTGTGTCTTCATAAGCACTGATGTTAAAAATTACATAGTAGCAACAGTTACTGCAATCAGACTTTGTATGCTCAACACTGTGTATGTAAATCCCTTAAGAAAGAACTTAGCTGCACAGAGAGATGACTGGAGAAGAAAACAGACCAAATTCCTGGGTCTGTATTACAGAGGAATAACAGAACCAGGGAGAGAATACAGAAATTCTGTTTCATAGTCTGCTTCAGATGATAATGTAATTTCTCCTAAAATACGCATTTAAACTTAGACAGAAAGATGTGATTTTTGAGAGAACTCTCCTCACAGGTTTTTAAACTGTCTTTCAAATCCATGCAATTGTCTCCAGTTTTACTTCCAGTGTGACTGACACTGCTTTGGTGTATGTTACTTCCAGCTCCATTTCTTATGATGATGTAACAATTGAAAATATACTGCTAAATGTCTGAGTGTTCCCTTGATTTTAATGGGGTCTGGATTAAATGACAGTAATAAGCATCCCTTTGTGCACAATTCTTCCAGAAGAGTTGCAAAAGTGGTACTAAAAAGCTCTCTCTCAAAAACTGTAACTTCAAAGTAAGGTAGGAGGCTCATTGTGGTTTCTTTTTCTTCCAAATGCCCTATTAACTCTATTAAGCTTGAAATTTCAAATCACTCACTGCTTCTGTGACCTGACCAGCCAAAATGCTACTTGTTCTGCTGTCTGGAGGGAGCTAGAAACTGCTTTTTGCCTTTTGCTACAGTTTTTAATTCCATTTCACTGACAAAATTCAGCATAAGGGAGCAGAAACTGAGTTTTCATCCGTTTTGTTCATTCTCAGCAAAATTTGTAGCTAGTTCCCAAAGCCTTTTTGTTTAAACTAGTTCATTAAAACAAAAAGAAACCTATGTAGGATATTTTCTCTGGTCTTATTTGTTGTAGAGTTGCTTCAGGGGCTCCGATGGGGAAACTGTCGTGACAGTTTTGATGAGGAAATACAATAATATAGAGATTATATAGCTGATATTACAGAACATCAGCTTCTTCTCTAGTGATTATAAAATATACAGTTTATCAAAGCATAGAGAATTCCAGAATTCCCCAGTGCTCTTCATGGGAGACTGTAAAAATAAATAATCCAGACTCAAAAAAAACCAAACCAAACAAAAAACCAACCAAACAAAAAACCCCAACCAACCAACCAAACAAACAAAAGCAAACCAAAAAACCAAAACTCTTTAGCGATTCAGTAAAGAAGTGATAAGTTATCATAGAAAAACACAGGGAATCTTCATGTTTAGGTTTCTCTTCCTTATGCACCTCTTTGTGCCTGTTATTCTTGTCTAACTATATGTCTGTAATAATTTAACTCATCATTTCAGCTATTGAAAACACATGGTGAAATTTGTTCAAGAAAGACAACATTCTCCAACAACGTCATTAAATATTTCAGCTAGTGTTACCACCTGAGGATGGCTCAGTTCAGCCCCTTATACCCTTCCTTTACCATTGTCATGCTTTTCTTCACGCTAATCACGCTCTACAGTCTTTGTTGTGCTGTTTGATAAGTGATTTCACTTCTTCCTTTCCAATCTCTTCTGCAAACTGGTTTAGCTATGGTATCCTCTCACTGGAGACATCTCCATCAGTACTATCTGTTCCTACACCTCTGCTAAATCAGTAAATAAGTATACAGCTGAGAACTGTGTAAAACAAAAGTTATATGATCAGCTTTCTGTAAAAAACCCAATGATCTCTTCTCATGTTTTTTCTCACTTCTCTTAGCTCTGAAAGTCCATTATGGCTAATGATAGAAAAAGATTGAAATAGCTTAATATTGTTTAGTTTAGAGAGGAGCAGAGTAGGAAAAATCACAATATAGAGAGATGTGACCTGAGGAAGGTAAACCTGACATTCTTATTTACTCTCCCAGAACAAAGAAATTATCCTGTCCAGATGTAAAATGCAGGGGATAAATTACTGCTCCACAGAGCACGCTCTGGGGCTCACTGCCTCGAGATATTGAGGGCAAGACAAAATTGCTGCTTACAGAATTGGCCAGTATAAACATAATGCCATGAAGAAGGAGAAATATGGTGGTGAGCGGAACAGCCTGCGAATGTGGGGGATCTCCCTTTATTTATTACAAGCCACTCCAGCCCTGGTAGTTCTATATACCCACACCATGCTGGACTCTGTAATTATGACCAGATATATTCCCCTTAGGCAGCTCAAATTGCCTAAACCAAGGTGAAATTAAACTGCAGTTAATTGTTCTTGGGATCATTAATTTTCCAAAGAGGTGCAAACAAGTATGTAGGGGACTGGTCCTAACAACCAGACCCATCTTACCTTTTTAGAAGCTTCTGATTACATTTTAAGAAATGAGAATATAATGGACTGGACAGGCTGAGATCTCTGGATCCATGTCACTGAAACCACCACCAATATTAGCATGCACAGGTGCCCCTTTGGTCAAGAAGCCTAAAAGGACACAGACCAGCTCACGTATTTGCATCCCAAACATGCTTCATCAGCTGAGAGGCAGCTGGCAGACAAAGCACAGAAACCTTTATATGTCTTCCTAACAAACACAGGACACAGCTCTGAAAACTACCAAGGCCCACGTGCCTTGTGACCATTAAAGCAATCACAAAAGGAAAAGACTGAGAAGGAAATCCATAATTCATGTACCTCCCCTTCAGATCTGAACTGGAAGTGGAATAGGGCGCAGAATGATGTCCCCAGAATCCAAATGGAAATGTTCAGTGACATATGACACCACTGAGACACACAAGTCTAGGGGGCCAGATGGGATCCACCCAAGGGTACTGAGTCAACTGACAGAAGTGCTCACCGAGCCTCTTTCTATCATTTACCAGCAGTCCTGGCTAACTGGGGAAGTTCCATCTGACTCAAAGTCAGCAAATGTAATGTCCATCTACAAGAAGGGCCAGAAGGAGGACCCAGGGAACTACAGGCCTACCTGCCTGGCTTTGGTGCTGGGGAAGGTCATGGAGCAGACTGTCTTGAGTGCCATCATGTGTCAGGTACAGGACAACCAGGGGATCAGGCCCAGACAATGCAGATTTGTGAAAGGCAGGTCCTGCTTGACTAACCTGATCTCCTGTGACAACGTGACCTGCTGAGTGGGTGAGGGGAATGCTGTGGATTTTTGAGGGGATGCCTGGACTTTTGTAAAGCCTTTGATTCCATTTCCCACAGCATTTCCTGGGGTAACTGGCTGCTCATGGCTTGGACAGGTTCACTGTTTGCTGGGTAAAAAACTGCCTGGATGGCCGTGCCCAGAGAGGTGGTTCATGGAGTTAAAGCCAACTGGCAGCTGGTCACACAGCCCTAGCTGTTCTCTAGGGCTCAGTGTTGGTGCCAGTCCTGTTTAATATCTCTATCAATGATCTGGACTAGGGGATCGAGTAATCTCAGTAAATTTGCAGACAACACTGAGTTGGGTGGGAGTGTCAATCTGTTGGAGTGTAGTAAGGCTCTGCAGAGGGATCTGGATAGGCTGGATCAATAGGCCAAGGTCAACAGTGTGAGGTTCAACAAGGCAAAGTTCTGGGTCCTACCCTTGGGTCAGAACAACTCCATGCAGTGCCACAGGCTGGGGGCAGAGTGACTGGAAATCTCTCCATTGGAAAAGGACCTGGGGGGGCTGTTTGACAGGTGCTGAACATGAGCCAGCTGTGCCCAGGTGGCCAAGAAGGCCAATGGCACCTGGCCTGTATCAGCAATAGTGTGGCCAGCAGGACCAGGGCAGTGACTGTCCCCCTGTACTCAGCACTGGGGAGGCTGCACTTTGAATCCTGTGTTTAGTTTTGGGCATCTCACTGCAAGAAAGGCACTGAGGCATTGAAGCATGTCCAGGGAAGGGCAATGGAGCTGGGGAAGGATCTGGAGCACAAGTGTGATGGGGGATGGCTGAGGGAACTGGAGTTGTTTACCCTGGAGGAAAGGAGGTTCATAAGAGACCTTATCAATCTCTACAACTACCTGATTAAAGTAACAAGCAATAGAACAAGGGGAAATTGCCTCAAGTTGTGCCAAGGGAGGTAGATTGCATGTTAGGGAAAATTGCTTCCCCAAAAGGGTTCTCAAGCATTGGAACAGGCTGCCCAGGGAAGTGGTTGAGTCACCATCCCTGGAGTGTAGGCACGCAGATGTGGCACTTGGGGATGTGGTTTAGTGGTGGGCTTGGCAGTGCAGGATTAATGGTTGGACTTGATGATCTTAAATGTCTGTTCCAACCTCAATGCTTCTGTGATTCTATGATATTCTTAATGTTGTTAATATTAAACATACAATTTGAAAATGAGAGAAACACGTGTCTGACACAGATAGCCTTAAATTCCCTCTCGGGCTGCAGTCAGCAGAGATCTGTGACTTCACTGCAGCAGGTCAGCTTATAATGGGGTATAAGCAGGTGAAGTGTTGAACCTTTAATTTTGTGTTAGTCCATGAAGCACTTATAAAACATCTGTGGAATTTATACCTTTGGTCTGCCTTTTCAGTCCTAGTTTATGGTAGACAAAAATACCTTTGAGTTTCAGAGAAGAAAAAGAATCATAATCTATGAAAAAGTGAGAACCCAATTTTAAATAAACTGATTGCACAGGCAACATCATTTACATCAGAATCTAGTGGTGTTGCTCATTATTACAAATCTCATAATTTGTAGATATTGTTTTACATTTCAGTTTTTCATTTTTGTTCAGAATTAGGAAAGTACAATGTTTTACAAGTTTTGATAACAAAGAAGTAAGAGCCATCACCATTAATGTTCTGGTGAAGGTTAAGATGTCCATCTAAGAGGAAGGCACTGAAATCTTATTCAATGATTTTCTTGATTTTCTGACAGATGTAGGTGAGGTATCATATTAACATTGAAAATTTAAAAGGAACAAAAAAATTATAATCTTTTTCTCAGTTAACCTCATTTTTAAAAATTGTTCTCAAAAAAAAAAGGAGGGCAGCAAGATGTAATTTCATCTTATGCTGCTGCAAAGACCCCCAGAACAGGTGTCCATGGTGTGTGCCCAGGCTCAGCTCTTCCAGCTTCCCATAATCACCTGGGTACCAAGAGCAAGCTTTAGATCTGCACCATTTACTCTTAAAGCCATCGTCAGGCTATTTGATTTCAAAAATGCTAAGTCACAGGTATGACAGAGTGCTTTTACTGCAAACCTTTGCTTTCCCGCTATATATATTTGCACCGAGACTCAGCCTTACCATTATTTATCTGCCACTTCCTAACGTACCAGATGACTGCTCCAATACCTAAAACATGAAATCTCTGCAGAGTTTTAGAGTAAATGCAGGGGTACTGAGAAAGAACAATAGTGTGGCTCACCTATAGCTATGCAAATGACAAGTTTGGACAATCTGGGGAGTTTGAGCAAAAATTTTCCCATTTCCCTCCTTTCTCCTCTTTCATCTTTTGTCACATTGACATTACCTGTTTTAATTCAGTCAGTATCCATTATCACAATAATTATCAGATAGTTTAGAGCTCAGATTAGTAAACAGTGGTTTCTTTTTAACAGCCTTTGTCAGGTACTTAGAAATTACTAACAACATTCAAAAGATTTTCTACATGCCTGCAGTTTCTCCCAAGGTAGGCACTCCAAGTTTCAGTTTCAAGTCTGACTGCAAAATGCCTGTCATTTATCTCCAGGTCAGAATTCAAAGCAGAACGAACACAAAGCCAGAAAAGCCTTGTACTTCAGTGCTTTTATTTTTTTATTTCCATATTTTTTTACGTAGGGCATATCCCTATATTAGTTACACTTATTAAAGTCTAGAAACCACTGTTGAGTCAGTGGAATAATCAGAGATCAGCATCACTGTAACCAAAAGCACAATATAATTTGTTATTTTCTATTGACATAGGAAGCACCACGAATATTTACAACACTGAATAAATACATTGCACTTAGATAGTGCTACCATGTATTTCTAAAGTGCACTATGCATATATAACTATGCTCAGAATAATAATTACAAAGAACCACATGCAGTTCTAATGCGGAACATCTCGTTATATCAGACTGTTTGGAAAACTGCTCAAAAAAAAAGGAAAGATTGTTGGAGAATTCTGGTTTATTAACTGATTTCCTGGACTTGTGTAAGCAAATGCATGTAGGAAGAAAGTTTCAGAGACAAAACCTCTCATGAACTAGTCCAAATTCTTTAATGAGCCTGACAATTTTATAGCTGAATTCTCACTGCTAAGGTTTGCATGCTTTTTTGTTTTTATTCTGAGTACTGGCCTCTTCCCTTTTATGCAAATATAGATGATTATAAATACAGACACATACACTTGCATAAGGATCCTTAATAAAAGATGGTGAATAAAATCTTTTATGAAGGTCTGTGTGTGCAATTTATAACAATACACCAAATGAGAAACAAAAAAATTGGCAGGAGTTCCTTCCTTCATCTGTTTGACAAGAACAAAGGAGATAGCAGAAGATTACACATAAAGGAGATTTTAAATGCAGAGTAAAATCTCTAAAATAAATCTTAGAATAACACCTCACTTGTACAAAGGAGACAATTCAAACCCGACTCGAATAATCAGGTGCTCATTTTAAAGAGGAAGATGGCTATCTAATGATCTTTCTCCCCCTGGTAGATTATCTGACCTCTGTGAAGGATGATCCTCAGATTTTTCTACCAAGTTCAACAAGTCATTTACTAATTTTGTTTCTGCATCATGTGCTGTTAGACAGTTTATCACCAATGAGAATATATGCAGGTCTGCCAATCCCAACCATGTCTCAGCTGAAACTGGGTACTTTTCATGCAAAGCTGCTTTTTTACAAATTCTAAAATTTGTTAGATAATATGCAAAATAGTAGATTGAATTTTCTTTTGTTCTTTGCAATAGAAAGAGTGAAGCTCTTTATCTGGTGGCCCCAAACCTGCCAGGACATGTCCAGGTTACCACCTTTATTGACAGGACAGAACCACTATGTGACAACGCCAAAAATTATAGGCAACCCTTTCTCTGCCCACACTGGGAGAGTGGTGGGAAGAAATAAACACTGATAAGATAGAGGGGGATATCTGTAAGTCACAGAGATAGGATCAGCAGGAGGGGCAGCCAGAGGGAACCTCTGCTTTGCCATCCATTCCGCCTCAGCTCAGCTGTCTTGCAGTCCCACCATTGCAGTTGGGAGGGGTGGGTTCCTTCAATCCCCTAAACCCTCCAAGAGGTTTGAATCTTGGAATGATGCAAAGACAGACAAAACCTGGCTTTTAATAGACACATAATATGATTCTAGATTCTAGAGCTGACAGATAATAGAATTGTTGGGTGTCAAAGGCCATTCTTCATTCCCATTTTATCCTGCCCAGCTCTTGAGCTGTAGGGTGGTGCAGAGGTCTCAGTTTCTTCACCTTGGGAACACAGCTCCATTTTCAACTTTCTAAAGCTGGCAAAGAATGAGCCACAGGCTCAAAGACAAACTTTAGTTTGTCCCAGGACACAGGTGAGCATTAGGAGATGCTGTTTACTGACACGTTGAGACGGGGAGAGGCAAGTTGCTGCACCTTATTGGCTGCTTTGCTTTACTTTACTTCACTTCATGGGAGGAGTGTTGGGAGTGGGACTAGATGACCTTTAAAGGCTCCTTCCAATCCAAACTATTCTATAAAGAGGGTTCTTTGTGTGACTGCATTAACATGTTTCCCAATGTAATGGTAATGACGGATATTCTTATGGAGAAACTTGAAAACAAATATGAGTTTAACTGATGTCTTTGCAGGTGCTTGTGAGAGCCAGAAACAGCCAGTCTGGGGGGAGCTGGAAATTTACACTCTTACTGTAAATCTGTTCTGGACTAAGGAGATTTCTCAATGCTCAGTGAAATTCTGTGAAATTCTGCCTATTGCAGGACTTGCTGCCCACATTGTTCCCAGAACTGGTACAAGAACTTCCAGGAGCTGCAGTCCAAGCAGGCAGGGTTGAGCTTTCTGGCCTCTTGTGTGGTATTCTTCCTCCTTATGGAGGGACCATTTGAAATCTTTTAGTGTAGAGCATGTGCCATACAAGCTATGCCTTGATACATCCTGTTGAAAGACGTCACAAACTCTAGGTCTGGGCAAAAGTCTAAATCACTTGTTTGACTATAGGATATGTCCAGCCCAAGCTTTCTTTTTTATTTTAATGTGGTCATAAATAAACATGATCTTCCCGATTTTACAGTGATGTTGGAAGGCTTAGTAACCTTTAATCTGTAGGGAATGGATTAACATTCCCTAATCCGCTTCAGATGAAATGAGTGGGGTAAACTCAATCCACTTTCCGTAATGGTTTAATGAGTCTTTTTGAAGCAGATTAAGGAAAGGTCACACAATCTCAATGTCCAGCAGAGGGACAGTAAGAAATATTTCATAATGATTTGCAGAAGGAGCATCTATTTAACTGCTGTGCTGAGCAGGGACATGTTTCACTGAAGAGGATTCAGGATTGCAGATTCATATTAACAGTTTTAATGGTTTCCTTCAAACATTTAAGTGTGAAGGAGTTGTCCCTCTTGTGAAGTCCTTTCCAGTTTTCCCTCCACATCATATTTTTTATGAACTGAGGTCAACTCATCATTCCCAATGTGTCCTGATCCCCACTTTACTTGATAAATTTTCAAGCAAGCACTTAAGAGTTTTTCTGTCATTCTGTCCTGCTCTCTGGGACATGTTTCCCAAGGAACACACAAAGCTACTTCATTGTCCTCTGTCAGTTCATCTGTTGAAATGTTTTTCAGATGTCTGATACACAAAAAATATCCACAACAGATAAATTGTCAGACCATGACTTATCCTACTGTCAAATATTCTTAGATTCTGTTTACTGTTTACCTGTTTTCTCTTATTTCATTTTTCTCATGAAATTGGAATGAATACCTTTTCCTGGTTCCATATTCTTATACTATTTTCACAAAATCCTGCCTCAAGTCTAAAATTTATGAAGACTGATAATTCCACATAATGATCACAAGTGCATGAAATGCTCCATACCATTCATTCTCTGTGCACCTGGGATCTTGCCATGGGAATATCAAAAGAACAGTGCCAGCATTTCACATGCTGCTTGTATTTGATGTTACAGTTGTTTTTTTGTGACAGCTGGACTGTTCAGAAAGCATTTCTGGCATACAGTGCTAAAATATTCACTGGTCTCTTGATCTAATTCAAACTTACATTTGCAAATTGCTTTCTTCCTTCTTAATTCCAAATGTCAGAGAGAAAATAATAAGTGTATGCCACCTTAATATCTGCTATGCTACTTCTCTTAAAATATTGGAATTATGATATATGTGCATTTTCAAATTATACTCCAATTATCTACAGTTAAATTAGGAATCTCTATGGTGCTATAATACCAGCCTAGTGACATACAAAAACTACTTCCTGCAAACATTTGATTTTCAGAGCTGTTTGATACAATTGAAGATTTTCCTAAAATATGAGAAATTGTGATTTTCCCAGTCTTGGGCCTCTAGGTAGTATAGCTCTGTGAAAAGGATTCCAGTTAGACTGCTGGGCAGGCATTGCTGAGGATGAAGCTTTGTAGCAGCTCAGAAGCATGTTCCTGCTACATGATTTCTTGTTCAATGCTTGTCTGAGATCTCAGTAAGCCTCATATGTATTTTGGTATCACTGTTTTTCAATCAATGAAACCATTTATATCAAAGAACCTCTCCAAAAGCAGACTTCATGATCTGACTGAGACTGGCACAAGCAATGAAGACAACCTATTTCACTGACGATCTCTTGATTTCTGTCATAACTATAAAAGAATAGTAATGACCTAGGAAGCTGCTTTGCAAGTTAACATTTCAGTTTCAGTTGCTTGGATTCCTGCTTTGTTTTGGGTTTTTTAATGTTTTCAGTATACTTTAGGAAATGAAAGGAAAAAATGTTATCTCAGAGAGTGAATAGAATTTTAGCAGAATACCTGAGAACATGCATAAATATAAGCTTGTAAAGTAGTCCTATTGTCCTATTGTGTGACATTCCTGAAGATCTCATGTAGTTAAGTACATACTCTCAAATTGGGGTCAGACAGAAGTTTGCAAGGCAGCCGCATGGCTGAAGAGCTCGAGTAGGTGTCAAAAGTTCATCATCTAATTTGTCAAATGAATAGAGGCAGTTACTGCAGCCCTGTTCTTGCTTCTTCTATACTGATCCTATTCCTACTGAAGTCAAAGTGGGATTTCTTTAAATTAATCCACCATGAGCCAAATGGGGCACATTTTACCCATATGCAGATAACAGAGAGACAGTGATGTTCTCTGCTTAGTTGTGAAGGATGGGTGCAGGAGTTGAAAAAGGCATATTCAGTTAAATCCTCCTCAGGAGACTTGTATTTTCAAATTCTTGTTCTTGCCTCCATTCCTCTGTTGCATGAGCCAGTGGACACATCAATAAATCAACAGATATATAAACTTCTGATGTTCTTAATAAAATGTAAATTGATAAAATAGACAAATAAAGAATAGACTTCAGACACTAATCACTGAGAGATTAGTGAGCGATTTGCAGTTGCTAATTAGAAAATGGAGGAATTATTTTATTGAAAAAATCCCTAAAGAGTGAATAGCATTCCTCCACTGTAATGCTGAACCTTAGATGTGTGGTACACACCAGAAAGCTATGCTTTATCAATCTGATTTCCCAATGACCACCTTGCCACGATGGTGAATTGATTGCTGATCAAATAACCAGGGGCAGATCAGCACTGCCTTGGCCACATCAGGCTTTCAAGCTCAAGCCCAAACTGCAGATGGGTTATGCCTTAACTCCATCCTTTTTGACAGGCAGTGACACCCCATGTGTGCCCTGTCAGCATCTCGTACTTGGTGCCACAAATTCTATGGGACCGCTTCGCTACGCCCGACAGGCAGGGGTTTGATGGCGTCTTTAGAACAACGAATAATCTGGCACAGCCAAATTAAAGGTGTGGTCTGTCACCTGTGGGGTATGAGGAATTACATCCCTTTCACACAATTCCAACCTCCAGGCTTCTTCCCTCTGTTAAAGCACGTCGGCATCTGCCGATTCCCGCAGGTTTTTGTGTTCCGTGATGTAGGACAGGCAGCCGGGACACAGCGAGTGCTTTAAGCGCAGTGGCACTGCCGCCGGGGACCGCCTTCCCCATCTGAAAGGGGTGAATCGGCCTCCCGAGCTGGAGCGCTCCTGACGAGCCGCGCTCAGGAATTCGGCCGCCGTGTGGCCGCGCCGCGGCTCTGCTGCTGCTGCTGCTGCTGTCACAGCCGGCGCCCTGCCGAGCCCAGCAGCGGCCACAAGCTGCTCGTTAGAGGCCTGTACCCGGCACAAGGATGTGCTTCAACAGAATCACTCCCCCGAACTTGTTTGTTTTAAAACAAAGTTTATCACCGGGTTCTGCTGGGACACGGAGGCCCAGGTCCCCGCTTGATATAAATCAGTGTAGGAGTCTGTGAATCAATAGAGCTGCGTCAATATACACCAGCTGTGGGAGCCATTAGACTTACACCAGGACAAGATCTGCTCTGAACTGCTGCATTTTTTCTGCACGTAAGCAAGATGAAACTTAACGGAGATCATAGAAGTTTTTCAAGACTTCAGAAATCCACATTTCTTTATTGATGATTAGTTATTCTAAAGCTACTTCAAAGTGAAATTTCCCCATAGACTTCGTTGGGACGAGTACGAACAGAACTGATAGAGAAAAGGAAGAGAAATGTACAAAATCATAGCCCACTACTTCCATGCTTTTCTCTTTTCCGAGAAAAAACTGAAATGCCCAAAGTGCTCTAAAGCTGATCAAATGTAAAGAATAGTTTACATTTGAGGAGTGACAAAAATAACTAGGACTCAGGCCTCAGAAAGAGGCACTGATTGCAGAGTCATGAGTAGGTCAGGGAAAGTCAGTGAGAAATGATTGTTCACTGCTTTATAAAACACAAAACTTGGACAAATGTAATTAAATGTTCAAGTGATGTGTTCCGAACAAAGAGCAGATAGCATTTTGCAGGATGGGCTTGCACAGCTCGTGCTGCAGAAGGATGTGCATCCCACAAAATGCTTTTGACAAATACAGGAACAAAAAACTGTCAAATACAGGAATAAAGACTGTCAAATACCAAGACATTATCTCTGACTCAGAAGGTTTCTAAGATGCGGATTAGGTGAAATCTGGAAAGACACAGATTCTTGATTACACACTCTGTATACTCTTTCTCAAGTATCTGTCAGAAGCCCTGCTTGGCCAGTGGGTGCTGAGCTAAATGAAGCACAGTCTGACTGGCTCTGCCTGTCCTGATGTCCGTGGTGGTTTTGGTCTCATGTGGCTGATACCACATGCATTTGAGACTGCACTGATTCAGGACTGCACGTGCTTCAAGCCTGAGAGGATTTACCTCTCTGACAGAGGCACAACGCCTAATGAAATGTGTCTGGAGGGTGTTCTGCAGCCTGTGAACATTGGCAAACTCAAATTTCTCACAATGGTTAATCCGCAGAGGGTAACGAATACTCTCCTTACTTCTGAAAATAGTTTTTAAAAAATTTGCTACACTTGAGGTGACAATAATGGTGTAGCTCAATAGGCAGAAAGAATCTGAATCCTCAGCACCATAAAAGAAGTAGTTTCATAAAATAACTCAGATTAAGAACAAAAGCAAGCTATAAAAATAGATCATTAATGTTTCATGACTGAGGGACTCTGCTAACAAGTACTAAATGTAGGAAAGTCAGGAAACAAATAATAATTTCTACATCAATATTTAATCAGAAAATTTATCTTAGTTGTTGTTTCCTCCCATTATTTTTATTATTTGGGGTCAGTGCTGCTTGTGGAATATCTATCAGATCAAACATTTCTGTGGTAGTGTGGTACTGATACGTAATGTCATAATGAACAGTGGTCTGAAGGGCAAGTAGGGTTAATTTTCACTCATACTATGATTTTTAAAGTGAAAGCAAGAAGAAAGGCAGGATTTGCAGTGCTGACAGTTGTTTGAAGGCCGCTTATTTCATAGTCACTTATTGTGTCTCATTTTGTTAAGGAACCCAGTAGCAACCATAAAACAATAGTGAGTTGTTTGGGGGTTTTTTTGCCTTTTGCTACTGAGATACCACAGCTATTTATCTTCTCGCTTGTGAGCATCACAGTTTTTAATGGCTTTATGCTGGCAACTTTATAAGGAAGAACTTTGAAGCATGTTTTGAAAATAGAAAAGGTCAAAGAGTAAAAATTCCAAAAGTACTGCAGTAATTAGGGGGCCTAACTTCCTTCGGCCTTTAATTAAATTCTTAATTTTATCTTCGGAGTTTTGCCAAGATTAAATAAAAAATTGTTGTAGAGCAGAGGCTTGAACCAGAGCATCTGAACTTATCTGTCTCATGGGACTCATGCTAAGCATTTGGGCCCTCTAAAGAATTAGGATTTCCATTACTGGAAACATCAAAATCTGGGCAAAACCTCTTTCAAGTTAGACTGTGTTTTGAGTTGGACATTTTAGCAGTTTCTGCTCTATCAGGAACATCTTTCATTCACTCCATTTACCCCTTCTGCTCTAGATCTATAAACAAAACATGACCATGTTCAGTTGTGTGCATGCTTCACACGTGGGAGTACTAGCACAGCACTGGCCCCTCAGCTTTACAGTTTCAGGGCTGACCTGTGATTTCCCAGCTCTGACTGCCCTGCCCTGGTCACAGTTTGTGGGATTGGCAGAGACTCTCAAAGGCAGTGGCAGGCCAGGTCACAAGGGGTGCTGCGAGGGAATGGAGGAATGTGTGGTCACCTTTTGGTTCGCTGTGGTGCAGCAACAGGTTAAGAATCCCCTGAGGCATGTTTATTTTTGTTAGCTGATGTATTGAATTGAAATGAAGGAGTCAGCTTGTTTCCCTCTGAATTTACAAGCATTTGAAATGTGATTCTTTTTTTCCCAATAATAAGCAGAGGAAGGGACAGTCCTTGGAGTGGGATCCCGCAAGAGAGATTTTTCTCACCAAGATCTTTTACTGTTAGGTATACACATTGCTAAAAGGGAAGCGAAATGTAGTTAAGCCAAACAACTGTAGTTGTTTCACCTAATTCATAAACCTCCCACATCCACAGTCACTCCTAGCCTATCCTGAACTCAACCTTCCATGAGCCTGAGCTGTTGGTAACTACATTGGCTGGTGATATTCATAGAATGATGATGGTGATCATAAAACGAAAGAAATAACACATTTTTTTTGTGGAGGAGTAATTTATAGGAGAGTAAGTGTTGTAGAACGAAAAAAAACAAACCAAAAAACACACACCAAAAAAACCTTTTTCCTTTGCTCTCCTTGATGTCTTTGTTATATGCTACTTTCAAAAGTGGTGAGTTGCCCGAAATGCAAACCCAAGCAAACACTAATTTTGCTGACTACAGTCATGTGTATTCTAATAAATTATGGCCTGTGCAACTAACAGCTGCTTCTACAGTTCCCAAATTGTGTTTATTTTTTAAACTTTAAAGCCTCTAGGTTTTTTTTCCCCAATTTTCTTTTCTTCTACTCTTGCAGAATAGCAGAGAAAAAATGTTCCAGAGAAATTTGACAAGAGCTAGCAAAAGGGAAAGGCAGAAAACAAATAAAGGGAGTCAGAAAGATAGCTGACAGCTCACTGCTCCTGTAGGGAAACTTCACTTTTTATTAGGAATGTGTTCATGTACTTTATGGTCACTTGAGCTGAGTGCTGAATTAGTATCTGGACAGGAAAAAAAAAGATATGCGCCACAGGACATTCTGTTATTGTGCTGTGAATGATTCCAAAATACTTTCAAGCATTTTTCATGAGTGTTTCATAGGGGAGACAGGCAACAGTTATCCCACAAGTCTTGGGTATTTCTGGTTAGGAATATTAACATTGTAAGGTGAGCCTGCTGTAGCAAGGAGTACTAATGATGCATTAAGCATTCCAACTTGAAGTCTATTGATGAGGAAGTATTATAAAATCACTGCTTCGTCAGCTTAGTCATTTGATTAAAAATTAAATTTCTCAGTAAAACAAGTCTGGAAAAATTAAAGATGTCTTTAACCAACAGGTGCATATTTGGACATTGTAACTGACAAAATATGCACCAGAATATGCTGGAAAACCAGTAGTACTGAAGTACCAGCGAATGAGTGCTTAAAAATCAGAACTGAAAGGGAACAATAAAAAAAAAAGAAGTTTGCACTATAATTCTCGAGACCCTGATCAGCTTTCTGGAACTTTCTGCCTGCATTGACTGCAATCAGATATTGCACAGGCACAAAACTTCTTTCCTAAGAGTGAGACAGAGCTCACCACCCGGGTTTCCTGACCAGAACTGTTCTGCCTGATTATTCAAAACCTGAAAAATGCTGCAAGGCACAAAGCCAGCTGGAGACTGCCCGCTGATCACAGAGCCTGTGGTTCCTGCCTCTTCCCATCTCCCCACACGTGGCTGGATGCTGTCTGCAGACAGCTTCTCCAAGCAAATCTGGGAGCTGACTGCTCCATGGAGGATGCTCAGGAGAGCAGAGGAGCAGAAGCTGCTCTGGGTACGGAGCAAGGATTCAGGCTGCCTGGCCTCGGGAGTGGGAGATGCTCTCACCATGCCCCAGCACTCCTACCCCTTTAGGCTGGTGGGTGCCCCAGGGAGCAGCAGCAGAGTGATCCCAGCTTTTGACGAGTCAAAAAGCTGTGCTTGTAGCCAGTGAAAGGGGAGTAAAAGGGGAGTGGGGAATGAATCCTCAAAACCGGTGCTCAGGCACATCTATGAAGCATTAGTCAGTGACAGGCACTAAAGGCGCCACAGCCGCTGCCTAAATAATGGGATGGTGGGAGTGTCACAGACAATTACGGTGTCCACCGCAGGCAGGCAGCGCTAATGCGGGAGCTTTAGTGCTCTCAGCCACCCTGGGAGAATCTGCATTAGAAAACGCACAGAGCACAGCAGCAACTGCAGGTAGAACAGGAGCCCCATCAAACCAGAACAAAAATATCCACAGCAGCGGCCAATTGCAGGGTGCAAGGAAAGAGCAAGCATGAAGTAGTATAATCTATATAGTGCTACCGCCAGGTGAAAACACAAACCAGACAAGAACAGGAACAGGAGATGAGGCCTAAAAAATGTCAGAAAAAGGGCTTCATAACAATGTGGGAAGATTATTACCCTCCTGCAAATAACGGAAACTATTCACATCAAATTATGGGGGATGGCAAAGAAGATAATAGCAGTTAACTCACCAACTATCTGATAAGTGATCCGTAATAGGATGTTATTAGATGTCCCTGACACACTGTGAATTATACACTGATAAAGGAGGCTGCTTCAAATGTTTAATTGTGCAATTTACATTTTGTTTTTACAATAGCTATGAACAAAAAATGCAACCAACTCATATAATCAGCATAAAAAAGGGAGAAGATAACTTCTTTTTTTCCCCGGTGGCTTTGCAGTATTAAAATAGACTCCTGCCTTTTAAATCAGTATTTCCATTTAAAATGACCTTTCAAAAATCTATTTAAAAATGGTAGTAGAAGAGTATTTCCCCACTACTAGAATAACTTTCAGCAAAGGAAAACAAAATCTTTCAAAATTATTTGCATCTCCCATCTACTACCTATCTCTGCACAACAGACAAACCATCATTAGTTCTGTTGTACAAATGGTTAAACTTCTAATCAGAAAAGGTTTAAGACTGGCCCCAAACCACGCAGAGCAATTTCTCCAGTTGCTGAATATCTGCAGTTATATCAGCTAGAAGTGGCATGAGAAGTGCTCAGCTTTTTGGAAAATTGTGCCTGTCAGGAGTCAAGGGCAGAAGCTACGGTGAGCTGCTCTGACCTGTGGGTTCTCCCCTGATGCTGGCTCCTCCCATGGGCACCATCGGGCCCATGACCCCAAACAGGATTAGCTTGTGCCATCCTCTCCTTTCCAGATGCTGGCTGCACTCACGATACTTCTTCAGTATCTGCAGTCGATCTTAATAGGCTTTTATTGACTTGTCAGAGCATTTCCTCTCAAAAAATCTCACATTACTTCCTTCACACTTACTCGAAAAGAACATTCAAAAATTTCATAAAATCAGTTGAAGGGAAAGAAAATTGTTTTGAAATAGCAAACTCCTCTGTGCAAGAGCATCCTTAAAAGTTTCCATATTAACATCATCAATTTAAAACTTTCCAATTTCTGTGTTGATACAAAAAAAAAGAATTTTTAATTTTCTGATTTCCTGTAAATGGAAAGCAATAAAAATCATGACATTTTGTGCAGAAGGAACATTCTGGTTTGATTATTTTTAGAACAACTCCTGTGTATATTTTAAACAGAAATCTAGAATAGCAAAGATTGTTTTGAATCCAAAATGCAAAAGGAATAGACCTGACACTAAAGCTTATTTAAGAGCCCCAGGACAACTCTGTGTTCACAGTGAAGGTGGGCTGTATCTTGCTCTGGCAGACTCATGCCTTCTGTGCAGTTACTCATAGAAGTGTTTTGTTTGTTTGCCTTTTTTT